>CM035591.1:25324603-25794150 GCA_020423425.1 Chrysopa pallens | reverse complement strand
TCCTACAGTAGCGTGTTCATAAAAGTATGAAACAAGAATTGATTTTTACCCGAAATAAGATAAATTGATGTTCAGAAGACAACCGCAGTCGCATACTTACTTGCCGAAAACGTTGTTTGTACTAACCAATACATATTAGAGGTGACAGATAGTATGCGTACACCATTTTCCTCTAAACAACACATTATCTAATTCCGGATAAAACTCATTTCTTGTTTCGCACTTGAACTCTACAGTAGTGAACACATTACTGTAGAATATTTTTAGTACTTTTAAACTTTTTTGTTTTTGTTTTCATTGCGTTCTTTCATTTGACGCCTAAAAGGATGCATTTAAAAAAAAATGACCCCTACTTTTTTAAAATATCTGTCATATCGGCAAATAGCTCCATGATAATAAATACCTCAGAATTGAGGATTTATTAAAATTGGTACAAAAGTAAAATTTTAATGGCAAATTAAAACATAACAATATTTAGTAATATTTTCAACTGAATTGCAGCAAATATCGAACATCTTTACTTACCTAGAGGATTAACTATCCGAACTTGAGGTTATTTCATAAAAATAAAACCGATTTCACAAAAAAGTTTTAAAATTATTTTCTATAAATAATTTTTTTGTGACCAATTTTCTATCGAGATCGACGCCAACGAATCAGTTTTGGCTATGAATTTGATTGCCGTCCATTTCGAATGATACTCGTAATCACAAGGAAATTATTTAATTTAAAATTAATTTTAACATTTATTTTAATTTTGTGCAGTCAATTTTATTATTTTCTTCGGAAATTTTGCTTTCGAGGAGTTTTCTACTATATCATTTTTTTAATTTTATTCTCATTACCATATTTCTTTGATTGTGACCTGATCTTAATTGAGAAGGTGACCATAAATGTAGAATTATCATGAAACGTTTTGAAATAAAATTTAGCTAATAGATTTAAATAATATTATTTAATTTTATAGCTAAATACTTAAATAATAATAATAATGCATAACCTTCAAATAATAAAACAATTTTAAACATTGAATTGAGTTACAAAAATTTATTTAAAATGTTCTAAATTATTAATAATAATTTGATTGTCAAGAGTAGAGTTTTACAATGAATAAACAAAAAAACATATAAACATGATATTTTAGAATTTATTTATGTTAATTATAGTTCAATGGTAATGCAATATTTTTATTTATTTTTTTTCATTTTAAACTTGACAATCTACGAAATTTATTCTTTTATGAGATTGAATTTCAAGCGAGTATTGCGTATTTATTGATAATTGAATGGGGTGAAGACTATTTGTGTCTCAAGTCTTATTTTGTTACACACACATACGATAGATACATCCTAATAATTCTTCTATTTATCACTGAAGTCCACCAAAAGCTCGATCGAGAAGCTTGGTCAGCTTAGATTCACAATTGTAGCAATTGTGTTCTAAAAATTTAGTTTACTCGATATACATAATCTGTCTGAGTATATTAATTTAAAGTTTGTAACGCTAGAAAATATTGGTATAGGTGTTCATAGAATCAACTAAATAGTCCGTCCTGCCCGTCTGTTAACTCAAAAACAAAAATAGATAGCGAGTTGAACTTTTAGTTTTAAAGTTTTTATATCCTCAACCAAAAACGTCAGTTTCGAATTTGCTGAAAATTTAGGCTTCAGTTACTTAAATTTAAGTTTCAATAAGATTTTAATTACGCGTCGAATGACAGTGGTTTCACGTCGATATAATTATTTGTTCTCGACACAATTCAGACGAATAAAACAATACACACATACACACAAATGCACAGTCATCTCTTTTTAAAACGTAAAAGTTTTTCAAAATTCTGGATTCACAAAATTGGCTCTATTATACGAACTTCCCATTGAAATAAATCATATGGGGTGGCGTATAGGATTTGTTTATATACATTGTAAAAGTTAATAACGGATGTTCTCCCGAGGGAAAAATTACTCCATTGAAATTGGCGCCAATACTCCGTTACCAAGCATGAATGCATACAAAATAAAGAAAATAATTATTAGTATTCATTATTATATCTTTTATCAACTATATTGGAGTTTTCAATAATAAAAGTGCAACAAAAACTCCTTATATCGTATAATAAACTATGAGAGGTGAAATAGTTCAAGGGAAATAAAAGTTTTTTATTACACAACAAATTTTCATACAATGTTTTAATAATCGTATATTTAATATTATGTGTGTGATTCACTACTTTAATAATCTTTGATTTACTCGCACTATTTTAATCATCTCTCTAAAACCTCTTGTTAGGATGCCACATGACTTCCTTGTACGAAGAATGGTTAATTACTAATTGTCAACATTTAATTTGAAATATGTCTGAAATAATAGGCTTATTCTTGGCCTAGTGGTAAGATCATGAATTGTAATAAATATATTACAAAATTCCATTTTGCTCAAAATATTCACTGGAAAATTAAAAAATTTTAAAAATTATATCTTCTAACCTTTTAAATAATGAAAATCCACAACTACATGTTAAACTTACACAGGTTTGTACAAACGCAGAGAACTAGTGATACCAGTTGATCACTTGATAGAAAATATAGTTAATTATGAAATTAAAACAATAATCCTCTAAAAAATCCGATCTAAAAACGGTAGATCTTCATTAAACGTAGATAAGAACAATCTCGATTGAGTAGAACTTCAACGTAAAAAACTAAAAAAAATTACAAGCTAATTTGGAACCAGCGATGCCACGAACATATTGAAGTTGGTGACACTATTTGATGTGTTTGTTGTAAAATACCTATATAACGCTTCCTTTGAAATTTAAAATACAGCAAGTGGAAATAACTGCTACCATTGATACACTCAATACTTACTTCATACATTAATAAATGCATGTATAATCCCATGTAATATAATTATTCTCTTTTATTAGTTTAAATTTGGGCTGAAATTGTGGCGAATCTAAACAGTTTAAAAGAGATTGTTTCGAACACAACTTTTTTTTTGTTTCGAAACAATAAATATTTTTGGTCTCAGAATTTTTCTTCTATCTTTAACAGTTTAAAAGATGAAGAGTCATAAATCCATTGGATCCAGTGGAATAATATTGTCCATTCACGAACTTAAGATCACTTTTTAGGTGTGTTTTTAAGTGTAAAACCTGTACCAAAATTTTGTTAGTACTGTACATGTCAAATATATAAATTTATCAGACTATGAAATTCTAAAAATCTAACGACATACTTATATATTAAATATACAATAATATACCAATATTAATAAAGTACCGTTTATTTCCCAATAACAGTCTCCGAATGTCGGAATTTACAATGTTTAGAATGAGATTGAACAGGAAAAGGGCAAAAAACCATTTGCTTATTCTAAATTAATATAATTTAAGTAACAACTAATATTCTCTTAATCCATGTTTTTTTTTTATTATAATTGATTAAAATGAGTAAAAAAACTTCTTAGTTTGTATAAAGCTAATTACAGAAAGTTTAGTAAACTACTACTACTAAAAAAATTTAAATAAAAGAGTCGCAATCTTTTAACATTTTCAAGTATACTTTTATTGTAATAGATAGATCATGAATTCACCACAAATGCATTAACTACTTTATCTGATAATTAAGTAAACACAAATTTTTAGAGACATAAGTACTAAAAAAATGATCCGACTATGGTGTCCTGTACTAAAATTTTTGTTTAAACATTTAAACTCAAAAAATAATTTTATTAAATTTTAGTAATATTCATATGGCGCCATTCCATATCAATAATTATTTTAAATAATCGTAAAAATGATAATTAAGAATTATGATAACTTAATATATACAAAATATAAAAATAAACTTATATAAGATGACATTAATTACCATAATTTTGAATAAAAAATGAATTTATATCCTAGTCAACAAAGCTACTATACATTTATACAAAAACTGATATATATTTGATAATGTTACCTATTGCACAATTGTAGACCTTAAACAAGCTCATTGGTCTTACTTACCATGCGAGCTAAGCGAGCACTAATTTCAGGGATTTCAGCCATTTGGGGGATTAATACATTTGGAGGCCAAAGATTTCCTCTCTCTTGTTTAATCACTGTATAAGCATTCCAAAAAAGTAACAAAATGAAAACTAAATATAATTAAATAGGATACATTTTTGTAAATTTACCAGAGCAAAGCGACGGGTATTAGAAAGTATGGTATGTCCATTCACTTTTTATCTTATAAGTAACATAGAATCATCTGGAAGTTTTTCTTCCGCCGTCTTTGCATTGGGAAGGAATTTTTAATTTTCTTCAAATTTATACGAAGCCAATCCTAACGCCTCACTACTATCTTTCGAAAAAAAGAAGAAAAATGCAATCGAATTGAGAACTTCAATATTTTCCTGAAATCGATTAAAATGGGACTAATCTGGAAGTAAATCTTTTCAAATAAAAATTATTTATTAAATCAGTTTATCAATGACGTTCTGGGATATCAAACATTAAAAAACTTCCCCTAATTTCTCTGAAATTCCATCACCAGCTATGACTTGTGACTTGTTAAAATTAGGGATTTTTAAAGGCCAATAATCACGATTTAAAAACCCTTAATAAAGATTTTATTTAAGTTTTATTTATTACTGTTGGTAAAAACAGTAATTTTTTAAGAAAAGTCAGGCAATGTTGAATCCACAATATTGAGATCAACCTGGAAAAGCCTCGAGTAAAAATTTAAGTTGTTTTATTAATTATTTTTGTTAAATTTGTGAGTATTTGATCCAAAATTTCGTTTTTTTTTTTTTAATTTTTACTTCAGAATCATGATAAGGGATTAATAAATTCTCGCATATTATTTACCGTACATTTAAATCTGTTAATTAAGTATTAATTAGTGAATATTTGACATGTTTTTATATTTTAGACAATGGTTTGTTGAGCTTCTAGAACTTTAGTAGAGGAAAAAAATTTACTTGACTTAACTATATGTATATGCAAATTCAATTACAGAACGATGGGCTGACAGACAGGCACGGCATCAAAGCTGTTCAGGTGGTTCCAAAATTTCGATAAACATAAAAGTTTTCGAAATCGAAGTAAAAAAAAAATTGTTTTTTCAAAAGGAACACAGTACTAGTAATATCTGTAGATATAACTCGGAAGTAAAATTAAACAGGTTATTTTTATAAAAATTTTTATTATACCAAAAGATTGATTCTTGATATTACTAATCAGATCTGTCAATATGTTTTATGATCTAAATGAATTACTTGCTTTCAAAAATGTATAATATACAGGATGTATCACTAATATTTCATACAACAAATTTAATTAATTCATTGTATAGAAATAAGAAAAAAGTGCATTTAATGTAAAGTTTTCATTTTTTATTTCCAAGATTCGTTACAAGAATACAAAATTTCTGCTTGTAAGATGTATTAATTTTTGATATGAAATATTTTTTGGAATTACACTTGAAGATATATATATAAGAAATATAAACAAAATACTATTTGTGCGCGAAAATATAAGATTTACATTGCAATCAATATATTGTGTTTAAGATAATTTTTATGTTACATACTTTTTTATAAGTACTCCCGATATGTAAAAAAATTTCGGAGTATATTAACTTTATTATACTCGACTTGTATAAAATATGTCAGAGTATACTTAACATATATAGAATATATAAGCGTAAATTAATTAGTATATTAATTTTAAGTTTGTAATTCTAGAAAATATCGATGGCACTAACAAAGTTTCTGTATAGGCCATAAAAGTTTATATTCCGCATTATCGTAAAAAACGAAATAAGAAATCAAAAAAATTTAACATTTCATTAGTGTATTCTAGACCTAAAAAAAAGATCAAATTTGTGAATGAGCGAAATCAGTCCATTAAGACCAATGGATCCATGAATAAAGTTTTGAACCATAAAATGTATAAATATAGATAAAAATACTTGTTTCTTCAAAACAAACAACTTTTGTTTGAAATTTTTTTCGTTAACTGTTTAGATTCAAAACATCTTATTTATAATTATAATACATGTAATTATTATATGTGTTTATATATGAACTGCATATTTTCTGAATGCTAATCATTAAAAATAGTTCAAACATTGATAGGTACTCAGTCATATATGAGTGTCTAAAAAAATAACGCTGATTCTTGTCATCTTCACTTGTTTTATTCTTTAATTCCCTTCAAAATCATAATGGTCAAGACTTTTCCCGTTCAAAATATAATTTTTTTTCATATTTTGGTTATTTTGAATCAAGACATTTTGAAAAAGGAATCTCAAACTTAACATAAATTGTTTACTCATTATGTCTATATATTCATATTTAACTTTACAAAATTGAATGTAACAAAAATTTTAAATTCTAGTTAGTATATAATTGCAGAATATTATGTTTATTTGTTCTGGCGCTCGTTAATATATCATGCAATTTAAAAATAGATTGCTTGAAATTTGTATGTGAATTTTTATGATTAACTGAAACTTTCACGAAAATTGTGATGAACTGGACGCTCTTTGTCTTTCGAGACTCGAAAAGCAAAGCTTCTCAATTACAAAAAAAAAAAAAAAAATTGGACAATTAAATATGGATTTGTTTTGTAATCAAAATTAGAAGATTATTCAATGAGAAATATTTTGCCCAATATGTAAAAGAGACGACGGCATGAAACGTGAAATTTGTAAAACATAATAGTTTTCAAGATAGCAGGCAGTTGGCACGTCATTTTGAGTGGTACCATTTCAATTTGTGTAAAATTTATTTTTGATTTAATTTTCACTATCCAGTGGGCATTTTTGTAGTAGGGTCGATTTTTTTAATCCTGAGTTTTCATATATCTTTACTATTTTTTTTTTCAAACAAATTTCTGCAATTACATCTGTGTATAGGAATTGTCGAAGTTGCAGCCACATCAAACTAATAACTATTATCTTTAAACTATATCTTTTGGGTTTAAATAACACCGAGGTCGTTTTTTATATTTTTTCTTCGATTTTATTAGTTTAAAAATAATTTCGAAAAAACTATGGTACGCACTAAATTTTATTTTTTTTTTTAACTTAACGACGCTGAATGACACAGTTTGCTAAAAATACATTTTATGAGATATAAATTTTTGAATAAAACACCCCTTATATAAACAATACAAAATATATGAATAGTCAATAAATTTAATAGTTCCAAGATTTAATCTAGTAAGGAAGATAAATTGATCAGAAATGATCAATATGACCCTGATATTACACACAACAACTACCTATAATATGACTAAATCAATATTTACTATACAATATGATGTTTAATTATTATTAATGGTATTACCTTATAAATATAGCTATTTGATAGTATTGAAATTATAATAAATAAAATTTTTAATATAGTCATGAAAGTTCTATGGCATTAAATTAATTTTAAATGCTTGATTGTCAACAACATTTAATACATTTAATAAAATAATATTTTCCTATCATTTGTAATACTAAAAATGGTTAGAAAAAGAGAAATTAAACAAATTTTCTTTAGTTTTTATACCTAACTCTAGCAAATATTTAAGAATTTGGTATATGTTTTTATACAATTACCTAATTAGCCCATTTTCGTCAAACTGTTTTCGTCCATCGATACTACAATCAGTCCGAAATCAAGATAACTCAATACAAAAAGTGATAGCGACTCGAAATTATTATGCAGGTTTCTAGATCAAAAAAGTTATTTTTAGTTCAAGAATGACCAAAATTGGCCAATTATTCATGATCACACTTTTAAACTGTAAGAAATAGAAGAAAAACTGAAAGATGTTTGCTTTTTAAAAACCAACATCTTTTAGTTGAAATGTTTTTACGTAAACTGTTTAGATTCGTGAAAATTTTAGTTCAATTTTAGCTATTTAACACAAACATAAATTATAATTCATTTTATTATATAAATGTTATAACTGTATATAGACTGCGAATTTAGAGTATATTTTTAATACAAATGAAAAAAAATATTTTAGGTTTTTCAACAATTAACTGGTTATTTTCACTATTTTTTTGTTGATAAAACTTCGTGGACAAACGTAAGAATATCGCAGACTTCGAGCCGATAGCACAAAAATACTCAATCAATTTGAAATCATCCGATGAAACACAATTCTAACTTAATATACAGGACATACTATCCATGCAAACTTTGCGTCATCCGTTTTCTACAAAATATCACTATGATTTTTCAATAATTGAAAATGATAAAAAAAAATTATTTATATATATATATATATATATATATATATATATATATATATATATATATATATATATATATATATATATATATATATATATATATATATATATATATATATATATATAAATACAAATAAAAATATACACAAATGAATAGGTAAGTGCAAATGGTTGCCATGACGCTACGGAGCCCGACTGGCAAGAGGCGACTAATGCGTGGCCCAGTGTAGGATACACAGTTTCTCGCGAGACGCGTCGCACGTTTCACAAGTCACAGTCTCCATATAGTACAATTTGTTTTTATATTTAAGTTTTGTTGTATATTGTGTTCAAAGATATCATTACTTAATGTTTTTGAATCATAAAGATATTTTAAAATTATCAATAATTTAATTTGTTATTTTTATAAAATATTTACCATAAAAAGTAAAATTTGGCCAGAATGCGAACCATTAATAAACATCAGTTCTTTTCACACACTCGTAGCAAGGCTCTGCCTTCTAGGATTATAATACTATTTATATAATATATTATATTGGGTGTGAGAACTGCGTGGCAATATGTGGCGCAATCAAAGCATGTCACTCTCGACATATCGCGTCGCGACGTGCCGTACACTCCGCAATATACGCCAACCCTAAGGACTAAGTAAGCATTGAAACATTAAACATAATAAGTTGTAGGTATATTCAATGGATGCACTGTTAACAATTTACACTCCGTACTTAAAAGTAAATATTACATAATTCATAACAAAATATTTTTCTATTATTTATTTTATTTATGTATTAAAAAAAAAGGAATGTAAATAAAATTAATGTTTAAATATTAAAGGAACTCTCGCATACAACTAGAAACTAAGAATAAGTTGATCATATGCACCTTGGTACATAATAAACTTTAAATATTACAATCATAAATTGTATAGGTACAAATAAAAAAAAATTTGTTTAGTGAGTTTCGTATGAATAAATATCAGGAGTGACTTTATTTTAGTATAAATAGTAAAATAAGTATTAGAATAATAACGTGTATATAGTACAAAAACAATCCTGATATTTGTCCATAAAAGCTACATCTTATATGAATAATAATGTATGTAGAGTTTATAGTATTTGTCTAAGTTAAAAAATGGATGAATATTAAAATAAATAAATATTTTAACTTACATTATTAAAATAAAATGTTGTTAATTATATTATGAAGTTTAAAACATTTTATTTACACAAATAATATATATCAATAAAAACATTTTTAAGATTATATTACATACATAGATCTATGTAAATATAGGATGATCTATTCGTAAAAAGGTGGATAACAATGATTTAAACAGGGAAGTTGAAGTCATCTCTTGTTATTACCTTTTTGTCATAAAATAATCCTTTATTGAATGCAGTCTTAATTTATTGAATTCCATTTAATGTATAGATTTGAAAAATATTTTTCAAGCTCGTATATTTATAAACAAATCTAGGAAATTTATTTCCATAAATTTTTCATAACCATTTTAAATGCATATACTCTTCTATAGAATACTTTCATTTGGATTTTTAAAGGCGCTGAAAAGTTTTATCGTACAAGAGCAATTAATTTTATACAAAGCGAACTATTCAACTAAGAACGAAACAATAAATATGCGAACTTCAATTAATCTCTAATCAGCAAAGCAGTTTATAATCCCTGTATTCCAAACGAATTAAAAATGCACTACGTCAATGTGATCTTAAAAGTAGGAAACAAGTACCCATTAATGTTTGAAATCAGAGGATGTGATGTTCAGAGGATAGCCATGGTCACATACCACATTGCACCCCTAAATATGTAATGTTTATTTATTACGAAAACTCTTTCCGCAAGGTAGAATGCGACCACATTTTTACAGCACATTGCCGTGTTACTGTTTTTGATGAAAATAATTATTTAAAACAAACAACGGAATCGAACCCCAATGCTAGTCAAAAGTGCTATCATCTATTCTATAGATACCTTTTTTTTTTTTTTGAGAAAGTGTTATATTCATTATAAATCACAAATAATTTTGATTTTCGGTAAGTTAAAATGATTTTCCAAAATTATTTATCGTTTTATTTATCAACAAAACTAGATCGCATGATATAAATAATAAATATCTGTGTAATATGTAAATATATAAAATATTTTTTTTTTTTTTTTGTGTATAACTTGTTCTTTTTTAATGTTTTTGTTACATATACTAAAAGAATATCTTTTTATAACTTTAAACTTGTCTTCATATATACGAATATAGAATAAATAAATGCCTCTAATAGTAAATACTACACATATCTCGTCATTTTCATTGCCATAGATGTAGTATGTATGTTCATGTATGTATATTTATTATATAGGTTGGGTGCCCATAAGCATATCATATCTATTATAGCAATTTTTGTCGATCAAAGGACATTTCGTTTTGTCATATATTGGACAACATAGATTTTACATTATTTATTGAATGATATTCCTCTATAGTCTTATCAATGAACGTTTTCTCCAAATAATTTTTTTCGCATAACTCCAATTAACTTAAAAACCACTACTTCTGGTGGAAAATTTTTTTTTTTTTTAAATCGATAGAAAAATGAATTTTATGTAAAAAATGTAAAAAAAATAGTGATTGGCGATTGAATATATCCGTTCGTCTTCAAATAAAAAACACTTTTTTCATTACTTTTTCTCGAATATCTCGAAACATTGTCATCTTACTTATGTCATTATAACTCCGTTAATTTTTCTACAAATAACTTAAAATTTGGTTTATTGCCGAAAATAGATATATCTTCAACCAGCTGTAGTATCTTACTCGTATCTTTTTTTATAAGCCTCATTATCTGAAGAATAACTCTTTTCCATAGCCTGATTCTTTGAGTAATTCGAGAAAAATTAATGAAAAACGTAATGAAACTACTTGGAAAGTATTCACTATATTCAATTTATGGTTCACTGAAACTTCTTAATTAGAATTCATCCCTCTATTGATTCATGTGGTTATTTTAAACATAAAATTTTTCACCCTCTTTTCACTCCTTGTGCAGAATTCCTACCGACATCATATGACTTTTGTTTCTTGAGATCTTTTCCACGTAGGTAATTTAAAAATTCAAATTATGTCAATCGGAGCTATTCGAAAAAATTACTATAAGAAATACTCATAATCATACGGACTCCGTAAAAGGAAACGGTCCACTTTTCACAATTTTCGTAGAGCAAACAGTTGTTATACTAATAATAATTATAGTATTTATAAATTTTTGGATCGGAATTTACCAATGGTGTGTAATGATTATAGACACTCAGCCTATATATACATATTGTAATATAAACGTATTATTTATTTTGTATACAGGTGTAAAACTTCCACATATTATATACTTAAAAATAAATGTAAATATTTATTTTTATTATTATACACATTTATGATACTTTAATAAAGTATGTACATAAATGTATAAAACATTCACTTTAAACAAAATTTCATTTCTAGTTTTTGGTTAAAAATTTTTACATCCACAGATTCTGTAATATAGAGATACTGCTGTTTCCATATTATAATGCAGGATGGGTGTTTTCAATAGATTCTCACGTTTCAAGATCCTTACAAAGATTATTTTATGCATGTTTGTTGCATGAAAATCATGATTGGTTATTAATATATTGATGTATTTAAAATTTTCTCAAATACGACTCTTTAAAAGCTATAATGAATCTAATGTTTGATATAAACCTGAGTAAGGTAAAAATCTAGTTTACAAGTTAACATTCTTAATTTGAATAATAGCAAAATGGTACAGAAGATAATTAAATAGGCTTTAAAATCTCTTTTCTGGGCCTTATAAAAATAATGAAGTTTAAAAATGTCCTATTGTTAATCTATGATAAAAAAAAGAAAACTAAATGTGTTATTAAACTTTTCTGTAATAATTAAATAACACGAGAAAATAAACTCTAAGGGAACATTTTATTGGCCAACGATTAATTCAAACTTCTGTTTCATACTTTGTCAAATGCTTGGTAAAATCACGAAACTACACTCGTAGGTGACATTTGTCACTACTACTATTTACTCACTATAACATTCTGGTTTTTCCTTTGACCTTTCAATATTATTATAGGAAGATCAAACGGAGAAAATTAAAGCGCGTCTCCTGATCACTTTTGAAATAACAGGCACACCAATACTTGTACATCGTGTAAATGCAGCAAGCTGTATGTACCAGGAATTTATAATATCGATAATATTTTTATCGATATCGAGGTAGAATCATATAATCTAGGTCCACGCATTTTTACAGTGAATAATATAAGCTGGTGGCCCTGACTTTATCAAATAGCGGGAAAATAAAGAATTTAAAGGCTAATTATCACATATATTATGTTGTTCTACACTAGCTTGTGTCCGATATAAATATACACAACTAAACTCAAACTTACGAGTTAATTTCATAAAAAATTATAAAACCAAGCAGTTGAAGTCACTTCCTTTTCGATCTATGTGTAATACCATTTGATAATTTTCACGTAGATGGAAGGCATTGGATTGCCTAAATTTATATTCAAGTTTGAGTCAATCCTTATTTTGTGAATTTTTACATATTTGTATAACAAAATAACGATGATAAATTAGTGAATGTTTATTGCTACTTAAGAAAATTTATGAATTTTAAAGTTTTATTAATGGATTTTCAATAATTTTATTATTTTTTAAGGTGCGGAAAAAAATATTATCACGATTTAAAAAATAAATTTTTCTTAAAATTTTTCTAATTCTTCCCGTTTTACCATGTATGTCTTTAAAAAACTACACAACAAAGCCCTATATTATGCTAATTGATTTATTATAACCATTTGAGGTAATAATGCAGTTTTATATATTGAATTCAATAAATTCAAACAAGATAATTAATTTATCATATACTATTTTATTAGCTTACTTTTATACATAAATAATTAATTTTTTTTAACAAATTTGTATTAATGATGTTTTAAAATAGATTTCACATATAAAGTTATAATATCTTAATTAAATAATTAATTGATCTGTTATACTGAAACAATATGGTTGACCGAACGTATTGAGGTCTATAGAACAACTTTTTCACAAGTCATTTGTCTATATGTATTATGTATGTATTCATTTATGATTGTTTCGCTGTTACTTTCGAACACGTTTTACGATTTTTATGAACTTTGCTAAACATATTGATCACATTCAAAAATTTATTCTATACTTTTCGAGTCTCATTGATCCATCAGGTGCTTCGTTATAACACATTTCCAAAAATTATCGTTTTTCTCAATTACAGTACATGAAGTTAATAATATAAATATGGGAAAAAACCAATTACGATAAATACATGTAGCCTACATTTTCTTACTAATGTGATTAGGGTCTCACCGTATGTACGGTCTTTTCCTAAATGGAAGCAGTTTCTATTTATATAAGTAATTATTAATTTATTAAATACCTCAAAAATGGTTGCAATATCTTCTGCATATTGCATGAATGTGTTTACTATCGGAAATAACTAGTAATAAAAAATTACTTTGAATTAAGTTTTGGTACAATTAAATTTTATTTCAAATTTCATAAAAAAATAAAAAACAAAAAAATATAAATTACTTTTCAATGAATAATTCGATGATTTTGGATCAGTTGTACGTTACGTCAATTATAGGTTACTGGAATATATTTCGAATTAAAATCTCAAATTAAGATAAAAAAAACATCTTGCACATTATTTATATCGACATATTCATTAAGAAACGATTTCGTTAAAAAAGACTGTTCAATGGCGGATTGGCTTATGACATTAGTTTTTACCTGTAAACTATGGATTAATGTTGCATATTTTTGGTAGTTTGGAAAATATCTAGTAACTTTAAAAGTCGATATCAATCATATTCTTATTTTAGCCAAAAATTTATTCAATGGGTTCGACATCGAAAGATAATTGGCCAAAAAGAAATTATTTATGTACTGTTTAACTGAAAATTATTTCGCGTAAATATCAATATTGTATACTTTTTGTTTCAAAATATTTAAAACTTACACACATACATAAACACTTAGGTACGCTTAATTTGCATACAATAAATGTTTTAAACTGTTTTTTTTTACGATTTGTCTATTAGTAATTTCAATATGATCAAGGTTAATTATAAAAAAAAAAATGTTTTTGCAATAAAGACATTCACTATATTTTACAATTAATTTGAATACCGATGTCAATTTTTTTTACAAGTATTTTTTTTAAAAGTATCAATCTACCCGTACAGTATCTGAAAAAATATTAAGAATATGCAGTAAAACAAAATTAACTGTCAGGTAAAAATGGTAACTTTACCTGTAAACTATAAAATCATTATTTGTATTTTTAAGTAGCTGATACCTGGCACAGAAGAAGCACCTACGATAGAGAATAACCCGAACCTCTAAGCTCGCAAGGGAGGTAAGAAAAATCTTCGACATTGTGTTGGAGTGCAGAAGTTATAAAAATCTTAATTAAGATATATACAAAATTAGAGCTTTTGAATAACCAAATTATATTTGGTTGTGAGTTACATTTAGTGCAAGTAAAATTTTAAAAGTAGTATTGTAGGTTGATTAATACAAAAGCAAACTATAATTTTGTGAAAACTGATTGAACTTTTCGGAAGTACGTTAAAAGTCATTCAAAAAGACTTGTCTAAATTTTGAAATTTATCGCAAAGATTTATGTTCAGATTATTTTGTCTAAGTTCAAAAAGCAGATCAGGTTTAAAGTTTCGGAAGTGTTCAGCATAGAATATATATTCTATTTAGTTTAAAAGCTATTTTGTCATTTACTCAAAAAAAAATAAAATAAAATAAAATATTAATAAAAATAGAATTGTTATTCAAAACTTAAGGATTCGAAGCAATTCTGTTTTAGACGTTTTTATAGCTCTTTAAATTATCAGCAAAATGATTTTTAAATCGATTAAACTTATCGTTGAAAAACGAATATACTATATTAGAAAGAATATTTTCATAAAAAAAAAAGAATTTAAATTTGGAAAATTTTAAGTGGTTAACTTTTTAATTAATAGGATAAGGAATTCAAAAACCCTTAGGCATTGAAATCCATCCACCTAAAAACCCTTATTTTACTGGACTATAATCCTAATACTAACTGGACAAATGAGCTGAACACTTACGTCACAAGCGACGCCATGATAACGGTTTCGTGGTTAGCTGAAATTACATACAATAATTTAATTTAAAATTTAGTTTTTTGTTGAATTAATGTTTTTTTTTTCGGAATTAGAAGACGTTTACCTATATTTTAGAAGGGTATTTAAAAATTTGTCATCATGCCTTTTATATAATCAACGCGGAGGAAGTGGCGAGAAAAAAGCTATTTTATAATTATATTTCTTTGAGCACCTTTACCTGCATCTTTATATACAATTAATCATTAAATAGTATGTGTATTTAACAGATAATTATTATGAAATATTGAATATTAAACATGTCTGAAAAAAAATCTTTTACTAATATGTGTAATTGAATAAAAAAATTATTTAAAAATAAATATACGGAGATTGATATTCATGTTTATAAATCATATTAGTATCAATGATTCATACAATAATAATATTATTATTATTGTTAAATATTATTTATTTATTTATTATTTATTAAAGAAACATAATTATATGTTTCCGTATTTCGTATTATATTTAATTTATAGATATTCATTATTTCCATTTCTCTATTGTATACAATAAAATAACGATTAAACTTAATGGTTTTTTTTTTAGTTAATGCAAACATATTGCAATAAACCTCTTAACATGAATCTTTATATAATAAAAAAATCTAATGAGAATAAAATCTTGAGAATTGAATTAATACTGACATACACTCCACACATCAGTATCATAATGAAAATAAAATAAAAGTATCAAATTTGCAATTCGTATTCGGAAGTATAAAATTAGTATAGAGGGCAAAAGAAGAACATAAATTTCTATATATATTTATAGTTTATTATCATATTAATTATACTATTAAAAGAAAGTAGAGTATTCCTGTCAAAATTTCGATATAGAGTTTTCACCTGAAATACATGTTTTGAGGTCCCCTAAATTCAAAGAAGTGGTTTTCTGAAATTGGTCTGTGTGCGTGTGACATCGACATCATATGGCTTTATCCAAAATTAATAAAACTTGGTATACTTTCTCCATATTACCACTATTTCTGACGCATAGCTTTTGGTTAAATTAGACTGCCGAGTGGCCACTATATTCCTGTACCTTTCATGTTTTTAAGTTTTTCTCTACAATGGCTTCAACGATTTTATTCAAAATTAGTATGTTCATAAAATATTTTAAGCTCTACAACTTTTATTTGAATCATTTCCTTGGGAAAATTCAAATAAAAGAGAAGATTTTAACTAAACTTATTGAGCTACACGTATAATAATATACATACTAAGTACATGAAAGAAAGTTGTGTGGCGTGACGCAAAATAATTTTTTTTATATTGAAATATCTATACACAAAATCGAAATGCAGTTCGTAGATTAGCGTCTCATTTGAGACCGAACTAGCTATTTTTTTGTATCGGGATGTTCTTAATAGTCCAAATTGTTTTTTTATCGCGAGAAAAACTACGAAATTTTCGTGAAAAATTTTCAAATTCGGCGAAACAGAATGTCTTTCCATGATATTTATGTATGGCGAGATAAGAGACAAACTAGGACGATTCAAACGATGAATATGCTTCACTAATTTTTTGTTTTGTATATTATCATGGAAGATAAATTTATTATATAACTTGAGAGCGGTTGGATCGATTTGACAATTTTTTACGTGTTGGTAATAGTTCGAATATATTTTCATAATTTTGTTTTTAAGTCTATTATAAAACTATTTAAATTTTTTACAAACAAAATTTACAGGACAATCTTTGGGAGCATACGAATCTGTGCAATATTGATTATATCGATAATCTTTAAGAGACGAATTTAAATTATTTTTTATTTCGTTTAAAACAATAGGTATTTTAATTATTTTATGTCATAATATTGCATTGCTAGCCAATTTTCAATTATTTTATGTTCGATTGTGTCCATACTCGACGAAATGCTACTCAAGAATGTTTTCCCGAAACAATTGTCATAATTCAATGGTTTTTAAATCGTATTTTTCAATTATGAACTATGGTTAAAATTTCTAGCCGCTACCTCGTACAGAACTTAACTTTTAATATTAATACGAAAATTTTCTCCAAATAATACACAAGAAAACTAATATTATAATTAATCATTGACTGTTATTATTATATTTTTATGGAAGTCATAAATGTCTTTACTAAACCTACTTTGATAATTTACTGCATGCAGTGTTTATTAGGAGAGAAACGACGGATTATTCTGGCTATTAACGTTTCTATACCCAGCATTTTTCTATCTTTAAATATAAGTGAAAATAAATGTAACATTTGTAAATGACCCACATTAAAAGTCGTTAAAAATTTATTATTTCACTCTTTAAAATTTGTTAAACTAATCAGCATATAAAAACTTATTTGATTTAAGCTTTAACCGTTAAAAAATTTACTTCTATTTTTTGTAAATCTTTTATAGTTTGTAATATTTGTTGAATTTTTGAACTATGGTCCTAATATAACGGCTAGCCGCAATAAAAAATAATTTCAATAACAATTGTTCAACAAATATTATATTTTAAGAATCCAATTATTTCAAAAACATTTTTTCTGAAAATATTATAACTGTGAATGAAGTAGGTATATGAAGTTAAAGAATGTTATTATGTATATGGAAACATACTTTGTTAAATTTACACATTTTCATCAGTTCGACTATAGATATATGTACTTCCAAAAACGAATGTACTTTGCGAAGAATTCAGGTTATTTGGTATTCAAATCATAGTTATGTCCATGTTTGATGTCAGACAAATGTGGACGAACCGAAAAATTGTCCAGAATTACAATAATTTTAAATGAAAAACTTGTAATCAAGATAATTATTTAAGTTTTTAATTTAGAAATATTTTTTATTTTTACAGCACTTTTTTGAAGCTCTCTATGTTTCACAAAAAATTTTTATTTTTTACTTGTGACTGTTGTATACAAAAGACCATGGAATATTTTTTGGATGAATCCCAGACAAAATTTTGTGATTGTGTTTTGCTTACCCCGCTTGTTCTGTTAATGCTAAAATCTTCAAAAAAATTAGAATGAGACCAAATTGAAAGTATAACCTATCAAGAGCATACATCAGAATACTCTGTAAAAATTTATGCGTGGTCGTACATAAAAAAATATACGGATCGCCTTTAAAACCTATATCGTCCATTAAAAAATAGACATATTCCACAATCTATAAAAGATAAAATTGAAATTTGATACAGTGCTGTGGATAGTAGGTGTATTTATCTTATCCTCAAAAGGGATGTTAAAGGGGATCAATGCGATTTTTTTTTAAATGTTTAGAAATATAATAAAAAATAGAAACCAAAATTTCTTTTATAAAAATTTAAATATTCACTGTTTTCTTTTAGATTGAAATTTTTCTTCAATAAAAGATTATTTTAGAAAAAATCTACATATTTTGAAACAAAAAAGAATTTTTCAGATTAATTTTTTTTCGAAATAATTTTTTGCAAATTAAATTTTTTCTCAAAATTCCTCTAAAAAAGTTGTAAATACATTAAAACAGTTGACAAACTAGTAAGAAATAAAATTTTTTCAAAGATCTTGAATATTTTTACATTAAGGTCATAAAAAATTATGTAAAAAGTAAAAATAATAACAACAGTATTATGAACTAAGTCTAGTGTATATGCCATAATAATAAAAAATATTTAAATTGTTATAAACTTGACCTCTTATATCAATAAATAATTAAAATAATGTAATAATATATTCAGTGTTGGACACTGTAGTATATATTATTTTTATGTTAGTCCATTTGCAATACGTCTGATAATTTTTTTTTAAATATGCTGAATATTTAGGGACAAAACTTAAACATAAAAACAAAGTTTCTTAGAAAATATTATACACTTTTTCTGGTTTCCTTCATTTAAGTATTCAAATGCAATGAATTTAACATCATTCTAAGAAATGCAAAGTTGTATCAATTGATGGTAAACTAGTAATAATCTGTGGAATTCACTAAGACGTAACTAAATCTTTGTTTTTTATATTAACGGCATTAACGAAAATATAAGCCTCACTTAATTATATGTTAAATAAATTGAAATACTTATAATCAATTATTTTGAAAATAATAATTAAACAAACCGATAAATGTGATTAATTTGTCTACCGAACAACGCGTTCGAAACTTACAGCCGAACAGCAATATTACAATGTTTTTGGGTAATTTAAAATCTCTTATGGAAAAAAATACAGTTCAGTTTGCGGTTAAATGACTAGACTTAAAGATATTACCTGTTTGGACATCAAAAACTTCACGCTAAAATTATCATTAACATTTATACTAACTTTTATCAAACAAATGAGTTTTAGTATCAATTTTTGCAGCTGTTTTAAAGATTTCTGAACAATTTTGAAAATCACCGTTTGACAAAACTGAAAAAATTTTGAAAATATTTATTGGAATGATTTGTTTCAATTGTGTGCACGATTCAGATACGAATATATTTAAAATAATGTTCAGCGCTTATTACATTATTAGTACGATATATTAAGTTTAGAACTAGGAATGACATTTGCAACTCAAATGTCTAGATTTTATTGGAATGATAGAAAGGAGTGAAAACATTTCAAAGTTGTTGGGGGTCGAACGCGGACCGTTAGATCCCCGGTCTGGATTGAAATCAATTACATCACAGCTGATTTATTTATGATTTTTATCTGTGATTTTAACTATTCGTATGTTTTTTTGATATTATATTGTCCATTTCAAACACCATGATATTAAATGATAAATTGTTTAGGGCCCATCTACATAGTCACACAGTCAGTTGTCGGACAGACGTACACAAGCGCATTGAAATCATTTTGAGCATATATGGATATAATTCTATCCAACCAACTATCCGACTTGTAGAGCAGGTTGTATTATTTTTATCAATGTAATTCGATTCAAAAAGTAAAAAAAAAAATCGGCAACATATTTGCAAAGTGTTCGTCGAGTAGATTCTAGATAGTATTTAAAAACAACACATCTAATTGTAAAAGAAATCCAAAAAGTCAAAAGAATTTTTCAAAAAAGGTGTATTACCCTACCAATAATCATCACAAAAGAGGGTGCTGAAAAAGACAAATGTGTACAAAATATATGTAGATAAGTTTGAAAGATACAATTAACACTGACGGATAATAAATTGAACGAAACAGATGATATTAATTGTTTAAATTTTTCTTCCTTTCAGTATACAAATAAATAATTTATATGTTGTTATAAAATATTAAAATTTATTTCAATTTCAATTTCGTAGTATATTTGTTAAATAAAGAAATCTTCGTAATATTTTAAATGAGAGAGATGACCTTGTGTAGTAGTAGTCCAAAAAATAAAAATAAGATGACAGATTTTTTTTAATTGACAAAATTGAGAATTTATAATATGTAAGATCTTTGTGTGTTTTATCAACTTATACATTTAATATTTTATATATTTTATTTAATTTATGATCATGTAAAATTTAATTGAACATATTACTTACGATTGTAATAAAATTTTTATTATAGAAAAATTAAACAGTCTTACAATACGCAATAAACATATTTTAGTAAGAACGAATATAATGAGAGCTTCTTTCAATATTTTCTAGCATTACAAACTTTAAATAAAATTTAATTACATCCTCATATATTTCTATATATAAAACGATAGCTGGCTGACGGACATATCAACGCAGAGCAAAACCGGTTGATTTTGAAGCTTGAAATTTTGCAAGATGGTAACTTGTATTACGTTTGTGAGTGCTAAGAAAGGATTTTTTGAAATCCAACCTCTAAAAATGGAAAAAGGAGATTTTAATTTTGAAAATTTGATCAAGATATAGTCCAAACTGCTTAATCAGAAAGCTTGAACTAACAAACAGAGTTTCTTGTTTTACTTAAATGACAACCCCAAAAAGATTAACCGGGTGATTAAATTTTCATTTCCCATCCAAATTTTAATCCTTAAACGAGTGAAAACGACGATTAAAATTTGTTATATCTAATTTCTGTTTGTTTGTTTGTAAGGGAGTAATCTTAGAAACAACTAAACTGATTCTAAAAATTCTTTGTACTATAATTTTGTATTATAAATGTATTATCATGGATAATTACAATATATAAACAGATTTCTTAGTAATACCCATGCGAAGCCGGGGTGGGAACTACAAATTAACAATAATATATGATGCGTAAAAAAATGTTTAGAGGATCAACAAATTTCTCATCATAAAAATTTGAATGTTACAAATATTAATTATCAAAAAATAAAAAAATTCAAACGTTAATTATCGAAATCAGACATCGTAAATAGTCCATCGGTTCCAAGAAATCGAAATAATTTTTTTCTAGAATGATATTATTGAATCGGCGAGTGGAGTGAGCGGATATCCGGTGTCAATAATTAAGTTGTTTATTTTTACTCGAAAATAGATGTTAAACACTATATTAAGGAAATTGAAAACACGACGAGTAAAATATTAAGGAAATTGAAAACACGGCGAGTAAAATGATTTATTTTAAAATTAGAATAACGCTAGATTTTAAATAATACTAATCTACTGTATGGTCACCACATTATAAGATTCACATTAAACGCTTGGAGAAATTACAATCTAAATTTATCAGATTTATAAAGTAATAAAGATTTGTCTACTGACTTTTTTTGATAAAATACTTACTTAACTAATCTCAATATCCTTGGATGAAGGCAGAGAAGAAGTGATTGAATAATAAAATAGATATTCTAGATCTTCAAGTTTCCCATACCGAATACAAATACTTTCGTAACCATGATTTATTAGTCCAAAAATTTTACAATATGAATTATAATTATTGCTCCCACAGATTGCATAGATTAGGGAATCAAAATCCAGATAATATAGAAATTTTTTGTTCAAAAATAATAAAACATTATTTAAGTTAATAATTTCGATTTGGTTTAAGCTGATCATATGAAAATTTGTTTGATAAAAACATTACATACATATATTATATATTAATATATGTACTGTGTAATTGAATAATTATTTTAGAAACTACAGTTTAAAATTGCCGTTTATATATACACGATGTTTAAACAATTAAGTCTACTGGTTATCTTTATTAGCTTTTATAAATATTTACAAAAGAATTAAATATTTTTGAATAAATTATTACGTTTTAATATTTATGGCTACAAGTTTGAATTATTTAATCAATGTGATGCTGTTTGGTGGCTTAGAATTCAAATAAAAAAATTAAATAATTTTAGTTATTTTACACACAAAAAATCATACAACTGAATAATGTGAATTAAAAAAAAAAAAAGATTATTTTTACCTATTTATAAATATCTATATAGTTTTCTAATAAAAAACCTTGAATAAAAATTTATTAAATTAAAATACTTTTTTTTTTCTTAAATAAAATGCTATTTTTTGAGTTTAAAATAAATGATGACATCCGCATTATATTTGTACCGGGTGTTGAGTAAATAGTAAGTACACATTATGAATATTAAACTTGTTATTTTCAATGTAACTCAAATTTCTTTAAATTACATAAATAATTATATTTTTAGGGAGTTTTAAATTCAAATAATACATTGAGATTTGTTTCTACCGGATCAGATTTTACCAAAATATTTTTTAATTCACTACGATCGGTTTATTCTGTAACTTGTAAATCTGTCATCATATAGCCGCTAGTTGTGCCGCGAAGCTTTTGAGACACACTATCGGGTATCTTACTTTATTGTAGTGATTTTTAAATTTTAATGTTTGTCTCGAAAAGACAACGATTATTCTTAAATTTGGTAAGTTTAAAGAAAATTTATAGCTCTGCTATTATTTGAAATATTTCTCTGGAAAAAATCAAGTAAGTGATAATAATTGAACTAATATTATTTATACATAATACTACACAAATTTAATTCACTAATTTTAGTGTTTTATATCATAAGTTCTGTTTCTTAATTTTACAAAAAAAAGTAAATATTTCCAAAAGTAGGTATATAATAATAAAAGATAGTCCTGTCAAGAGTCGCATCAGATATTTTTTTAATTATTCTCAGAAAGTACTAGAAAATGCAGCTTTTCTCTGTTTATCTGTTACTCATTTGGCTATTTTATTTGCTTATTCAATGTGTTTATGGCTATAGTCATTACCGTGAAAATTGCGTGAAAAACTTAATATCTGAAAAAATTTGGGATCAATTCAAAAATTATTCCTAACAAAACGTTTCTTTTTTCACATTTTATATTTTTTTAAAAAATTACAACACACGTTTCAGTATTCCTTTCAGAATTGCAACATACACCTACATTTACAGGCTTTTTTCATAAATTAAACAATTCTCTGATAAAAATTTGTTTATATAAAGTTTGTTAAATAGATAATATTTAAAAAACAGGATTTAAAAAAAGTTATTAAATTTCCATTATTATAAATTTGTTCAGTTTAACTTATAATTAACTTATAAATAATTAAATATTTTTCCATTATGCATAGATTTAATATTAACACTGACTTATTTTACCATATATGTAGTTTGAAGTATTTTTATAATTCTCCTACTTAAAATTTTCACTCCTTATTGTACGCTCTTCTATTTGTAACTTCTCTGTTGGGATTGGGATCAGTAAAAATATTCATGGCTTCTAGATATTTCCGTTTACTACAACGTGTATGCCCTACTATGCCTTTTTTACCGAACCGTTTTTTTCACCAGCTCGTCTAATAAATTCATTTTTACAGCGGTGGTAGGAATCAAACCTTGGTAAACTGCGTGAATTGCAGTTTGTCACGTAACCAACTGAATTGCCGAATTCAGCTATACGGATAAATTCATGGTTCTTTTTTTGCATGGAAAGTGCTTTTATTATAAAATTGTTTCGAAAGAAAATGCTATTTCTGGATTTTCCCCTATATTCTACTATCAAACTTCAACCGCATATCTTCATGGGTAATAAATAATTCTTTATAATTTGTTTACATCAATGAGTGATCTAATACTGGAGAGTACATTTTTTCAATCGCTGAATCTCAGCAAAAGTTTAACGTAGAAAGTTTTACACAATCTATTTCAAGCAGTATCTATTTAAAATTTCATGGCAATTTACCTAGCGTGTGTTAGACCAGAACTTAGCCTAGCGGACTCCTAAATGCTATTTATTTTTTCATCATAAGTGAATTTTATTTCATTTATAATACAATATTCATTAGTTGCATACCTAGCTATCCCAAATATCCCAAAAACAGTAACAAATTGAAATGCTAAGTATAGACTATTCATATGCGGAAATAATTTTCTTGCAAATCAGTTTAAATCATAAATTTAACTAAAATTTACAGAAATATTTATCGTGTTTCGTTTAATCATAAAATATCTTATTTAAGAAGTAATAAAAATAAATACCTATTATACATGTCATAAATATAAAAAATTGTCTTATTTTATGTTATTTTGCTCTAAAACTTCAATCAATTGTAACGGTTTTAAGCAATCGATTATATTTTGTTGAATAAAAAATAAAAAATTTATTCATATTGGTAATAGGAGCTAATGGAATTTTAAATATATAAGTGTTGGTATAACAGATCCATCGATTAAGGTGGCTATAGATAATATGTGTACGCAATTAGCTTACGTTTCGATAATCTTGAAATCATAAAAACGAATTTCATTCGACGATTTGACGAATAAAAAACTTAGAATCAATTTTATTCCAACTATAATTATGCAACATAAACTAATAAACTCTTCATAGCCAGACCAAACTAGCAAAACATAAAACAATAAAAATTTACTCCAAAAAATTAAAAAACAAACTAAAATTTTAGTTATTTTATAAAATGTATTTTTTATGAATAATAACTAGAATACGTATCATTTTTATTATTTCCTATGGAGGATCTCACAACTAGTTTATTTTAACTTAGTAATTTCGGTGATATAATTATATTGCAATGTGTGATTAGTAGAAAATTTATAGTATTTGATTAATGAATGCTTCATAATTTAATTCCTTTACTTTTATTTCAAACGAATTATAAAAAAAGTTCAGAAGCTGGTCAACAAATACAATTGTTAAATAGATGAGGCAGACATCATAATCAATTTTTCAAATAAGTGTTAATTAAAAATATTATCAGGTTAGAATTCATGGAGTACTAAAAATTAATAATAGTGACGACAATATAAAGACAATTTATCATATTAATTGTCATTAGTCTTAATTTAAACGATTTTTAGACCAAAGCTTGTATTACGCATTTTACGCAAATTCTTGCGATAACTCGTACAGAAAAGAAAATGTGTGTTTGCCCTCATTTATTAAGCAGTATTTTGTCTTATCTGATTGTTTTAAACAAATTTCGAATTTCCATTAAAAAAAAAATTCAAAATGTAGCTTTCTTCTATTTGCACTTATTGTGTATGATTTTTGGCTGAAAAATCCATCACTTACATCATGAGGAACTTAAATGAATATATGCAGATATTTACAAAATAAAACAAAAACTTCAACCGCCAGCTACTTAATTAGAAATGTTTTGAAAAATTTCTATTCAACATTATTTAAATAAATCATCGATAATATATGAATACTATTACAAAAATATCTTATTTATGTGTCAGACCTCCGTACGGATGAACGGTTAACATAAATTATATGTAATAATCGTTGATTATATTTAACTTTCAGAGTAAATCACAAAGAAAATATTTTATATTTTATATTGATTGGCATATTCTTTAGATTTTTAAATACGACTTTTCGTGATTTTTTTTAAAAATTAAAAGGCAATGTCAAATATTGCCACCAAGACACCACGCCTCTTCTTCTAGTTAATGAATCTTTTTTGAAATATTGTGAATTATTTGAAGAATTTTTAGAAAACTCAAACTACCTGCAGGACAGTGTATTTTTTAAAAACGGGCTACCAGTACACCACGCCAACAATTTTACAAAAATCGAGCGACGTGCAGGACGATGCACTTTTAAAAACCGGTGTAGAGGAATTTTCCTTACATGTTGACTCTTGTAGACCACTAACCTGCGATCCGCTGCTTATTTCATTTAGTCAGTTATTTTAAAACGTTGACTTTCACTTGTTTCATGCATATCTTCGTCATCTATCCACGTTGAGTATTGCAATACATCAGCTCCTCGCTACAAGACACATACCAGTCGACGACACAGCCAACTGAGCAGTTTGCGTCACATACAATAGAGTTGATTGGCTTTGGTGGTGCTATATATGTATGTAAATTAGGTTAACACTGCCTAAAGAAATGAAAAATCAACAAGATAAAAATTAGGAAAAACTTGTTAATATGGACCCTTTTATGTTTTAAGTTTGATGATTTATTGGTACCTTAATTATTTTTAGGTTTGCCACTTTATTCACTGATACGGTGACGTTCGTCCCCTGAAAGTGTAAGGAAGGACCCATAACCAATAGAAAAACATTAATTTATTTAACGTATGAGATATAATTCAGAAAGTTTCACATTTATTGTAAAGAATTCCTACCTTTTCATGTTTTATAAAACGTATCAGTCTCCGAAAATAATGTAAATTTAAAGCCAGAAATTAAAATTGCTTTAAATTTTATATTAAAATTAAAACTGCTAGTAGAAATAACGAAATATTACAATAATTTTTCGATATAATGTAACCTTCAGTTTTGTATGTTGCTATGGAATAAACAAGTGTTATATAGAAAAAAACAAATTCTTAAAATTAATTGCATTTCATTTGAACTAGAAGAGGTCGTCTGCATACCCACATGAACATCTTCATTTATTGAAGTACATTTTTAAGGCCCGTAGATAATTTATTCACGATTTTATTTCTTATACAAACTGCAAATTAAGTATCTCAAATGTAAATATTAAAATATTATCTTTAGTGAATCGAAATTAATATTCAAAGTTATTGATTTTCATTTCACGTTATTGATAATTTTAGACACAAAAACACTGTTTTAACCTATTTGCCTCATGTTTGCAGGTACAAACATGAAATTATATCGGTAATTAGTTTGAAACAAACAAAAAAATTTATTTCACTTATCAAAAATCTCAAAATAAACAAATATAAAAAAAAAAAGATTGAAAACTGTCATATTAAGAAATTCGAGTTATTGAAGTTGGACTGCCATATTTCTTTGGTCGGTGGTATTTATGAACGGTTATATGATAATATTTCTGAATGAATGGCTTCTTATGATAAAAAAAAAAACAATTTCCGGTAGGATCACTCTATTTCGCGATTTAGGCGCAAAACGAAGAAAACTGATAAAACTTTGCGGTTTTTTGGTTGCCAAAAATATAGGTCACCACCAATGATGGTGAAACTCAAATTCCATGTATTTGGGTCTCTTTGAAGAGATAAAAACCATCTCTAGTTTTCCGCCAATTAATTCCAAATATAATCCCCTTTTAATTGGGTTATTATTAAAAATCCTATGGATATATGTACAGTTTTTGGAGTGTACGGAGTTTTAGTATAGACATTGACACTTCTGAAATTGTCCAATGTAACCCGCATGTATGTTAATTAATTCGTAAGCTCAACTGTTTGCATTTAATTTATATGGATAAAGTAAAAAAATTTTGTCTACATTTACGTTATCGTTTACATTGCGTGTAGGTATATTTCCGCAAAGATATTTTTGATCGAATCATGAAATTATGTTACGAAAACAATCGATTGTATGATAGTTTGATATTTTCTTATTTTTAATTGTTCAAAGTCTAAATATAATTATAATATTTAAGAGTGTGGCTCTTAGAACTGGATGTAACAATCAGGGGCTTTATCAAACACAAAGAAACTTAATTTTGAATAATTTGGTCCTTTCCAGCAAATCTATTTAATAATTAAGATATAGGTATATTGACTATTTTTAGGAAAATATTATCATTAAAATAGCCTTATTATTATTGTATTAGTGTTCAAATTCCTGCTAAAACTGAATCCATACACAAAATAAGAAAATATTTTCCAATTTTTAAAGAAGAAGAAAAATTTATCAACATTTTGACCAACTGAATCTCAGATCATTATGATTATAAATATAACAGCTACTTCACTTGAATTCATGTCCGAATCTGATGTTTATTTAAAGAATAGATATTAATACAAGATTAATTTGAAACATTAAAAAAAAAAACTTTTATTCACAGTCAGTCACTATAAGTGAGTATAATGGCGGTAATAAATACATTTGTTTTAAAATAATATAATGATAAGAAAAGATATTATATTTTTTAAATGATTATTACTAAGAAATTTATAAAGTAGATAATATCATTCTGAATAAAAAACCTTGTATTATAAGATTGAATGTCACAAATTTATAAAAATAATTATGGCTAGGCATCGTGGCTCTTATCAAACAAACGCGCGTTTTATTATATAATACAGTACTTCGAAATTTTAGTTTTTATTATTTATTTATCTATCTATCCTACAAAAATAAATTGACTTTAGTAAATTACTTAGTCATTCAGTTTGGGTAATCCATTTTTAGTGAAACATACGTACTTATTTCAAAAAAATGTAAATCATATTTTTTAAAAAAACTGCTATTAAAGCAATGCATAGATGAAATAATAAATTGTAAAAGAATCTGAAACTGTTGAAAATCACATAATTTTTTAAGAGATTTCATACGCAGTTAAGAATTAATTGATTATTAGAGATTAAAACAATTCAGATTAATTACTAAAATTAATTATTAAAAATGAAGCTTAATATAAAGCCAACAGGCACAATGACGAACATTTGTATCAGTCTTATTATTAACGATAAGTGCTATTCATAAAAACAATAAAATTTATAAAGGGTAAGTCCGGGAGAGATGACAATAGGTAGATCGAAATATTTCATGCTTAGTTCACTTCTATTAACATATGTTACGGTGCTATTGAAATTAAATCACAGTAGTAAAGTAAGTAAATACCCGTTAATCGATTTTTAAAAGGAAACAGTTTTTTATATTTACTCATCTATACTCACGGTAACAAAATTTGAATAGGAATTCGTACTTTTATGTTTTACTCTGATATTGTAGATGTGTTTTATTCAAACCTCAAAACTGTCATCCATTCCTAATCATTCATTTTTACATCGATGTGCCCCCCGTCCTGAATGATTCAGGAGACATGGCCACGTTTGGCCTGGTGCACACAACACAGTATGCTTTTCTAATCAGCCCGATATTAATAATACCTAATGCAACTTTTTCAATCGCACATAGCCAAAGAATCCATATATTATATATTATAAAAGTCGTTTTTTTCACATTTGTCTTCCAGCGTTATATCACGGCTGAAATGCATTTTGAGCATATTTAAATTAAATTTTGCTCTGCTAGCTTGACTAGTATCCACGTTTCGACTTAGGTTGAGTTTATTGCTACAGTGTATAAGTGAATGTATTTGTTCAGAATTATCTCGAATAACGTTGGAATGGCATCAATTTCATTGACAAACTTGCTGAGTTTTTTTTAAATTTTTAAATTGCATTATTATTTATTGTTTCCACTTAAAAATCAGTCACGCGAGCCTCCCCAGCCACCAACCAACAGATGATTTCTTTTATTCTTTATATAAAAAAGCCACTCCAGAGAAATAATTCTGCTAAAAAAATAAATAAAATGTCAAATATCAGATCTATTTTTTGTAGAAAGCAAACAAATTTGAAAACTGTTTCAAACTTTTTCAAAAAATACAAATTTTAACTTTTTCACTCTGGACAATACAGCTGACAAATTAGAAAAAATTCTCCTTATTTATTATAAAAAATTATTCTAAAATTTGTGTAGCATTCATACTATTGTGTATTCAGAAATGTTTCTGGATAAAATATCTAAAAATAGCAATAACTTACTTTACGTGTTATGCTTCAAATGTTAGAAAAAGTGTGTTTTCAGGAAGGCCGCATCCTTTGTATTCACATTTTCTGTTCAATTTTCACCAAGATTCTGAAAATGGCTTCAGTGAAAGCTAAAGGCAATTTATTAATAACAATATTATTTAAAATATCCCATTTGCTTATATCAAAATGAATTTTAACCTCATCATAACTTTAGATCAATTACAAACTATTAATTAATTTGTTATTCAAAATGTATCACAATCCCAATATGTTTAGTAAATGAACTGCAATGTTACACTAAACAAATTGTATAGCGTTAATTAATCCAGGAAATACTAATGATTTTTTCAAATTTAATACAAAATAACTAATTGATTATTTGAATGAATTCATTGATTTCATTCATTTTATGCAAGATTCAATATAAATGAACAATGGGATTTAAAAATTGTATTTGGTTGAATGAAGCAAAGCATATAGGAAGTAATGATCATTCAATCAATTAATTCTATTAATATTGAAATGTTTTCAATATTAATAATCACATTTCTAACCAATTTCATAAAATTCAAGTCACTGATGTAAATACATAATGCACATACGAAATTTCACCAAAATCGAAAGGTGAAAATCGAAAATATATCGGCCGTAAAGTAACTAAAGAAAGTTCGAGCTAAAATGTGATCATCTTGTACATTTCTACTATTGTTTACCACAAATTTATACTTATTCCGTCATTAGTTGTGGAGATGCGCGTTTGTCTAAATGAATTTTACAGTCCGGCAGACTGACGGACACAAAACAAAATTTTCTCAAGAAGTTCCAAAACGACAACATATATAAAAAATTATGAAATTTCAAAAATAAAAAAATTTTTTAATTTAGAACAGAAAATTTAGGAAATTTCTCATCTTGGAAGTAATATATATCTACCTCTTCTTCAGAGCTTTGCAACAATTTACTCAAATTTCTCATTTCTTTCTTAAATGAAGATTTTTGAATTAAAATTATTTTATGCTAAGTTGTTAATAATTTCCGTTGAAATTTTTAAATGAATGCTTCTCATCCCGGATAAAATACAAAAAAAGTGTAACCATATGTAGACGATTGTACCAAAATTATAAATTTAAAATTGAAACATTTATGAGAATATAAATGAGAACAGGATAAAATTACTATACACAAATAAAGTAATTCGAATAAAAATATATAAAATGTCTCAAATTTTAATTAATTGCATTCCATTTAAAATAAAAGAATCAAGATTAAGTAACAATTATTTCCCATATGTGTCCTGATTTCGAAGAATTACGTATAATGTTTTTTTCTTAAAAAAAAAAAAACAAACACAGAGTGTCACTTTTGTACATTAAAGATAAAATAAAGATTGTTCAATTCTGGACAAAATATATGAAACTATATTAGACTCATTGAAAAACCAATACGACTGGGCTTTAAGTTTAAGCCTATACGTTTTAAATTTTGAACAACGTCTACAACGATTGGAATGGTTTCTTATATATTTACGTCCAGCCATCCACTCGATTTCATTAATAATTAACTTATGAATAAAATTATATATGAATAATTCCCAAAATTTAAAACAGATGAATAATTCCAAAAATTTGCCTACAAAGTTCCCTAAAATCAATATTTCACATTATTAACTTGTTTATACACCGTTTTTCTATGGCTGTTATGACGGCAACATTTCAGGTCCTTTCTACATAAACGTTAGTCGTCTTCCGTAGTAAATTTCGAAGTTTATGGGACTTAACAATTGGTAGATAATCTGAATGTGTGTTTAAAGTTCGACTGACTTTTTATAAACGAACCAGAAGAAGTAACTCATAATTCATTGTCTTAAGGTATTTGGTTATTAATATGTTCATTCAAAAGACAATTTTAATAAACTTTTCCTGAAGGTTGCATTCCTGAAGGATGGTAAACAGCATAACCCGAAGTAAAAATTTATTTGAATTATTACAATGTAAATTTTATCGAATATTCCCAAACGAGCCCTAATAAAAACATAGTAATATTTTTCCGTCCCATTCCCAAGTTATAAGGATTTTTGTTTGAATACTTGAAAAATTGAGAAATATCTCCACAAAACCTGCGATAACTTTTGAAAATGCTCAACAAGCATATCTCTTATAATTTTGAAAACTCGGGTGACGTGGGAAATCGATGTGAATTTTCATTAAATTCTTAATATTGGGAAAATTTTCTATTATTTAATAAAAGAAAAACCGATTTCGCATACAATCTACATAAAAAATTATTTCCAGCATTAGACGAATAATGAAAATTTTACACAACATTCCTATAAGTGATTCGAGTTCTTAAAAAAATTTTAGATGGACTTGTTCAGCAATTTGTTTTGAATTTGTCAAGTTTATGAACAACAGAAACTGTTATAAATTTATTTATAACGGGGTGGGATTTTTCCACAAAATTATTTTTTACTACCCTTGTATCCCACGGTTATATTCCATAAAATTGTCATTTAAAAAATAATTTTCCTGTAAGGTATCATTCATCTAAATAATCCTTGAAACTTGCAAACCTTTTCAAAGAAGTATTCAAACAAAGTTATGATGAAAGAATTAATTAAAATTTTTTATTTAATATTCAGTTATAAATATTTAATGGCTGTAACTAACTTTTTTCCCAATATTTAACGAGATTTATTTTCGTAAATAGATATTCTAGAATGTAATACTCGTGATAAAAGACTATGAGGGGCCACCTTATATTTTTATATACCAGTATAATTGTATTATTGGTCGAAATTCAAACCCACAAGAAAAAAAAACAAATAATATTGTAGCAATATTGTTTTTTTCTGTGACAGACGCATGACAATAATACTGCACCATGATGCTATTCATAATATTCATTACAACAAGATAAAAATAAGACAAAAAAAGCTGTTTCCTTTTATTGTTAAGCAATAACGGATGATTCTTTTAAAACAAATTAAATGACAAAATATTGTGTGGTTTTGAGGTTGAACAAAATACTTAATAAAATTAAATGAATTTGCATTTTTTAGTTTTTTGATACTACTATAAAAAAAGGAAGGATTGTTATCATGTTAAATGATATTCAGAAATAGGTCTGTGTGTACCAAAATATAGTGGAAGTGAAGAGAAAAAAGAAACAATTTAATTTTACAGTACTATCATTTAATTTTTAATATGTGATACCATATTGCATTATCATCGAATACTGACCCATGTGAGTTAACAAAAAACAGATAAAATACGGCTACTTACAAATAAGAAACCCCAAAATCAACCAACATAATATATTTTTAAATTTTATCAATAAATTAACAACGTTTTGTCATTTTAGTTTATTTTATATTGCGATTAAATAATAAACTATTGAAATATTTTTAAATTATTAATACTATTATTATGCAATGTGGTTGGACGAAACTGTGATTGGATCTGGCTGATGTCGTTACATTTCAAGGTCACTGCAACTCAAATCCATCATTTTTATAGAAATGGCTGTATGTATGTACGCATGTGCTTAATATTCGGTCTCGGTTATTTCAAGAAAAAATAATGATACTACGCGGATATCTAACACTTTCATTTAACGCATGATAACATAACATTAAACTCAGTGCAAGAATTTTCAGTAAAATCAGTGCAACCGTTTTGTTGAGGAGAAAAAACTAAAAACGAAGGCAAAAATATATTCGTAATAAAAAAATAATTTCTTACTTCTATCTTCCTGGTTCGCAATTTTGCTGAGAGCACTATGTGGTTCGAACTAGAACAATTGTTTATATTGTATATTACATCTATTGCAAATGAACTGATGACGACTTTATACAGTTGGAAAATTTATTCATTTTTTAAATTATTTTGTATTTGATTCTGTATGTATCAAACTCGAAGAATGACTGCAATAAATCTGAATTATTGATCGAAAATAGGTCTCTGCACAATCACTACTATTAAATTTTGCATAAAGTTGGTCAATTTCGTTTCTTTGAACCATGGACCCCACTTTTAAACCATTAAAGATTAAAACAATAGTTCAAAAACAGAAAATGTTTTTTTTCTTTTCAAAACAAACAATTTTCGATTGAATGAAGCTTTTAATGAAGCTTTTGATTTTTCACACTATACCAGCTAAAATCAGTACATTAATTATACCAGCTAATTATAACTAGCAAATTAATAATAATACATATCATTACATAATACAAATTATTTATAAACAATGAAACATATATGGAAACAATTATTTCTAGAAGAATGAGATGACCCTGTTATAACGAAGTTCTTGGCCCGAGTTTAAAGAGTCGCATGCATTACAGCTTGTAAATTTGTGGCAAATAATGACAAATAGTATTTTTTTTTTAAGAGACATAACAAAAATGAGTAATAAACCTATGTGTAGGTTTCATGTAGAGTTCTTAGTATTAATTTATTTAAGAATATTGTGGCGTGAGGTGGTTTATATTTTTTAACATCAATTTATGTACTTTTAATAAACAGAGAGCATAGAAATACGCATTTATTCGTATATTTAAACACATATAAGAAACGCACAAAGACTTGGAATATTAATATACAAAAAAAAACTCGTTTATTTTGTAAAAAAAAAAAGGAACGGAAACAATAGCACACTTCAAGTTAATATATTTCACTTGATGGCCTACCTGGGAGATCTATACAATTGTTTGTTGAATAAATATTGATTCATATACCTTAAGGTGCAGTATTATTTGTTTTTCTTTATCACTGTTTCAGTCTTTATTTCGTAGTTGTTTATATGTACCAATATTCTGGTTCAACTCGATGCACAACACAGACGCCACTTGCTATATATACCAGGGTAGATAATTTTTGAAAACAAAAAAAATTACAGTAGAATGAAACCAATTGGAAACGGAAGATAATATGATAAAAATGAAAGGAAAAATAAAATACGGGCGATCTGAGTTCGGGAAGTATGGAAGGGGTGAGTTTTTAAGGGTAAAATTCGGTTTATCTGAATTTCCGGCAAAACTACAAGTCTTATGGAAAAAAGTTTAATGGCAAAGTTGTAGGTAATAAAAAGATCTAAAGCTTTTATATTCACACTTTTTTTAAATAACCTCAAAATTTATGCGAAAAATTCAAATAACCAAGTTTTTGGTTTTTTATTTTTTTTCTCCGTAATTTGGTGAAAACTTACCTTTTTATGTTCCAAATATATTGTAATTTTTTTGATTTAAAATATTTATTTTTTCATCTTATTTTGAATAAATATCGAAAAAGCACCCTAATTTTCAATTGAAAAATTTTGAGATTATGTGAAAAAAGTGTAAATACAAAAGTTGTAGATCTTTTTATTACCTACAACTTTGCTATTTAACTTTTTTCCATAGGACTTTTAGTTTTGCTGGAAATCGAAATAAACCGTGTTTTATCCTTAAAAACTCACCCCTTCCATACTTCCCGAACTCAGATCGCCCGTAATTTATGTTTCCTTTAACTTGTATCATATTATCTTGCGTTTCCAATGGGTTTTATCCTACTATAATTTTCTTCTTCTTTTTATCATTTTTTAAGGCTTCTACTCTAGTCTAATAAGCAAAGAACGAACTATAATGGTCTATTATAGAGAATGATGAATAGATTCTCGCGTGCAAAAAATTCAATAGTTATTTTATTTTTAATTATTTTTCTAGTTATTATAAGTCTAGTCATCAAACGCGTCTTACTGTATGCAGATTGCGTCTTACGCCAATGCATTACTAGTATATGTGATCTCTATGAGTCGTAGTCCTCATTTAAATAAACTAAATACCTTATATTATCGGATCTTTTCATTTTACTTCAATTGTAAACAATCCCACCATTCTAGCCTGCATAGAAAAAAGTTGGTATTATTAAAATTTTATTATTAAAAGTTGGTATTATTAAAATCTTAGTTTAGTTAAATATTTGAATCACTTAAATTTCCTAAAGAATCTCAAAAAAACATCACATGTTTCTATCAAAATCATGCCTCTTTAAGTTTCAGAGCGATATTTTAATAAAACCAATTTTTCATCGTTTACTTATTAACTCTATCCGGCATCCAGATGACGCGAACTCATAAGTCTCGCTGGGTATATATATATATAAATATTTTTCATGTAAACCTTGCTTTATAAATTTTGGAGTGTATCAAAGTTGTTGAGATTTTATCATTTTTATATCTAAATTGTTCAAAGTTGTTTTAAATTATCTGTATAGGAAGCGATGATCAGGACAATGATATGGCGAAAACATAACATTCGTTTAAAATGGTGTTTGTCACAGCATACAGATAAATTTTATGACACTTTTACAAGGAGGCTTTTTCCATCCCCTTTAATAAGAAAAAAAATTGTTTTAAAAACCTTCATTTAGAAAAAGAAAATCTAGCCATGTTATTTAAATTTTTTGGATAGTTTAATTAATTAAATTTTACAATTAATCAAAACAAATTATTATTTTTTAATTTCTGACCAATATTATTGATACATTATTTAACACGTACTCTTTTATAAGTATCGTGAAAATTTTACTTAATGATCCGATTTAATTTCCTTTAAGTATATTAAGTATATAAACCTCAAAAGCGATTATCGCCTGTTTTTTATAAACCACAATAACAAAAATGCCTCCTTCTTGTCTGCATGCTTGTCTACAAGTAAAGTCATTTAATTTCAAAGGTAAGTATATAATATTATAGTGAAACACGATACGCCCACTGGTTTTAAATATACATTATTACTTTTATTCTCTAGGTATACTAAGTGTTACGGGCAAGACGCATTTTATGGAATATTATGAACAGATTTTTAATTTTCAATGATCATTTGCACAAAACACAAATTAATAGGTAAAGACGAAACTGCTTCTCTAACTGGGGGAAGGTATAACTTATTTTCCCAACATTATTAAATTTCAAAGCACAATAATTCGAAAATGTAAAAATTTCAACACGCCCGCAGATATATTCAAACTTTTTCATGATTAAATTTTTGAATGAAATTAAACGTCAATTAGTTCTTGTGTTTGACGGAACATAAATCGAATGTATTTCCTAATTTCAGCAATTTAATTTATGCAATCTAAGATCTTGCTTAACGAAGAAACAAAACCATTATTCAAAAGTAATTCGATCACAAAATGTATTTTTACAACATTTACATAACTTGTCTTTGTCATTTTTCAACATTGGATTTGAGAAAAAATCATGTTGAAAATCATGAACAATTTTTATTATATTGTAGAACAAGCCAGGTCCTTCTAGACGTACATTCGAACAGCATCATAATATAAAGAATACATGAATCATAATATACGGAATGATTAGCATAGGAACTCTGTTTTTCAGCAATTTCTCTCCGGAAAAATTACCAAATGAAACTAAACGTATACATTATTGAAAATTACAAACCTTATTGCTATCTTGGAGTACACTTCCATGGTTTCGGCTCATTCCATCATAACAGAACATCTACCTTGAACCCGAAGTACGGAAGAACAGAAACATCTGACGTATCCAACCAGCTCTCTCAACAATTATTATAGCTCACAATTATTATATGAGGTTGACACTCATATAATAATTGTGATTTAAAATCACCCGAAAATCTTCGGCATATTTTTGGGGAATGTGGATGCTATAAATATATTAGGCCAAATCATCTCGTATTGAGTGTGTTATTAACTAACTTTTGTTTCAACCCTTTTGGTTGTAATTGAATGATTTCTTTCAAAATTAATTCATTTATTGTTGATAATTTCTTTTATTTGATTTTATCTTTATATATACATTTGTAATTAATCGAAAACCAACATACATGTATTTTAACCAATAAATTATCTATAGTTAATAAGATTATAATTTAGTATTTGTAATGGTAAAGGTTAGATATAATTTCTGATAAACTCTGTACAGATTGTAGAACTTTTATCACACGAAGTTTTTTTTATTGTTTACTTAAAGAAGGTTTATTGCTTGTATCTTTTTATAAAAGAAATTTATTATTACTTAAGATTTCAACAATATTATACAAGCCTGTAAAAATACTTCAAAACATTCCGAGTCGATTAACCAAAATGTTGAAGGAACTTTCATATATAGCTCTTCGCCAAGAAAAGACACAAACAAAAATTCAAAAAATGTTTTATGTTTCCTTTTAACAAATTTTACTACTTAAGATATAGTTAATTCTAAAAACATAAATTTTGTTGCATAAATTTTACATTTAGACTACTAACTTCAATTTAGTATATAAATACGATTTAGTATATAAGTACAGTCTAGCAATTAAAACAATTGATGGTAAAAATATACAAATGCGTTACTTATAAAGCAAGATCCCACGACGGCCAGACCTTCGTAATTTTATAAAAGTTGGAAGTTTCTCTGTACATGTCTCCTATACAGGTAAGAACGACCAGCGATTATAAAGTTTGGGTTGTGGTTACCTGGGCAGGTAACCACAGTAGTAAAAGGCGTCAAAAATAGTACTTAAAATTTGTTGGAGTATAAAGCGCAATTTTTTTATTCGAGATAACTTCAGAAATATCGTCATCCATTGACGGACACTTATGACAGTTTCTACCTTCTGCCAGACATCCCTAAACTTTAATAAATTATAATTATACTTTCGTTATAGAAACGGGTAGCTACTGTCATAAGTGTCCGGCAATGGATGACGAGATTTCTGAAGTTATCTCGAATAAAAAAATAGAGCTTTATACTCGAACAAATTTTAAGTACTATTTTTGACACCTTTACTACCTGTTACCTGCCCAGGTAACCACAACCCAAACTCTATAATCGCCGGACGTTCTTACCTGTATAGGACACATGTACAGAGAAACTTTCAACTTTTATGAAATAAGGAAGGTCTGGCCGTCGTGGGCTGTTAAGCTATTAAAGCAAAACATTTTCGAGGAAAAAAATTGGTCAGCTTATACGATGTTTTGCCCATAAAAACTCTGAAAAACACGAAATTGTCGAGTTATTAGGTACTACGAGTGCCAGATTATTATCGGAGAGATTTCGGATGGATATTTTTATCTGTAGTTTTTTTAAATAATTTAAACATATTTTTAAGAATAATTTTTGTTTTCTTAATTATAATTTTTACAGAATAATAAATTAATAAACTATAAATAAAAATTAATTTAAATAAAATAAAGATATACTTCCTAAATGAATAAACTAATCATAGTAGTTTTTATTATTATTAGAAACTAAGTCTGTTTTTGTCATGGCAAACCAGAAACTTTTTTGTTGAGTTCCGAAAATTTTTAACTGTGTCACAGCCTAAAAATTGATTTTTTATAATATAAATAAAAGGATGATTCAATAAAACTATGTGTGATCCACACCATTGTGAAGAGTAAAAAATTAATATAATATTTTTATTAATTTCGATATTTTTGATTCTTAATTCTTGAAGTTTGTTACGTAATGGCTATTTAAATAACATGATAAATAAAAAACAAAAACAAACAAAAAAACAGTAGAAAGCGTTTAAAAAACCATAACACTTCGTCTCAACAAAATAGCTCGTAAATTTAAAAAGAAGGTAGTTAATTGGTTATAAAAAATAGTTACTTAAGAAGGAATGATTTACGATTATAGGTATTTAGTCATTCCGAAAAATATAATACAAAAAAATAATTTACCTAAAAATGACTTAATGTCTGCTACTTTAATTCTCATTAGTTCTCATTTTATTAGGATTTTGTACCAAACAAATAAATATGGACCATTTAAAATGGTTAATATGAATTTTAAACAATTTAAAAAAAAAATACATTATTAAGAACAATTTTTGGAATAAATTTTCTTACAAAGTACCTACGTATTTTCCAAATAAAGTTTATAAAATAATTTTAAATTTTGTAATATCCATTCCTATTTTCAGTGTTAAATTATAGATGTCGTTTGGAAAATGTGAATAAACTTAAATATGATTTTCTAAACTCTCCTATATCCTACCTATCAATAAAATTTATCGAGAATCGATTTAAAGCAAATTCCAATGATTTTACTGTTTTTTAACAAAAGAGCAATCCAAATAAGTAGATTTTACAAATTGGAGATGATATCACTAACATTTTCCCATTTTCCTATAATCCTAAAAGCACATATAATTCTCCAGCAATAAAACCATTCGAAATTCATTTAAAATTCATTAAACTTGAAATAAAAAATAGAAAAACATTAATTAAGAGAGGCGAGTGCTTTTCTTAGAGTAGGGAAAAATTATTCTTTTAAATAAAACATTTTCTTATTTACATGTTAAAAACATTAAAAATTATTCTTTGAAATGAAATTGTTACGAAATAGTACGTATATTAAAGAACCCATTAGCATACGTACGATTGATATCTACAAGATTCTTTTTAAAATAAAATAGAAATTATTTGTTTTTTAATAAACACGAGACCACCTACAAACACATAATGTTTTTGTTTAAATTTTATTTGAAAATTTATGAATATCTCAATAAAGGTAAACAAAAGTGAATTTTGATTGACATATTTTTTTAGTCGGTATAAAATAGAACATTTACATCATACTTAATTCTAACAATAAGTATAACATCAGTCAGTCTGTGGAAAAAATTTATTTATCAACAATCGCTTTTTATGGATAAATAGTAATCTAGAAATTTAAAATTAAAAAAAAAGTTAACAGATTAACTGTTAATTTTCTCCAGTGGAATTAGAATAAATTTAATAACATGTAAGCCATTGCTTGTTTGAAGCTTAAAATTATACTATCAAGAAAGTTTTCTTCATTAACTCTTTCACGAGATAATTTTTCACGAGAATTTCTTGAAATCTTATTATTCAATATAATATCATTTTTGACGTTAACAATAAGCCAGTACCGAAATAAATAATTTTAATAGCAGCTAAATATTAAAATGAAATAAAACCTTTGTGAACAATCCCATTGATAGTAAGCGGTATAATTTTCAGATATCCAACAAGTAATATTCTGCATGGATATTAAACTTCCACTTAAATTTAATCTGTTAATTCGAAGTTTTTCTAGATTAGTATTTCTCTAGGTAGTTTCAAATTATTTCTACACAAATCTCGTTTTTTGATTATTTCCATTTTTTTCCTTTCACTGATAATGAAGTTACCATAAGAAAAAAGGGGATTACAATATTAAGACACACCTATGTAGAATATAACACATATATAAATAAAAACATTTACATTCACAACAAATACAATAATAATTCACTCAACACAAAGTGTTATTATTTTTATTTTTAAAAGATTTGAGAGTGAAGGTCACAATATTTCGTATACACCAAACACAATAGTTTTTCAAGCTCGTTCCCCCTTGTAAAGAAGTAGATATTTAAAGCTTACCTTTTGTAGAATCAATATTCGTAGGCGGTATAAAAATTTTCTTTCCAACACTTTCCATATTATTCAATTTCATATCATTGTTACCAGATTTATGTGATATGGAAAAAGATGGTGTCATTATATTACCACTAATTGTCTTTGATATTGAACTGATAACACTTGATTTACCGGTTAATTTATGAGCACTACCACTACTTTGATGTGATTTACTAAACAAACCATTTTGTACACCGGTCCATAAAAATATTATTAGTAACAATAATAAAACTATAGCTAAACCAGCTAAAATGCTTATTGCACGTTGATTTAATCGCGATGTCATTTCGTACGACAGCTTCTTCTATTCTTCTCTTTCGAAACAGTTCGAGGAAAATAAAATTATTTGTTATAATTTTTTATTTTCAAATTAAAAAAAATTTATTTATCTATTTGATATATTCTCTTTTAATTTTAACGTTGTCAAATTTTTGTACAAAATTTCGAAACTGTAATTAAAACTCATAATTTTTTTCATCAATAAACACAATCGATACCGAAAAATTTTGTCGTTTACTTTTTCACAAATAATTAAATGTTCGTTTTGATCTTGGCCGAAATATTGAAATCTGAAAAATAAATAAAAATATTTTATTTTTTATTTCAAAACGTCTGCTTTAATCTTTACAAAATCAAGTTGAATAATAATTAATAAGATTAAAGAATAAATAAATTATTAAAACCCTTAAACTTCATTAATTGTGTTCATGTTCTTAGATCTGTAAGTTGAACTTCTAACTACTTTCATGCATGCCATTTTCTTCATTCATCTAACAATCTTTAACCTAATGATTTTTACTTGGAGAAATATTCTCATTAATTCACATCAATCGTCCGATACGTCGTAAAAAACATGGCCATATTTTAAACAGAATATTAACCCAGTTTGAAAACTCTAAAACAAAATTTAAACTTACTTATAAAAAATTGTAATATATCATTTCATCTTATTATTTTTATAGTACGAATTTTTGAATTGGAACTTAAAGATCAATTTTGATATATTTTTATGGAGAGATCATCTCATTCGTTTTATAAGTAAGCATCAGTAATTTTATTACTTCTTTACTACTCGTTTCTTGGTAGATAAGGAATATTTTTGAAATATTAAAATAGATCAAAATAGGGAAAAACTTTCAATTTTCTAACAAACATTACAGCTTCCTGCATTCGCCCAAAATAATATTTTTATTTTCAGACTTGCCAGACTTGTAAAAGTATATTTGTGAGGTACTTTATATTGTCCGAGTTTTCTCAACGAGTTATTCACTTTCATCTTCAATATTAAAATTTAAACACTATATTCCAAGCTTATCTAAAACAACGTGGTTTTGAAGAATTTTGCCTAATCATGAATGGAAATAAAAATAGCAGATTTCGTCATTTATTCAAGTATAACTTAGCCATTATCATAAATAGACTTCATTTGATAATGATCTAAGCACAATAAATTTTGAGTACTTGAACTGGATCACTCGTAAGTACTTAAGTACCTAATTTAGATTAGTAAAAAAACAAGAAAACCCGATATGACCTATTGAGATCAGATCAATACTTTTAGTATATACTATTCTTTAAAATTATCCAATATATATTGTTCAAAATTTTCCTACAAAAGAAGACAATTTTTTTATAATAAATAGTTTTATGTTTTTTCTGAAATTATAATCATGAAATGAGTTTGTAAATTAGGAATACTGGAAATATTAAGTAAAATTTGTATCATAATTTATTTTCGTTAAATTTTAATGAATATTATAATTATATTTTATTATTACTATCCAAAAATTTCTAAATATTAAGTCTATCGTTGATATATTAGGTCTATGAACTATAACTAAGAAACTAATAGATACAATGGGTGCACTCAGATTAATTTCCGGTCAGTTATCGATCACCATGTTAACCAATCAAAATAAACGACAATAACATTATATGATTATCAAATTGTATTGATTAAACTACTGATCGATAAGTGAACGATCACAGATCGGTAATTAATGTTAGATAACATTTAATAATGATTTGAAAATAAAAAGTTGAAGTGCCAAGCAAAATAAGAAGAAAAAAACAAGTATTTATTTTTCGTCAACAAATTCGTCAACAAATCAGTTGTTCTTATTTTGATAAATCTCGTAGGGTTCAGCCTGTGTGTGCAATGTAAGTGGAAAAAATGTAATTATTTACGACATCACATTAGAAACCTCAAAAATAACAGTATTTCTCCACTATTTAATGGATGTTATTATACATATAAACCTTCCTCTTCAATTACTCTATCTATAAAAAAAACCGCATCAAAATTCGTTGCGTAGTTTTAAAGATTTAAGCATACATAGGGATATAGGGACAGAGAAAGCGACTTTGTTTTATACTATGTAGTGATTTACAAAATTCTGATGGCAGTCATAGATAGCTGTGATTGAATTTTAATTTCTAAAATTAAGTATACCAGCGAGGATTATTGATAATAGAGTACAATAAAAAAATAACGCGCACAAGTTTCAGGAGGATGAAAAGCTTAACGCAATGTTAGTTTTAATTTTAAGAGTATTTAATAAAGAATTTTAATAATTGTACCCGAGTATTCCAAATTTTCTGCGGTATTCGAAATTTACTGTAGTTCATCTGCTAATAGTCATTAATCGTCATTCATGAAGAAAAGGCTGCACACAAGTTATTACAAACACTGAGATTTAAATTTGAAGTACCATAGATTTGAACTCGCTTACTTATTGATCTTATAAGTATTTAAGATCGATAATGAAAAATATTAATTGCTTATCAAATTATATATCACGTTTTTAGCAAATATCTTAAAAACTGCAGGACGATTCAAAAATCTGCTTAGGGCAAAATTTTCTAAATTGTTGCTTTATGAGTACTTAGTATCTGTTTATTTAAAAATTAACAACCATACCGACACTTTGCAAGTGTTATACTCTCATAAATTTTTCAAAACTATATTAAAATAAATATGCTTCCACATTAAAAACATATAATAACCTCCTAATCATGGTACTTACCGTTCTTAATTTTAAATTATAGTTTATAAAAAATGTCTAAGGGCTATCTTACCAGACTTGGGCCACCCCAGGTACTAAGTATTACTACTAATATGTTACCCTTGTTTTATATAATATTTCTGTTTTTTTTTTTTTAGTAAATTTAAAATATTTTATGTAATTGCCTTTCATATCGAAAAATAAGTTTATTTTAACAAGTGAATATGGCAACTAACAGAGTTAATTGATTAAATACTTGACGTATGAATAAATATCATTATTTTACTATTTTTAATTAACATCCATAAAATACAATAAATATCCAGTCTATACAGTTATATATGTATACATGTAAAATAATATATGTATTGTATTTATTAATTAATATATATGTATTGTATGTGTTTATTAATAAAATTTGAGCTAAAATTGTGGCGGATCCAAATATTTTACGAAAACATGTTGTTTGTTTCAAAGTAATTTTATATTTAAATTTTTTTGTCCCTTTTATAGTTCTAAAGTTGGGGTCTATTGGACCCAATAGACTGATTTTTCTCATTCGCGAACTTAAACTCCCTTTTTATGTTAAAAATACGTCACCAATATTTCAGCTCGCAATCTCTCTTTGTTTTTGAGTAATTGTGATCGGACAGATCGGGCGGACGGTCAATCGGAAGCAGACTAATTAAGTGTCTTTATGAACACCAATACCAAAATTTTATTAGTGCCTTCAATATTAGGTAGCGTAACAAACTTTAAAAATTAATATATTCTGACGTATTGTAAATATGCCGAGTATAAAAATATCTAAGTAAGGTGAACTTAAGATAAACCGCTCGATGCGATATAGTTGATATTTGTCACACACACACAACATCACACCATATCATTTTTAAATCATCTCAACTCGACAACATCCTTTAATGCGCTGATTTGTATAGGCATGTCAAAAATTATATCTCATCTCACGTACATTTGCAAAATTAGCGTCATAATTTGACTTTATATTAAAACATGTAAATTGAATCCGTGTAGAAGGACATTAATTTTACTATTTTTCACATTATCTAAAATTTTACGAAAATATCACGCGACAGAATGGCCAGGTCATTATTTTTTTAATTATCTGCTACCAAAATAATAATGTAGATTTAAGCCTTGAACTAAGCTGGTAACTCGTACTGTTTGCTATCTCTTATAATATCAATCAAATACTATAATAATATTTTGTTTCATTAATACAACAGAGATTGGAATTAAAGCTCGTCCATGATCCAAAAATGTACTCACATTGGAACGTATTGAATGAGTCATTACAAATTTTGATGGAACTTGCCCTTGCGGACGCTATAAAAAAGAAATTTCCATTTAATGACATAATAATCCAGTGGTGCACCCTACAAATTAAAAAAATATTTTTCATAGTCTCATTGATTTTTTAAAATTAAAAAAAAAATTCAGTTTGTTTTTGTGATATTTAATAAAAGGTTTTGAAAATATCATATTTTTTCACAATTGATGATGTTTTATTTTTAGCAATAAGCTTATACTTAATTAATGAATCGATTTAGAAATATATCTATTCATTATATTACCTTATGCAGTCTACTAAGCCTTAATTAATTAAAAAATCTAGAAGTGAAAATATCACCACTTTTTAAACTCTCTTATATAGGCTAGAAAAAATATGTACATCTATAGATAATTTAGAAATTTTCAATAGAAATTTTCAATATTAAAACTTTCACGAGTAAAAGGCTAAAATTTTTCAGTGAATGAAAATCATACCAATATTTTAACTATTTATATAAATAACCAACGACCTTAGTATTCTTTTCACGCCATTTTTGTATTTGATTTTTCAAACTGCTTTGCTTTTTTTCTTACCCAAAAAGTAGTGTATATATTAAAATTTTCCGATTTTTATTCTTTTTATCGATTAGAAGATAATAATTTATAAAATTGGAACATGATAAGTATAGACTCCATAAGTAATACAGTTCATATAACTTTAACGCGATTCAAAGAGTCTAAAGTAGCTAACGGAAAAACTTCTAAATAATGAAAAATTTTCAAAAAGTTTTCATTTAATATCAACATAACACAGGCCGTATATAAAAGCTTTTTAAGAAAGTATTCCAAGTTAGCTTCCAAATTGCAATTATACTATTGGAATTTAGAATACCTAAAATTATTGAATCAAATTTTAAATTAGGAATACATGAGACTTTAGATAATTTCTTGTTTTTTTCATTTTATGGGTGCCCCTCTGGATTGCCTAATATACAACGAATAATAAAAAAGGCACTTCCTGTCTTTTGGTGTAAATACCAACGTTAGTTCAAAATCATGTTGATAATTTGGTATGGAATAATGTTTAAGTATTCTTTTTACGAAACATACAGTACGAAAAAATAAACAAAATTTAAAAATATTGAAAAAAAATTATGAAGTCACGACTCAGAACTACTACGCAGAAATAGTAACAAATTAACTATAAATTTGCAAATATCTAACTTTGCAAATATGAGCTTAAAGATTTAGTTTGAGCTTAAAGTTTACATGCGAAACTAGACATAACAGTCGTAAATTCAAAAAAACATTTTAGGGTTTGTGTTTATAAATGGCATATCAAAACTAAATGATTTAGAGATTGGCACGAAATGAATATTTTCGTGTCGGAATTTGGAAATTGAAGTATAACTGGGCGAAAGTAGTTAGAAATGATCCACATGCTATGGTTGATACCACATGACGTCATTGTACGCTTATAAACTGGGGAAAATAGACTCAGGAACAGTCTAAAATCAAGTATTCACTCTGAAAATAGAAAAACTTTGGTATTTCTAGGCATGTAAGCAGTACACCTGGTAAATTACACCTATATATTAAATCTGTCCTAAATTTAAAATTTAAAAATTCTATATAAAATCACGTAAAACTGATATCAATCTCTGACGTTTATTTTTGTAAATATTATTGTTTTTAAAAAATAGGAATCAGTAGACCATTTTTATAAATAAATATCAAAATTTGTATTGCACTTGAAGGCAAGATAAAGAAATTATTGTTTAATAATAATAATGAACAAAAGTTTGTCGGTATGCTTATTTCAAGAAACTGAGCCCTTCTAAATTAGAGGATAGCTAACTAAGTGCTTCTTAGCAACCAAGAACTTCACTGATTTTTTTTCCTATTTTCTGCTTTATATTTAATTTCTTACGTTAATTGCTGGTTCGTAGCCACTTATTGTAAGAAAATGATTCCTATGAATTTTTCTATGCCTATATAAACACTGCTGAGACTTTGGCAAATAAGAACATAAATCATCCAATATAATGGCTTAAAGGATCAAATCAAATTGATAGATACTATACTTACAATAGTACATTTAATACAATCCTTTGCTACGTTACTTTGCAAATTGTTAACTAAAATAGGGTCATTACCCTCCATCCTTTTCCCTCATAGTTTACGCCATAATAGGTTATTTTGAAGCATATCTGCATCTTAGTAATCGGTAACGACTGAAGCAACATTTTTAAATGATAAAAAAAAACAGCAAAAAACCAAAGAAAAATCTCCTCTGTGAATTTTGGATTTGCTCTATTTTTTTCAAATGCTTTCCATCAAGATTTTATTTCATTACAAATAAATTTTCTAAATAAGCAAAGAAATTGCCGTAAATTCGTCATAGTCCACTTTCAGACGCCTTAAAAAAGGTTACCTAAATCCCCTAGTTTCTACAATTTCAAAGTAAACAATATTTAGATGATCACATAATTCTGTATATTTTTTTGTTGTTAAAAGAATATTCAAGATACATTTTTTTTAGAAAGATTAATAAGGGACTAACTTCATACACATAAAAGTAAATAAACCAATAAATTCGAAATTTACAATTAAAAAATTAATACAATGTTAGATAACATTGATATGTTTTTTTTTTTACTTTTCGAGATAAATTTTAAGTACTAGACAAAAAAATTATATAAAATCAATTATTTTGGTATAATTTTAAACAGTTATTCTTACAATCATGTTACGAGTCGGCATTCTTTTCATTACATTGGCTGTACCAATTTTTGGTATAAAGACTTTGTGAAGGCAGTGTTTATGTGTATACTAATAACTTGTATGTTTATATGTTAATAGGGGCATCCCTTGAAGGCAGAGTTGTAGGGGGCGAAGATGCTAACTTGGATGATGTTCCATCAATTGTAAGTACGAATATATTCCTTGGATAAAATAGATTTTATTTATCAAATAAACTTTTATTTTCCTAACAGGTTTCGTTGCGAAGTTATGGTGGCAGTCATAACTGTGGTGGAGTTTTAATTTCTAAGGATTATGTGTTAACTGCAGGACATTGTGCTTCCTCGTAAGAGTTTTTTTTATATTAATTCACACTTAAAAATTAAAAAATGCTTTAAACAAGAAAATATAAGAAAATTTTTTAAACTAAATTTACGATAAATGTATTGAGTTTGAGGGAAGAATTTCCAAGATATATGCCTAATATTGTAAGAAACTACACTTTTAGGCACATTGTACACGGTACAATAACGAACGTAAGTTTTTTTTAAATTCAAAGATATATTTTAAATAAATTCAGAGATACATAATATATAAAAGCAATCTATATAATCGTGAATTTGATAGTAATTAGTCAACAAAGTAATTATGACGGTGAGCCAATTTATACTAATGATAAAGCCAAAAGTGGTATTTATAAAATTAATCTAGATAAAATTGCGAGTTGGAAATTTTATCAAACATAAAACGAGTATAAATAAATCGCAAATTCAAGAGCACCAATTTCAACTTATGATTTTTTTGTTTACTAACATAGTGCCGAGACTATCCAGTATGGAATTGTAAACATCGATCCAAATGCAAACGATAATACAGTTATTAAAGTGGCATCAAAACTGATTCATGAAAATTATTATAACAGTGAAAATGACATTGCATTATTGAAAGTACGTAAAGGCGAACACATTTTTGGGTATAATTTGACATTTGAATGAATTTAATTAAAATAACATTACAATTTTATAGTTAGAAGAACCAGCAGTATTTGGAGAACATGTCAAACCAGCAGTTTTACCTGAACAAGATGAACCCGCTCCAGGAGGCAGCCACGCACTTTTAGCTGGATGGGGTTATACGGCTGTAAGTTCTGATTTTTATGTAAAAGTAACCACTATTATTGGTAGGTCACATAAACTTTACTAATCTAATATGATATGGTATCCTTCAAACGAAATGGATACTAGTTTGATCGATACAAACCGTTAAATGAGTAAAATAGCAACAGGCCGAAAAAGCGAATGCACAGACATAATCAAGTTCATATGCATACAGAGATATTTCTCTAAAAATATTGGATTTGGCTTCTAACTACCTTGAGCCGTATATATATGTCAAAATTTCGAATTCATTTCGAAAGTCTGCATTATTACAATGGGAAATTAATAAATACTTCAATTGGATTGCCCTATTACAAAGAAATCCCGAAGTGAAAGCTTTGTGCTAGAGAAAGGGAAGGATGTAAATCAAATCAAACCATTCTGATCTTTTATATTTCTATTTTCATTCCTTATTGACCATTGGGATATATTTAGAAAATATTATTTTTCAACATTTACAAAATTTTCAGCAAACTATTTTTGAAACTATAAATGGACAAGGGTTAATGCATACGTAGCTTCGTAGTAACTATAATTTTAAAACTAAATTTAAAGATACATTAAAATAATATTTTTCTTTGGGAAAATTATATTTTATATTTCTTTAATAAAAGAAATATTCTTCTCAAGAATGAAAACTGAACATAAAAAAGGGTATTAAATCCCAAACAATATCTAGTTGTTTTAATTCGAAAAACAAGGTGGGTGTATATAAGAAGCGTAAAAACAAAAATATAATTTATGGCACAAACTTTTGTGCCATCAATAGCTTGCTTTTTATAACAATATTCGTTGGTTAAATTTATTTTTAATTGTTGATCGTTTTTATGGTTGCATTCGCATTCTCTATATACAATTTTAATAATTTAATTCTTGTCGTTTGTAAGCTTGTAGGAGGCTTTAAACAAGCAGGATTATGAAAAAAAAATTATACATTTTTTGAGACTATGCATGAAACCAATTAAATTGCAATTATAATATTTTTTGAGTCCGACACGAGATTTCTATAAATCTTACCTCAACCTCGTCTTGTGGGAAGTCGTAAATGATATGTCTCCTAATATATAGGCTTCATGAAAACTTATTAAAATCATTATATTTCTCCTTAGAGTGGTGGAATTTTACCTAAAAGATTACAAAAAGTAAACATTACCATTGTAGACATTGAAGAATGTAAAAGTATTCATTACAGTACTGTTTATGATAGTAATTTGTGTGCAGGAGTACCAGAAGGTTGGAAAGGACAATGCAATGTAAGTTTATATTTAAATAGATATTCAGAGTAAAAATTCACCTACTTTTTATTTTATAGGGTGACTCTGGTGGTCCATTAACATTGAACGGAAAAGTTGTTGGTTTAGTATCATGGTCAGTAAAACCATGTACCACACCTCCATATCCAGGTGTATATACACGAGTTGCCAGTTTTAGAGATTGGATACGTAAAAATTCTGGTGTATAAATTGATAATTTAAATAAATTATTTTTGATACAAAGTAAAAACATGTATAAGTACAAGCTCACTTTTATTTCTTTATTGTCAGTTTTGTTTGTTCTTAACCAGTTCAAAAAATCTTTGCCATACGTGTCATAACTATTTTTACTCAATGGTCAACGCTTGCCCTGTGTTTCGAAAGTAAAACTTCATAGATGGGCATCCATATATGGCGTGCTAAAATATGATATTAACATGCTTTGCTATTTAGCTAGTATACAATATTAATGACATCATACGTGGATGTCCATCCATTATGTTATACTTTCGAAACACAGACTTATCGAACAATATAATTATTCCATATTTATTAAATTGAGTGATGGCAAGTTTTGGGGAAATAATTGGTTATGATCATGCCCATTGGAAAAAAAATTGTTTTACTTTCTAAGGAAGCTAAAATTAACATATTCAACTACGAATTGGAAAATGAAGTGAATTCCTCTTACTCCATTCTAACCGGATATAGACATTTAAATTATTCATAATAAGAAAATAAATTTATGCCAACTAAACATTATCAATCAAATTGAAATTTTCTGATAGTTTTGTTGTTTTTGTTTTTCAAAATTTATCGAAAAAAAATCAATGAATATTATTTATTTCATTAAAAAAAAATAAATAAACATATTTTTATAAGTACATTTAATAATTCACATACATACCTAATTGGATAAAACAAAATTTATTGTTTAGCTTGCAAAAACTATTAAAAAAATATAAATTAATAGAAAATCTAGCATTATTTCTGCGAAACAAGCATTTAATTTTTTTAGTTCATATTTTTTTTTTTTTTAATACATACATTAAAAACATTTTAGACACTCATTAAGACATTATAGTGATTGCTACTGAATTAACTTCCCCCAAATTACAAGTAACTTTCAAAAATCTTTACAAAAATTAGAAAAATTTTCAGATGCTAACAACAAACATCGTTTTTCGCGTTAAAATCCCACTTCTAATCCCGCTGCTTATATTTATAAATGATTACGGCCCGGCGTTATTATGCAAAAATCGAAAGAAATCCCCCAAGAAAAAATGTCTACAATACATACTTAGGATGTTCCTAATATTTGAATTAGTATTTACTGTAAATAAAACATTCGTATTTTTATGCATATAAGGTTTTAAATAATTAATAATTTAAAAGTGAATAGAAAAGTTGATATTTTTGGAGCTTTTCTTTTCCCTTATGGAAGGGGTAAATTGTTAAAAATAGGTTTTAATTTTGATTTCTTCTCATCATTTCACATCGATTGCAATCGATTGCGATTACATGTTACTGGTTTCCAGAGAAGAAAAGTTATATCTCGAGCTTTCCCGAAAAGAAGAGGATAAAATTATACCGAAGTGTTTTTCTACTGCATTCACCTCATCATACCACACACACACATCTTCCTAGCATGCTTAAATAAAAGTCTTTTACCCAAAAAGTGAATATTTAAAATTCGGTTGCAAAATGACCTTAACAAACAAACGTTAATAACAAATACGTAAGACTTTATGTACTAAGCACAATAAAATATAAGTGATCTGCCCAAATGGCACTACAACCCTCGGTGGACATTTGCCTCCTCAACAATTTACCCTCATTGCAGTCTGTTTTTCGCCCTAGAACACCATCCTTTGATCTTCATAATTCGGAGATCATGCGTGATATTTTGGACCACCGTCTTCTCATTGTGTTGTAAACTTTGGCATTTAGTATTTTTTTAGGCATTTGGGAGTCGTCCATATGTTGTATGTAACCATTCAAAATGTCTTGATTTTGCAAAATATTAATTTCCGTGATTAATCGGATTATCCATTCGTTACTTTTTCTCTCCGCCGTATATATTCCTGATTACCTTCCTTCAAAATCTTCTAAATCTTTCCTTATTATCCTCGGTCAACTTTCATGATTCTCCATATGTCACTACTGGGCGAATTAGTAATATATAAATTTGCAATAAATTAAGTGCTGTTAGATTTTAAGTTCGAAATTTTTGAGTTCTCAATCACATTACTATAGTATATTGAAATAAGATTTTCAAATATTTCTTATTTTCAAAAACTGTATATACTCCAATAGTTACATACCAATAGTTTTGACGATATGTGTATCAGTTTATTCTAATACAATCACCTTCATTTGAAGTCATGTGTACAAAATCGATTTGTATCACTACTGTTTATTTAAGTTATACCAAAAATAAAAGTTAGCAAAATAAATTAATTTAAGTCAAACATATCACCTTATGTTCAATTAACCAATTAAAATTGGCCATTAACATAGTTTTAAAACATTATAGAAGAATTATTATGCAATAAAAATTGAATATACAGACAATTTTTTTGTACAAACTTTTCGAGACAATCTTTTTGTATACCTAGGTAAGAATAAGTCACCTAATCGGTTTGTTTTTAAATTTTTATTGTAATTTATTGACTAAGGTCATTTGAAAATATCATTTTAATATCAAGATTATTTATTTCCTCATTAGTTAATTGTGCTATAAACGGAACTGTTTCAATTTTATACAGAGTGTCCCGATAAAAAAACAAGCAGAGAGAATCTTAGTAAAAAGACAATATTAAATTTTCAATTTAATATACAACTTATTAGCCGTCACCATCACTTTATTAAAAATTTTTACTCTTAGGCTTATGTTCTCAATTATAACTTTTTCACGCTTTTTTTGTTCAAATAAACAAAATAAATTCTACATAAAGTTAATAGTCTCAAAAAAAAAACATATAATATGTTTAAAAAAAGGCATAATTTTGTTAGAAGTTGAATCATTATCTATGCAATTCTATGTTGCTCCATTAAACTTCTGTGAAATCTACTAATTTGCCAACAAACTTGGATATTTTTTATTACGAATGTTAATTTTGTTATTTCTACATCTTTTACCACTTTTGGATATTAAATTCAATAAAAATAAAATATAGTTTAAAAAAAAAAAAAAACTAAGAAAACACGCTTCTTGTAAACTCAAAAACATTTTTTTAATTGTAATAAAAAATTCAATGTTAAAAAGTGTGGGTGGATTCTTTTCTCCATTGAAATATTTAATATTACTTAGTTTAAATGAAGAAAGAATGTTTTTTTAATTATTTGTTAACTATATTTTAAAGTTAAACCATCACTCCAACTCACACATTAACAAAACATATATGTTCCCGTACCCTCTACCATTCCAATTTGTATTATGAATTGTATTTTCGAATTCCACGATGCTATCAGGTAGATGGTACTGTTCTATTGTATTGTCATCGGATATATACGTCTGCATAATTGCAAATCAAAACGACGCAAAAGAAGTAGGTAAAAATTATTTTATAAACCGTTACATTAATATATAAGTACTGGTAAAACTAAAATTAAGCGTTTAAAAACAATCTGTTTCTTATATAGGTACTCAAACAAAAAAATTCAAAACTCAAGTAGCCACGATAAAAACTATAACCTGTAATTTCGTAAATGAGAATCATCGCATCACGAAATAAAAAAGTCTAGGAAATTTTCTTACTTTTGTAATTTTTAAAATTTGCTTCAATATAACAACATATTAGAGAAGATGGTTAATAATAATAATGACGTTTTACCCCATTCGTTTCAAATATACGATCCTCAACCAATAACAGATGCCAACCATATCGTTATTTTAATCTTTATTTAATAAACTACTTCTATTCCGATATATTCAATTCATGATATGAATGGAGGAAAGGATACTGTGTGGAATCTTGGACTTAGCGGGTACTGCTTCTGTAGCGGCATTTTAAATAAACTATACCAATATAAGTTTAGAGTTGTGGGAGGAAATCTGTTGAAAACCAAGGCGACAATTACATTATTATCCATACACAAAAATTCTCACCAATTAACCGCCCCTTTAATTATAATTGAAAAACTGTAGACCCCTTGCTATCGAACTTATAGCTTGTCAGCCAAACACTTAGGCGTAATGCATTACGCCACTCAGCTGGTTAGTATTGGATACCCCGTATATTTGTAAATTTTATTCATTTTAAAACAATCAAAATTTATAACTTTTATTAATAAATTATTAAAATCTAAAATGTTGAATTGTCAGACAAGATAAATAAATCGTTTATAAAATTATTTAAATATTAAAACAAGATGTTATGCAATTAAAATTAGATGTTGTTTATTAGAAATTAGTAAAATGAATATGAACAAATAAAAAAAAAATTGTTTGTATGTAATTAAAAACTATAATCCAAACCCAGGTGTTTATTCATTCAGTGTTCACGTAATCATTAAATACGCATTATAACCACTAAGTCTAGGATTGCTTGGCATATAATTAAAAATGATTATTGCATTAAATATTTTTTTATGGTCATTAACAACTTCCAGTTAATAAACTTACTATCTATAAACATGATAAAGTGAAATATAGTGAAACATTGCGTCAAAAGCAAAACGTTTTGGGAAAGATTATTAAAGAACTGGAGTGTTTTTAAAGAACTAGCGAAAAAGATCCCTTTAAGATACACCAAATCAAATTTTCACCGCTCTGAGGTACATCGAAATTAGACTGGTCCACTAGAAACATTCGAAAATATTCTCGTTGAAACAAAACATAATACTTGCATGTTTATTGAGTGATTAGTTCGTAAATATATTAATTTGTCTCCAATTTTTTTTTCACATTTTATTAAAAACTGTTTACTTCCGACATACCATTTTTACAATTTAAGAGATTATTATTTTCGTAAAATAAGTAGAAACACACCTGTTCGAACTGAATCCAGATATGGATAGGAAGTTACCCTGTATGGTAATAATGTGTTATGAAGGATTTTATTATTTCAATAAACTGAATCACGGCCACGTGTTGGCCGTCACACACTGATAAAGTATATTGAATTAAATTTTTTGAACTTTCTATCTATGTTTCTTGAGATCGGATATGTGTATATCTACCTTTATACGAAAAAATTTCTTAAATTATAAAAAAAATATATATCCCAAGTTAAAAAGAGAAAAATATATAACAAATCTATATGTTTACGAATTAATCAAGGCTCTAACTCTAGATTAGTGAAATTGTGCAACCCGACTAGGGTGTTTATAACAATACGTAGTAACAATGCGAAGGAGCTGCTAATTAAAGACCAAATTTAAGAACAATTATTACTTTCTTGTTGAATACACAAAAAGAACAATTTGTCAATGCTATGAGTAATATTTTTCTTGTCCTTGATTGTCGTCGTTCTTTCGTAAAAATTATAATCTTACATCCAGTCTTATATCACCAATTGATTTAAATTTTATTAAAAAAATCTTTTTCCTGTCTATTTTAGTAAATAAAACGCTGGGCTATACTAATACTATTATTGTAATAAATAATTATTATTATTACTTAAGTAGGTACATTTTGAATTAATATTGTGTACATTTTAATCGTGTGTGTAACACTTAAATCAATACGGCAATTTCCTTGGTTATTTATTTCAGAAGATAGTCTTGAATAGGTTATTCATGAATAATCAAATACAGTTCATTTTAATACATAGTGGGTAACTTGTAATATCTCATATTAAATAATAATTTAAGTCTTATATACTCGTACTCAAATATTCGTCACGTAAACGTATACGTAATATAATCGAATTTTCTTAAACAAAATATTGGTGATATATTTAAAGTCATTTAGAAATTCTTCTAAGTAACTTCAAAAATCAGTCAAAAGGTTTTCAGCGAACTAACAGCAAGGTCAAATTTTAATTATCCTGTGTATGCTTTAGTGTTATGCATTTATGAGTTAACGAACTATTAGCTGAAATTGTGATGAATTACAGTTTATTAAAAATTCTTGAAACAGTTATTTATTTGAAACATAATTGTATTCGAACTAGTTTTCTATCCTTCGTGGTTTATAATAATAGTCCAGTTCTATTGTACTGTTCGATTGTGGTTATTCGCAAACTAAAAATTACGTTCGAGATCTACAAGCCCAATATTTTAGTTCATTACATTGGAACGTAGAAACTAGCATACCTAATACTAAATGTTGTCTCAAACTTAAAATTTTAGCACACTCTTTGGTTTGCAAGTTTGATATAAACTTGTTTTCCAGTTAATGCATTGTTAGAAAGTACCAAAAATTTGTTTTGCATATGAATGAAAGTCTTGTCTTTCATATGAATGAAAGACAAGGCAATATTATTCGAAAAAATGACTAATATTTAATATGAAGTTTAACTTTATTGGCTACGTGATTTACTAGTAGTAGCGATTGTAAAATAAAAAAGGTAGTTTTATGGCGTCTAGTTGAAAAAATATTTAAACATACGATCAGGGACGGATTAAATAATAAATTTAACTACATGCCGCGCCAGTTTAAATTAACGAGAATAACCATGATGTGTAATTGTGCAAAAATGCACGGTTCATTACATATTGATTTTCCTACAAAAATTATTCTTATCTAAACAAACAATAATAATTTTGATATTTTTTTAAATTTGTTAAATTGGTTAGTGTCAAAATTGAACAGTTAAAATATAAAATATTGATTACATATAAAACCCTCCATGTTCAGAATTCCAGGGCAAGGTAAGACTGGTATTTGTGCAGTACTTTCATCGAAACTCCATCGAGATGACTAATCCGATCCTGCATACGTCTTTTTATAAATACTTAATTTGTGATTTAATTCACGTACTAGTCATGATCTTGAGAAGATGATTTATCAATTGGCTCTTATGTTTTAAGGCTATTGCGTTCATTTTATAAATATAATTATTCATGTTTTAGTGGGTGAAATATTACTTTAGTTCTAAAATGTAGGATGTAATTTTTGTAAATTATTTCATAATAATATTTATTTATGTTTGTTATATAATTTAATATTACTTTATTATAATCAAAAATGTTAAATTAATTTGTTAATACGATATAACTTTTATAATGCTGTATTACAAATAAGGGAAAGTGGGGAATAGAAATCAACAAATTTCAAAAAAGTAAAATCTTTTAAATCCAGAAATTTGAAACTGGACTTAAGTTTATAGTGCAATGTAAAATTTTTTGTGTAAAAGTGTGTAATGTAAAATTGTTAGAAATTTAATAATCGCTATAACTTAAGTTAGCCGTACACGAAAATCTGTTGTTATTAACTAAGTTGACATCGGACTTAACACATATTATAAGTAAAGCGCAAGACTGAAGAAAAAATAATTCTATTGTATATGATAATACTTACATGTCAAACTAATTCATCTTTCAATTTTTTAACAAATTTTCTCTGATTTAATTCTTGTAATATTACCTATGATACAACTAGACGATTTTGCACTTTGTTTCGCTTGACACGCTTATATTCAAAAAAATTATTGTATACATATTTTATAGTTTACAGTATAACAGGTAATACTATTGGAACATTTAAACCAGTTACGATATAGAGATGTAGCCTATGTTTTCTTCCTAATGGGAGTAGAGTGTCACCATGAGAGAGATTTACTGCTGAATGAAACCAGTAATAATAATAATAAGAATAAGACTGTTTATTGGGGTTCATGTTTACGAAGTTCAGTGTTTTTTAACCTGTCTCCTAGTGTTATATTTATCTTTGACTTTGTCATTGCTCTCTGACAGGAGCTAAAGATCCGAATGTGTTTTTCTGTGAGGGACCATGTTTGATCTACGTATGTAATTATCAGAAGGATACAACTTTTCTTTTTAAGCATACTTAAAGCTCGCTTTTAAAAATAAATTTTACGAACCAGTATTTATTTTATTTTCAAAGGAAGTTAATTGACACAAATACACAATATCTTACACATATTCAATTTTCATTCCAAAGTATCATGCTTATATATTTTGATATATATAAAGTCCTTATCTTTTGAAAGGGGTAAAATTGGGTCGAGATTAATTTTTGGATTACACAAATACATTCTTCTTTGAATAAAATTGTTGCGAATATGATTTTTTGAAGCTTTAGAACGCTTACGTATAAAAATCTAGGTTTCAAGTCAAATATATTTGTAAAACTATTTTTTTTTTTTAAATGCATCTTCTTCTTTCGCCTACATTTTGACATATGCAAACTTTTAATTATGTTTCGGTTGTTGTATAATTGTTGTATAAAATAAATTTTATAACATTTTACTAATGAATATAAGATTTCACTGATTGAAATAAAGGTTAATTAAAACGTATTTATTCTAGGCTAGTGGTACAACTTTAGATGGTAAGTGTTATTTCTAGGAAACAATTGAATTTTATTCAATTTAACATTAGCAAAACTGCTAGATTTGTTATAAAATAATAATTAAGTATCATATTAGTCACATCTTTCTCATATTAACAAATGTAAACATATTTATTATGTTTTTAGGTATTATTAACAATTTAATTATAAAAATCTGAGAACAAACAGTGCTTATTTATATAATTTATTAGTGACCATTAACTTCATTCTTCAATCTGACTATTTATATTGACAAAGAAGAAGTTTAGGCCAATGGACGAATGAACGACAGACATTTCAATTGAATTCTGATCTGACTGACAGTATTATAGCTAGACTTGAATGTTTGCCAGTATAAAGACCCGCTCTGGTTTACTTGACTGGAATCGTATAATATGATTTTGTTGTTCTCAGGTATTACCTACATACGTATATAACAATTTTTGTTTTATATTTTTGTTAATACTACATTAGAATTTTGATTATCTGAACATCGGTTACCGTACCGTCAGATTATCCGGACTTATTCTTCACGGCTCTTATTACCGATTTAGAAATGATTAGACATGTAACGACGAGTTTATTCCCGCCTCTGACGTGCAGGAACGCCAAAGTGTTTGTTAAAATTTAATTTTATTTGATAGCTTTCAAAACTGATAGGATATTTGTGAAGGCGAAGACCCGAATTTCTGGACTCATTTTAACTGATGGAGAAAGCATTGGGGATTTAAACAGTATCGAGAAAGATGATGGATGTCAAGTACCATCTCACGCAGAAGCAATTGAAGCTCTAGATGTTACTTTTTAATGGTTTGAAAGACAGGACGAATTAAATCGCATACCGTTGTTACAATTAAAAACATCAGGGCATTGGCAATTAAAAGATGTGATTCAATACGTCAGAAATTAATAAAAATTATTTGCAACCAAAACTTATACATTATGTTCAATGTAATTCATTATCTTTATACATAGCTCGTAATTTTTACATAATAAAAATATAACAAATTATTTATTGTTTGATTTGGCTTTAAAATCAATTATCCTGAATTTCGATAATACGGAATACTTCTGGTTTTATTATATTCGGGTAATCGAGATTCTACTGTAGAAGCTTCGAGTCAATACGCGTACGTTTAATGAGTGTTTATGTTTATCGTCAGTTTTTCCTTTTTCCATTCCCGAGCAGAAGGATTTTATGTAATACTACAGCTCTAAAGTGTAATTTATATGCTATAAAAGTTTCTCTTATACCGCTTCTTTCTGCTTTTGACTTCTATTCCCGACTTCAACAATATATCAAGATTGTCCAGTACTTTGCTCTGTGACATATTATTATTAAATATAAATTAAAATAACGGAGAAAATTAATTACTAGAATTATATTTCTCTCGCAATAAGTGGTGATTAATTATATGAATATCATATCCTAATCGCTTCTTTAATAAACATTTTTAATAGCGCACCCCCCCCCGGCATTTGAGATTGCGGTTAAACCTATTTAGGATTATTTAAATTTTTTTTTAAATTTCTTTAATGTTTTGCTTATATTTTTAACTTTACTTTTGAGAGTAATATTGAATATTTAACTCAACTATTTTTCGTCTATAACTCCAAGGTTGTTTATGATAAAGAACCTTCAGTTTTTAAGCTATAACAAAAGTATAAATTATAGTTGATTGTGTATTAATTTATTTTAATTTTCGATTTTTAATGTTATAACTGCCTGCAGTATGAAACCTAAGATCACAGATTCAAAAAGATTTGAGAATATTGAAAATACAAAATTAGAAGAGATGTCCCACTTTCATTTCTAATAAATCTGCGTGTCTACCTAAATCATCCTTTGAAACTTCAATATTGAATGATTTTAATTTATACGATTTGTTCGCTTTAGGCCAAATGTAATATAACTGTTTAAATAATGTCACTTGTAGCTCCGTTATGATTGAAAATTCGCAATATACCTAATTACGAATACACACGAGACGTGACCATAATATTTTAACGCAAATACCCTTTTCTACACACATTAGATCATATTCACACTTAAATAACCGGTCGGCATTATCAAAATAAATAATAGTCACAACAGCACACGATGAAAGAAGTATAGATTTAATATCTCAACATCATTAAATAAAAATAAAAATTTTTATATATTAAAAACAAATAGACATTATAAAAAAAAAGTCGATATGTTGTTTAGAATTTAATTGACAGTTTATATTTCGCATCGCATTTGTTTGATCATATTTTGCACATCTGGTCATTTTGTTAATAGTTATTTTAATATATCTATTTGATAATTATTTATATAAACAAATTGTAAAAGATTTATTGACATTTAGTACTTACTAATCAATTTTATACAAATTTCTTATATCTAACAGTAATAGTAAAAGTAATCGATAATTACTCATACAATGATTATACCTTGAAAATTGTAAAGCGTCCGATAGTCACGTTATAGCTCTGGGAATCACCCAGCTCTGTTCTTCCCTTGCATAAAAGTATGATAGCCTTTCAACCTCCGAAAGTTTTGATATAAAATTTTGATATAATTTAAATATACTTATTTGTTTTGTTTTTATTAATATCAGAAATTTTGTCAAAATCGTCTCGTTGTTTTACACCCCTATTTTTTACAAGTAGATATTTCTTTTTATTATTATTTATCATTATTGCATTCGTTGAGTTTATTATATTACTAATGGTATCTCCAGTTAATCAAATATTTAGAGATTGTCATTTTAAAAATTTGATTTTTTTTTATACTAGTTTTTAACACTTGACACGAAAGTTGTAATTTAGTATAGAAGTGTCTAATTCATGCTGATTCATAAGACATATAACTCAGGTAAAATATTTTTGCTATAAAATATATTACAGTATTGTTTTTTTCTGCATGTGGTTATTATTGACAGTCAGAGACTAGACCTTGCATTTTTTATCTTTCGATTTTGTTTATTTATGTAATATGTGGGTTTTTATTTTTTAATTTTTTTTCCAAAAACATTGGTCAACATTTTAAAAACTTTTTCAAATATGTCAATAAATACAGATAATATTAAATTATTTTATACCTTTTAGTCCGTTATGAAAACATGGTACATTAAAAATAATTTTTATTTTATTACTATTTTTTGCTTTTTAGGGCTATGTGTAAGCTAAAGTTTTATCATCTACACTATAGATCAAAAATAGGGTGCTTATAAATATAAAAAGATATAACCTGATATTTAAAAATGTTTAAGGCTATTTCATTAATATAGCTCCAGCGAGATAGGGAGTTGATATTATCCTGAAGAGTTTTGCAATCCTCGGTGGAATTTATAAATCATTTGTGAGAAGTGCTTCAGAAAAATGAGTCATAATACCATCCACTTGATTACTCATGCTAAAATTAACAAAAAGTAAAATCTCATATATAAGAAACAATGTTGTTGTAGAAACTTGCTAACCGAAGTATAAAATATATTTAAAAATTTTTAAAACAGGCACAATATAACGAACTTTCCATATATTAAGAAATACTCCAGAAGATTACCGATTTATATATATAACCTAAAGTGAAAAGCAGAGGACTTTTGAGAACTTGGCAAGTAGCTCACTACCGTGTTGACCACCTTGATCTTCAGTGAATCTTAGAAGATCGAACTAGGAATATGGTTTTGTTTTTAAGCGAAGTAATATAATTTCACAATAATTTAATGTTAAATGAAATGGTTAATCACATAGTTATTGAAACACTGCCGAGACAGAAGCTTCTAGGTTGACCGATATTTGGAAAATATTTCATAATCCCTAAGTTTGTTATTTTGTACTATAAATGAGCCAATTTTTTCTGTGAAACTCGACTTCTTAACACTTTACTAAACTACAATGGAAAATTTCTAGGTTTTGTATTAGTTTTTGGAACATATAATTCGGAACACTGAAAGAGTATTTGGTAAAAGAGGTTCAAAGTTAGATCTAGATCAAAAGCAATAGTAAACACCAATTAACTTGATTGGGATAGTTATTTAAGACCGGGTTATCATCTTTATGAAAATTGTACATATTAATTTTATTCAATTGCTCATTATCTGATGTTAGTAAAATTTCATAATCTGTAGCGGTAATAGTAACATTCGGAATATTTGTTAATATGAGATCTAATATTTTATTATCACAATATTGATTACATTATTGATTTGGAATATACCAATACACAAAATAGTATATATCACAGGTTTTTCAATTCCATTTGTAACAGAAGCGTAAATTCTACTATTATTGCACCCTTGTAGACCACCGAGATTATAATCCCTACAAATAAGAAAATATGAATCTAGATATTTATTGTATACATTTTCCAATTCAATTAATTGAGATTCATATACGTTTAACGGAGAATTTGGAACAAATTATGGAAGTTCTAAAATATTAATTGAATAATGACAGTGATGTTCTATAGTGACATCATTTTATTAATGCCCATAGAGATTGCACGTAAACGATTTTTTTAATCAATTTTAATTTTTTTTCGAGTTTTGTTAAGGTATAAAATCTTATTCCACATTCTAATGTGAAATATAACAAATTAACGTTCTTTAAAATACACAATTCCTTAAATATGAATTATTTTCCTTTTTTAATTATTATACAATTTTTGACACAAAACTTTCTTATACCTTAAAATTTGATTAAACAGTCTTATCTATGTACAGTGGATATGTGTAAAAATTTTATATTTTGTCGAATAAATGTATTTATGACACATTTTCGACTTCGATTCCTTTCACAATCGGTTCGTTTATAACATATTTTGAGTAAAAAATTAATTTAAAATCATCTGAAACCTTATTACATAAAATTATTTATTTCAGTTTAGGTAAAATATTATGTTTATGTTTAATCAATGTATTTCTGACTTCGATTGTCTTCGTAATCGGTTATTTTTTATTCAAAATGTGCTCATAGAAGAAATTTTAATTGATTTATAATTAGGTGAAATAATTTGTTTTATGCTTAATTAATGTATTCCTGACAGATTTTCGACTTCGGTTGCCCTCGTAGTCGATTCTTCTATCAGCAAATTGTGAGTAAAAAATTTAAAACTATCTATCATAAGCCTCATTACCTTAAATTCTTTATTTCAATTTAGATGAGGGTAGGTTGAAAAGTTGGGAACAGTGCCAAAGCTCACCCGAAGTCCAGAGGACTATGTTAGACAACTAGCCATAGACAACTATTACCTTATAGACAACTAGCTGCTGATTATTTCATCTCTTCACATATTCTGAAGCACTGAGTCTTCAGGATCGAGAGGCCATTATAGCAGAATAATAATAGGAGAATCTAGTCATCATAATCACAGATTATGCAACACTGTCTAATAAAAAATTGGAAATAAATCACTTTGCAGCTGATCCTCATAACTTCCAGTGAGGTTTAACACTGCAGTCTTAACCCTTCCTTTAACCTAATCTTGTTAGTAGTTATAGTTGAAAGTATATTTATACTCGGAAATTGAATCAATCATTCAATTCATTTTTTGTGTCTACCTAATTTATAAATTTACGTGTGCAGACAAACAAATAAAATTTGAATACGAACTTGAATTATTATTTGTATTGTCTATTTTTTTAATAGTTTATTTAAATTTATTGAATCAACATAGCCACAATATAATGATATGTATAAGAATTTGTTAAAACGTCAACAACCCACAGGTGATAGATACCGGTAAATCTGTACTTATACAATAAAAAATATACTTAAATGTTTACTTGTTTTAATCATCATATCACATGTTTTACATGAGGTACAAAATAGTTAACATTCAAAATGAAAATGTTCTCTAAATGTTATCATTTTTTAAATCTTATTTGAAATTCAATCAAATGGTAGTATACCTGTTTTTTAACATATTTTATAAACGACACTACATAGATCTCAATGGAAAATTATAAACTACGATTATAGTAAAAATACATAGAATACCAAGTTATATCTATATTATCGATTGTCCAAGAAATTTTACCATTGAAGACATTACCTCCATAATTAAAAACAAAATTGTACCAAATGTATTTATACAGCAGACTGGTGCCTGAGTTCAAAAACTTTTCTTGAGGAATCAGAATTGTATACTTTCAGAATTAATTTATTATAAATAACACTGAATTAATTAATTCACATTTTATAGGAGATTAAATCAAATCATATCAAATATTCTAATTTTTATCAAATTTTCGAACTATTTATGTTCATGAATAATAGTCTTAATCAATAAGTCACACAATCAAACATACACATTTCTATGCAAATCGAGTGCCCGATAACTTCTATCTCAAACTATTCTACTTTGGAGTTAAATGATGGATACACTTGATTTGTGAGCATATTTCTTTATTACCAAACTGATGTGTAATAATGATGTTCTTAACAAGCAAAACATCCATTACCTTTATTCATAACCTTATAAACATCCTTAATAATAATAGATGAGTGAATATAGAGTTGTTTTGTTTGAATATATCTAGCCAATAACATTTTTAACAAATGCAATTAAAGGCTTTTTAAATTAAAGGTAATCATTTTTAATTAGGTATTAAACAATTGAAACAAAAACTTTTATTGAACTTTTGAATTTATTCGAAACGTTATAGATACATAAACAATAAACAAACTTTATCCTTTTTAAATTAACAGGAAGAAATTTATTTTTAAAATTATTAGAAAAATCAATTAATTTATTTGTAAATATTTGTTCTTTGAAATGTGTGTCTAAATATTTGATGTCATAGACTATAAAAAAACAAATCATAAATAAATTAATTGAAAATTTATCTAACTAATCAAAAAAAGTTATGCATGCTTAAAATATCAGCACGTCTTCAATCACACACAGGTCATTGACAAACATTAATTACATCATAAACTTTAGATTCTTTAAATTTAAATCAAATTTTGGGATAGACCTAATTTGATTAAGGATGAAACTGTTAATAATTTTATATTTTCCTGATATAAAATTATTGTATTCCACACGAAAATCCAAAATTTTAAATGTCTGTTATAAATAGTTTAACGGTGTTTACAATAGTTTAACGGCTTTTCACAGAATACATGTTGTATATATGATTATCGGTTTTTACTTATCAGTTTCTGATCAAATTTATTTATTCCAATCTATTTGAAATATAAACATGAAGCTTTAAGGATAGGGATACACACATAATTTAAGTCATATGATCAATTTTTACTGTAAATGAAATATTTGCGATTTTATAGGGAAATACAAAATTCTAAATTTCTCGCTATAGCTCATCAGATCATCAGAAAAACGGCTCGCTATAGATCATCAAATATATTCATCAGAAAAACGTTTTAAAAATAATATTTACATACTGTAATTTAACAAGTTCCCTAATACCTGTTTTACAATGTTTCGAAACAGAAAATTTTGAAGACAAATTTAGTAAAGAATGGTTATGGTAAATTATTGTAAATATTTATCGTAAGCAAAATTGTAAAAAAACCTAATTTTCATGTAATTAACCAATACAAATAATTATTTACTTAATCAGGAACTTATTGATCTGATCTATGGGAATCAAGTTTACCAGTTTATAAAATAAAGGATTAATAAACTCAATGATTCTATGTTAGTTAGCCAGGCTACATTTATACTAAAAATTAAAACTTACGCTAAAATTTTAATTTCAAATATATAAAATAAATTTTAAACTTCACTTAAAAATAACTAAACTGATCAAAAATGCACTGTGTCAAAAATTTCTGTCGAATACAAAAAAATATAAACAAACGAACTTATACAAAACTTTCAAACAAAAAAATAAACTTCAAAAATAAAAGTTCGCTAACTATGACAACAATTGGCGCAGATTTAACTTGGCGTGTTATTGTTGTAACACGTCTTTCGCTTTGATAAAACGTGTACCACGCGCAAGTCCACACTAATTCTTGATCAAGACATGTTATTGTTATTTTAAAAGAAATGAAAAAAAAGATCGTGTTAGTACGTGAATGTGCGACTTTCAACGGTGTGCGGTGTTCAGCGCGAAGAGCTATTTGATTACTTATTGAAATTTGTATTTAGTTTTATGTGAACAAACGTCTTAAACAGTACGCATTGTAATTATTATTATGACTGTCTAAATTTAATCTCCGTTAATATTATGTGCTAATATTTTAGAAGAATTTAGCACTTACAAAACTACATGTAAACAATTTATTTAGGTTCTTGTCGATTGAAAGAATTACATTATCGTTTATCCATTGATTATTTTAAAACACTTCATAAAATGTAACACTAACAATTAAGTATGTTTAAATACTTCGCAGCATAAGAAAATTAACATTAATGCTTGACCAGTAAAGTAAAAAAGTTCCATTAATTTTTTATTCATATAATCAAAAATAAATAGGAATAAATCTGAATTTCACTTTACGATACAATATTATTCTAAATTTTAAACAGAAATGAATAGGAATAAATCGATTGATTTATTAAAAATTATTATTTAAAATTAAATCAAAAAAATTAAACATTAAAGAACGAATCGGATTATTTATTATAAGAAATTTGCATGCCTTTTTTTATACGATAGCTTACATACCATGACATATATATTTGTAAAAAAAAAATTACCTGCAAGGATGAACTAAAATTTAATGTTAATAAAAAAATCAAATATATCAAACATATATAAACACTTTAAATGCTTTCCAATTTGGCGCATCACGGCATAGTCCACAATAATAATCAAAAGATTTTGAAATATTATATCTGTCATTTATTAATATTTTATATTTTTCGAAAATTATAAAAATGAACAAAAAAACATATTTAAGTACTAAACTGTGCCACGATGTGAAAATACAATAAGAAATTCTCCCGATTTAGTATTTTTTCTTGATTGACATTTTCTTGTTCTGAGAGGTGCAGATGTTAGCCGAAAGTAGTGTAAAGTATCTTTATTATTATGTTAAAATTGTTGTGATTATCACTTCAATGGGTGTGATTGGAAAGAAAAAATCAATAGAAAGCAGAACGGCGATCGCTAAGCAAATTACCAATTATTTTAGTTAGCAAACATGTCCTGGCCGACAAGTATATAGTTCGTTGTTCAAACGCTTATTTCTGTCAAGCATACTCAATGTAAGTATTTCTTAAACAAACACATCTTAATTTTAATTTAATTTAATTTTTTTGGTAAATTTTAAGAACTAATTTTAAGAAGTATTTGCTATTTAATTTATTATTTTCAGGTATTAAATACCGAAAATAATATTGTATTTGAAGTTGTACTCGAACTTGGTAACTGTATATCTAATATAATATTTACAATTAAAATCTCCAGATTTTTTTATTTTTATTAAAAAAAAAACACCTATTTTTCCTCGTAATAATAATTAATTTTACTGTCGCAAAAAATATACTTATGGAATTATTACTACTATATTTATATTTCAGCTTGATTATAGAGTGAAAGCATGTAAACGTTTTACAAGTAAACAGTGTCGTCTAGTGATAAAATTTGTGGTGCCTAAATGTAGCAAGAATCATTTAATATTATTATGTAATTATTAGTTTTAATAATCACACGGTGGTAGACTATATACATATAGGTGAGATTAGGAAGAACAAATTCTGTGATTATTTTATGTTAGAATGACCGATAGGGGCGTCGTATGCAGAGAAGTCAATTTTTCTAATTTTGCGAGTAAATTCATAAATAGTTTGTAGGTTTTTTGATTTATTTTTTTTTTTAAATAATAGATTGATTGTACAAGCGACAAAATTAATCTTTGACTATTATTTACGATTATCAAATATGCAAATATTAATTTATTGAAAATGATTTAAAAAATTAAAATTATAAAAAAAATTGTTAAAATATTGAATATTTTTTTTAAACCACTTTACTTTTATATGTTACAAATAAAACAGATAGAATTAATAATTTTATTAAAATATTAATATTTATAAAATATAATAAGTAGTTCGTGGCATTAGTATTAATTATTTCGGTTTTAAAATAACCTTTTTTGTGGGCTACAAAATTTTTAAAATATGCCCTTACAGACTCAAAATTAAAAAATTGGGAAATCGGTTGACCCTAACGGCCATCCCTACAACTTCCTGCTAATTCCATGCCGAAGCTCTTAAAATTTAAACATATTATAATATTAATTTACTTTATTTTTGAGCTCTCCGAGCTCGTTCCCGAATATTTCGTTACCGATATCTCTCGAATCAATCAACCGATTCTCACGTTCTTGACGGTGACCGACGTGGTTTTATTGTCTAAAGCTTGAAACTCTAGTAAACATTGACCGCATAAAAAACATTTTGGTATAGGTGTTTCTAGAATCATCAAATTAGTCCATTTCCATTTGTCCGCACGCCTGTCACGAAGATAACTAAAAAGTGAACGAGATGGAATTTTAGTAGTGTATTCTTGACTTAAAAAGTAAGATCATGAATCAAGTTTTTAACCATATAACAGAAAAAAAAACTGAAAAACGAAAAATGTTTTTTTTTTTAACTTTTGATTGAAACAATTTTTCGTAAAATGCTTGGATTCACCACAATTCCAGCTCATATTTATTTAATAATCACATAATATAATCGCAATACACATTTATTACACAAATAAAGTTACGTTCATAGCTAATACTACAATAATTTAGGCAACCACACAAACTGATATAATTTTTTTATTTTTAAAAGATTTGTAAAAAGGTGTGTTCGAGTATTGTAATTCGTACATATGTTTTTTAATGTTCTTTCTAAATGTGTATGTTATTATCCCGTGTTTGCTATATGGAAAATAATTATGAGGACAATTGGTACATGGGTTTATAACTGTATGGACTACATAATATTAATTCAATAATGCTTATCTTTAAAAATAATTCAAATAATGTCATTACTTGTTTTAAAGATGTTTTTAAGATTTGAGAAAAAATAAATTAACTAACGAAATTTTCCTTGGATATTAATAAGAAAATTTGGATTATTTTTACATTTCTTGAAGCATTTTTCAATTTCCATTTTATATACTTGGAAGAAAATGGAGCTTTACAACAGTCCTAAAAAACGCGTATTTTTTTTATTATTTGCCACATTGAAAAAAAAATCGAAAAATTTAAATTTTACTGGGTGGTCCTTTTTTGATGTTAGCACCCACTTTTTACCTTTTCAAAACCGCATAAATGTGATAAAGGCACCTATTTATTACCTAATCTGAAGCAAGATACACGTATCTTTTATATTTTATTATTAGTGTGTGTGTGTTGTGAAGAGAATGATATGAGGCAGTTAGAATTTAGCTGTGTATCTACGCTCATTCTTTTAAAGCGTTTACATTTTTAAATCACAGTAGATGTCAAAAAATGAGAAAATTATAAAATAAAATTAAAAATATAATTTTTCAATAAACTTTTAGTTTCACACACACACAGACACACACAGCTATTTTACCGACAGAGTTCTTAAGTACGACACAGCGAATGGCCCAGCAGAGTACGACATCATCGGAGGTGTGCCGCAAGGCTCTGTCCTAGGACCACTGTTGTGGAATATCATGTACGACGGGCTCCTGAGACTTAAACTACCGAGATGCGTCAAATTGGTAGCGTATGCAGATGATGTTGCCGTAGTGATCGTCGCCAAACATCTGGACGAGTTTAGCCACCTGTTCAACATCACCTTCGAGCAAGTTAACCGGTGGATGGATACAGTGAATCTTCAACTGGCTAAACAGAAGACCGAAGCCGTGCTTATTACTAGCAGAAAAGCGCTGGAAACAATCAACTTGAAAGTCGGAGATCAAAAAATCACATCACAACCATATATCCGATATCTGGGAGTGATACTTGATGCACGACTTCAAGCAACAAGTGGAACATGTTGCCAACAAAGCATCAGCAGTAAGAGCTTCTTTAGCACGACTGATGCCGAATGTTGGGGGTCCAAAGCAGAACTGGAGACTACTACTGTCATCAGTAGTCACATCAGTGTTGACTTATGGAATATCTATATGGGCAGACACGCTAGACACCCAAGATTCATGGCGGAAAGCTGGACCAGTATATCGGATGAGTGCCTTAAGAGTAGCTAGCGCCTTTCGGACAATATCGGAGGAGGCAGTGTGCGTCATTTCCGGAACTCTACCTTTCCGAGTTCTAGCTAAGGAAAGACGGAACCTTTACCATCGAAAGACGACAACCACACTGAGCGCTGAAGAACTCAGGGTAGAAGAACGACTGAAGAGTTATGCACGTTGGCAGTTTCAATGGGATGCTGCAGAGAAGGGTAGGTGGACTCATCGTCTCATACCACGGATTGATGTCTGGCTGAACCGTAGTCACGGAGAAGTCAACTATTATCTCACGCAGATGTTATCAGGACATGGTTGTTTCCGGGCTTATCTGCACCGTTTTAAGCACGATAATTCCCCGGAGTGCCCGAGTCCTGCCCAGAAGTAATCGAAGATGCGGAGCATGTTTTCTTTGACTGCCCACGATTTAATCGACAGCGTGATCTACTCGAGATTATCTTACACCGTAGTATCCAACCAGAGACAGTTATCGAAGTAATGCTGTCATCAAGAGCCTCTTGGAATGCCATCAGCAAATTTGCAACAGAAGTCCTTATATACTTGCGTTCCATCGAAAGAAAAAGGGCAAATGACAACAACTAGAAGAAAGGTAAAATAACACCTTAGCTACCAGAAGAAAGAGCAGTAGCTATATCCTCCCCCCCACGAAGTAATGCCTAACGGCGGATACCGTGGGGGATCAGAGTTCAGAGGATAGCGGAGGTTTTAGTCGGTATTAGCCACTAAGTTAATGTTCGAGTCCGACATACCAGGCAAAACATCTAAGCCAGAGATTCGTAAAAGAATTTCCTTCGCTATATAAAAAAAAAAAAAAAAAACACAGACACACACACATGTATATATATATATATATATGTGTGTGTGTGTGTGTGGAATTAGGCTGTGTACATATGCTCATCGATGTGTCATATTGATGAGCTTGTCACGCGTCATTGATGCTGTGAATAATTGTAATAGATATTGATTTGTTATAGAATTTTAATGCATATTTATCGAATTAAATCCTAATTTCTATTAAACATAGTATATGCCTGTTTTATTTGTTTCTGCGCATGCACAAAAAAATAAAGAATTGAATTATCACTGAGTTGATTACCATTCTAAGACTTCCATTTTTCCAGTATTCATTATTTTTTATTATTTTTTCTTTTAATTAAAAAAAAAAAATTTATAAATAAATAATTTTTAAATAAGTTAGAAACAAAAAGTCCATTATACCTATACTTACATTAAAATGTTGTTTCTAGAATTTTCAATCTTTCGAATGAAAATCAACTTCATTATCCATATATGCACATTCCTTGCTAAGAATAGGGAGGGTCCGATGGTAAATTCTATGTTGTCTTAGTAGTGAGATAAAATTATTCCCTTTGTATATCCACTTCCTTTCGACTGTTTCGTCATTTATTCTACCCAGCAAGCCAACTCTTCAATTAATAACTATAATAATTAATACTGGGAATCATAAGCGTATTATTTATGAACCTGATTCAGTCCTATATCAAATCAATAATAAACTCTAGGGTCAAGCTGGATTTAAACTAAACAAATATGTTTCTACAGTATTGGTACCGATATAACATAACCAATATTGTTGGTATATATTCAATATTATTACATCCATAGGCAAAAATTTCAAGCATGGATGTATGCATACAATGGTTTGTATTGATTCAAATTTGTTTGTTGTCCCTTTTTTTATTATCAGTTCTTCAAACAACTATAAATAGATTTTCTGATGTCTAAGAGGGGTGAGAGAGGCAAGTTGGAGTTGTAGCGGTTCCAAATTGTAGTGGCTCGGTAGAACGACGATAAGATGGTGAATTAGGAATTAATAATAAACGAGATGAATCGCGATAAATATATTTATTTCAATGTTATATAGAAATATATGTAACATTACCAAGGAGTCAAATATATTTATCAATCGTAAATACGATTGATATATTTGATAATTTAGATTCGGCATGTCGTTACAGGGTACTTAACGTTTGAAGTTCTATAAAAACAACATTTTCGTGTCTATATTATCATTTTTATTTTAATAATCTTTGACAAAAACTCTTTCATGTTTCAATGTAATTAGACACATATGTTAAGGAATTCAAAAAGTGGAATAAAACATATCACCCCATCCCCTAGAGTAAGATGAGGTATCCATAGGGGCAACATGGGGCTTGCAAAAATCCATGTATTTTTCATCCTTACCATATACACCAAAACTTAGCAGTCCATTTGCCGCATTCAACACAGTCCGTCCTCCATTGGATCCAAATAACTATTATAATGCAAACATCCTACTAAATCTTTGTTTTTAATTAATATTATGTCCTCCACCCACATCATTAATGTATCGGATATAGTTTAATAAATAAACATTAAAAATAATGATGTCAGTCGCCTCTGTTACGGACGTATGTATTAACAATATCATTCGTATTATTATTACAAGTAGCAAAAACGTTATCATTATTTTAATAAGAAGTATGGGAGTACCCTATATTGCCCTCTCAAACCCAGTGGAATTTAAAAATTGAAACCTGAAAACAATTTTCTTACACATAGATAAACAAGTGCTTATCTAAAGTATGATTGTTGACGTATATAAATAACCTTCTTTGAATTTTTAATTAAGTATATACAGAACAATCACATCACAAGCAAAGTGAAAAAATTCAAAACAAACGAAAAAAAACTAATTTTTCAATTTCACACAAAAATCACGTTGTGTTTTCAGTTACTTTGCGAACTATAACGGTTACGATGGTGAGGTGTCATGTGCAAAAACAATCATGACTGGAAAATTGATTTTTGATATAAGATAGGTTCTCCGTCTTATCCGCTATCGCCTCTTGCCCCCTTAACCTTATGCTGATTTTAACAGTGATCTACTGTTATTTACCTAAATGGTATTATACTACAAGTATGTCGTTAACTTAATCTATAGTTAAAAACTGTGTTAGATAAATTTATATTTTAAATCTAAAATCTATTGTTAAACGTTCTGTCGCATAAATGTTTCTTTTACCAATGTCCGTTCTAGATTTCTATTGTGCTAAGTACAAGCAAGCATACTAGGTTTTTACGGATGTTCCAGCTTTCAACTATGATAAATACGGACAGACACACTAGCGTTTTTTAAACATGCGTTGATTTCAGCACGTCAAACGGACGTTGATTTTTTGTTTATCCCTGATAAAAAAAAGTCCTATTCAATCCTATAAAAATTGAATAGGCATGAATAGGAAATCGATAAGATTGAATAGAAAATCTCATTTCCTATTAAAATTTTGAATAGGATTCGATACGAAATGAAATTTGCTATTCAATCCTATTGATTTCATATTGAATTTCTATAGGATTGAATAGGACTTTTTTATCAGGGTTATTATAGTAATGTTCATGGTCCAAATATGGTTCAAACTTGTGAGATTTTTTTTATTGATATTTTCAAAAAATACGTGACTCATTTTCAAATAGTATTTATTAATAAAATTTATCATTTGTTCGATGTTCAATTTTATATAAAAAATGATTTTAAATTTGATTGAACCTGGCTCCGACTGTAACCACAGTTAAGTTTTTTTTATTCAATATTAATGAATGATTATTTGTTCGATTAGAAAAAACGTTTATTCGAACGTTAAAACCTTTAACCTTTGAATCCCGACACTACTTACTGAGCAGGCGTGAATTCATAGTTAATTGCGCGGTTTATTTATTTTTTTACACTAAATAATATTTATTATTATTGTGAATCACAAAGTTTTAAATTAACAAATAGTTATTAAAAAACCAAACTTTTATTTTTTTTAATTGTTTAACTAAGACAATTATATAACGAATTAATTTTCAATAGTAAAAATTATAACTTCTACACATTCTGATTTAGTTGTAATATAAAATCATTGAGTTCTAATCAGTAATAATTATTTAGTATTTAATGTATAAAACTAAAATAATGTAACAATTGAAAAGAAAAATTAATCACTAACTGTAAGTAGATTGAGTATTGCCTTCAAGGTTCCATTTTTCGGTTTTTCGCTTAAATCTCGGAATCTATTTCCTAGCGAAATTGTCATTGTATGCAACATGAAAGCTGATTAAAATTGCTAAAAATTTTATTCGTTCAAGTTTCTCGATATCTTGTATAGTTTTCACGATATCCGTTCTTGAAAGTCTGTAATTTTGGAAATAATCATTTTTGTGTTGTTTTGTTTTAATTTTTTTTGTTATAGTGTAGTATTGTTACAATTTTTAAATTTTTGACTAAAAGATGACATTTTAAAATTTTATCATTAATGTTGCTGCATATTGTTATTTTAATTTTTGTACATGATTGTTTTTAATAAGTTCGAAAAACATAAGCCAGATTCATGATCATAATATAACTTATGCAATAAACAACATAATTGTTTTTAACAAAAAAAATTTTTGTATAAATACGACGAATCTGTTGTACATGATGGCAGTTGAATATGGAGTAACATCCGAAACATGTCGCATAATTAGCATACAATAAAGTGATTAAGCAAAAAAGTGAAGTTTGTAAATTTATTTATTCACATGACATAATTAGTATAATAATCTCCTTGAAATAATGATAAAAATTGTATACCTTTGCTAGATTTAACCGATCTCTTGCATTTTGTGGAAAAGTAATTGTAGCCACCAGTCATACTGAGTCCAGAAATACTGACTTTCATAAACAAAACACTTGCTGCTCATTTTGACAACACAACACTCATATTGATATTATATCGTTAAGCCATTGAGAAAGCAATAATCGAGGACCCTTGTGCGACTGGTGGCATATGGTTCATATATATATGAACATAAAATAGATAATGATTATCGATACTGATGTAAAATAATATTAAATGCACTATTTTTAGCCTAATCAACGATAAGGTATATAGGGAACTGTTTGAAACACATTGACTTCGTAACTTTTTTATAATATTATATCAGAACAATATTATTCGTAACAATATTATATCAGACAAGTCAATCAGAAATCCGACTTCCAAATTAAATGAAGCAACAACATTAAATGTCTGTTTGCTTTTGTCCGTTAAAATTTTTTTCCTTTCAACTTACATTTCATTTCTACATGCAAATCTACGTACTCCTGTATGATTGACTGTAAAGAAATTAAATTTAAAATGCGTCAAATTAATAAATACCATTTGCATAAGCATTAATGCTTTGAAGTGCTCTACTTTAAGCTTAATCGAAAACATCTCTTATATGCCACAAAAGAAACTGAAATGTACGTAATAAAAAATTAAAAAAAAAATAAATAAATAAAAATAAAAAACAAATAAAATCAATCTTTATTAAATTTAATATTCAAATAAAATATATAATTTCTTTATGCTGACAGCTCGAATTAAAACATTAATTTAACAAAAACAACAATTCAAAATGAAAAATAATTAATTTTAATAGTAATACTTATTTATGTAATAACAGTTGGTGCATCTCTTCCAGTATATTCTTTTAATTTTGTTATTTCAAGAGCAATGTCTATGATAGGTTTCAACATATCCTAAAATCAAACAAAGTTTCATTCTAATTGTAATTAATATATGTAAAGAGATGAGTTACTTTCAGATCTTTTGTTTTTGATGAAATAGTTGTCGTAAATAGTCACTTACCTGAGCGGAATTTAAAACATCATTTTGCGAGTAATTTTCACCATAAAGTCGAACTGTTGCACCACTTGAACCAGTACCTGATAAACGAACTATAATACGTGACCCACCTTCGAAAATAATTCGAATTCCCTACAAAACAGAATTGACAAAAAAAGTTCAACTATGTTCTCGAAGTTGATATTATGGGAATCAAAAAATTAAAGAACTTACTTGATTACTAGCAACAGATTGATCAATTGGATCTGTATACAGAAAATTATCCATTTCTTTCACCTTATAGGTGTTACCGCCAGTGGTAAATGGTTTACCAATTAATTCTTTCTTATCAACAAGATCTTGTAAATATTTCATCATGTCTTTACATGGGGCTTCAGCACAGTTTTCATAATCATAACGTGTAAAATAATTACGTCCAAATTCTTTCCAATGATCCTCACAAAGTTCTTGGACAGATTTTCCTGTATGCTGAATAACTGATAAGAAAGCTAATGCTGCCCAAATTCCATCTTTTTCACGAATATGATTTGAACCTGTTCTGTAAAGTTCTTCATAAATTTAACGAATATTCGATAAAATTTAAAGTGTGTACATACCCAAAACTTTCTTCACCGCATAAGCTTATTCTGTTTGCATCCATTAAATTACCAAAATATTTCCATCCAGTTGGTGTTTCAAAATTTTCTTTATTTAATTTTTGAGCCACCCTATAAATGAATTATTAAAACTTTTTTTATTCAACTGAAATTATTTCTAAACGGAATTGAAAAATGTGAAATGGTACATCGAGTTACTGAAAAAATTGTTGTGCCACTATCATTTCCAGTTTTGAAGATAAAAAATAGTATAAATCCAAATAACATGAACTACCTACCTGTCGACAGCAGCAGCCGTAGGCATTGATCTAGCAAATCCAAACACTCCATTTTTTTTAAAATAAGGTATACATTCTAAGTTGTTAGCAAGTATTGCTAAACTATCATTTGGAGTTATGAAAAAGGCTTTTTTTCCCAAAAGCATATTTCGATCCTAAAATTGAAGAAAACATTGAAAGGTTTATATTTTCAATAAAATTGTACAATAACAAACTAAATATAAATAGATTCACATACTTAAAACAAAACGCTAATGAATTGCAAAATGAACTTATTAAAGATCGTCCACTGAGCCGCGCCGGTTTTAAAAGTCAAGACCCAGTAGCAACAATAGTTATATATTGAAGCCAGTCTATACAGTAACCTATCATTAGCAATAAATCAAACATAAGTGGAGGAAAGACATAATGTCGTTTTAAACACATAACACGTTATAAAGTTCGATAGCATGAATACTTAAAGCAGCTAAACGGCGACACAGAAAATGGCGATTTTTGAGCTATTAGATAGATAAGATCTTAGCACTAGAGTAGCAAAAATAATAACTACTCATAACCCACTCAGCGATTATTTACTATTGACTACCAAAATGTGATTAGTTATAATATATTAAACACTATACAATATTACAAATTTTATGTTTATAGTGTTTAAATATTGGTAGTTCTAAACAGCTTTTAGTTATGAGCCCCGTGCATCAAAATGTTTTTATTCGTTTCTATGTTTACGAAATATTAGTTCATCAATCAAACGATATATACATCTGTGAATGGTGTATGATTAAACACAGGAAATTTCTCAAAATTTATTTATTACAATGAATATTTAATTATATTTGCAATTAAAAATAATTACTAATGTAATTTTATCAACCATTCTTACAATTTTCAACCTAATAACTCCAATTAAATGTCATTTTTTGTAATTATTCAATAATTTTTGTTTGACATTTGCTATATATTTTACATGCAAACAATTGAACAAATAATTATATTTTCTAGAACGTGAATGTTTTATTACAAATTATAGAAACTCGTAGCGCATCAATCGATTAATAATTGTCTTCCGCGTACTATGTACGGTACGGATACCGGTAGAATCACCTTTAGAATGAATGTCCAATAATGTATGTTTAGAACTTTTAGACATATCAACATGCAACCCAAGAAATAAAACACAAATAAAACAACAACTCCAACAATTATTTAGAGAAGGGTGTAAAAGATAGAGAACATTCCTGTACAGTGTTCACTTGATATAAATTTTACAAAAATAAATCAAAAACTACTAAGAGTAATTTTTAGTAAATTTTCGAACCATAGAAATACAAATCAAATAAATAGTTAGAAATTGTGGCAATATTAAAGAAAAATTGTTTCGGATGTTTGGTTTGAAGCGGACAATATTTTGTATAGTTAAAAATTGCAATAAAATATCATTGAGGAACTTAATAGAAGGTTTTTGGTTTTTATGATTAAACGCAGATCTTTGAGGATCTATCAAATATGTTTTTAAACAAAAACAGTTATTTTTACAATAACAATTTAACAATGTCTATTCTGTTATTATACACATCTATTTTTCCGTACATTTTCCACAGCAAGTTTCACACGTATTTCAGAAATGCAGCCAGTTTACGATTAAGTATCTTACCCCGTCCCCATCAAAAGCAGCTCCAAAATCATAGGTACATTCATTTTGCAATTTTTGTACCAACTCTTTGCAATAAGTTAAATTTGGATCTGGATGAAATCCACCAAAATCTGGTAATGTGTTAGTGCGTGTAACATTTTTATCTCCAGTACCTAATGTTTCTTTAAATATTTTTTCGACATACCGCCCAGTTACTAAAAAAATATATTATTTTATTTTCTATTTCTTGTCACATAGTATAAGCATTGTAATACCTCCATGCATCGAATCAATCAAAACATTGAAAGGCGGTCTTTCATTAGAACCTTTAATCAAAGTTTTTAATTTATCAAAATCAAAGATATCTTGCATTAATTCTAAATAATCTTGAACGCTATCAAGGATTTCTACTTCAAATTTTGTGCCTTGAACCTAAAAATCATTATTAACAAAATTGTAATTAAGATAAATTTTATTTAAAAAATAAAATTGATACGAACATCGAAGCATTGTTTTCCAATTGACGATAATGAGACATTCAATCCGTTAACTATTTTATAACTTTCAATCTTTTTTGATAAACTAAATATTTCTTCTGTGACTGCATCTGGAGCTGGACCACCATTTGAACAATTAAATTTAATACCAAAATCTTCAGTCGGGCCACCAGGATTATGTGATGCAGTCAAAAGTATTCCACCTAAAAAATATATTTTTTATGATTAATTAACTAAATTAAATTATTTAAAATTAAATCGAACATACACAAAATTTTGTAAATCCTTTGATAGGAAATCATTAAGATGAGAACAATTTTCCCAAAGTGGTAAATAGGCAATAGACAATATTTTGACCCAAGTTGAGCATAACACTCGATTTTGGTGATAGGTTATTTCTACAGTTAAGTTACAAGGTTTAGTTCACATCTATCAAATTCATTTCTGATACGTTATTTCCATTTGCGTTTTAATTTAAAAATAATGAGATCGCATCGTTAACACTTAAGAAGAAACCAATCCAAATAATTTTAAAGTAAAATGTTACAAACCTAATAATTTATATTTTCGAATAATATGTGAGCATGCTGGTGTTGAAAATATACCATTTTGTCCTATAATTAACTTGGATACCTAAAAATAAATTATTTGTTAAATTTTTCATACTCAAAACAAACATTAAACTTTACCTTATTAGCAGCAGCAATTTTACAAATGATAGCAACAGCTTCTTCTAAAAAGTATCTTCCATCACCACCAACAACTAAAGTCGATCCAACAATTGCTTCTCCATTTGCATCTAATATAGATTGTATAAAATTTTCAGTATAATTTTCTTTTTGAAAAACACTCACTTTTTTTCGTAAACCACTAGTTCCTGGTTTTTGATCCAAAAATGGTGTTGTTTTAACTATTTCTATGTTTAAGCTCATTTTTACTCGATAATTAATACTTTTTTCTTCAACTATAGAATACTTTTGATGTTATAATAGTTCTACATAAATAAAAAATAATGTTAAAACTTAAGTATTTATTATGATGTGTATTTTTTATCGCCAGTCAAGATTATTGATAAGAAAAGTGACATAAAACTAGATAAAAGTGAACTTAAAATTTAATAAAATGTATATGAAAATGTTCAAGTTATAAAATTCTGTGCTTGTCCTTGTCAATGTCAACCCAAGATCTTTGATCTATACTTACTTTACTCTGTTATCAAGATAATCGATACAACAAAAAATTTTGAGAAAATTAAAAATTGTATGATTTTGACTGCTTTTTTTAGATTTAAATAATCGATGGGAATACTGATTTTACTTGGTCAATTTTTATATATTTCTAATCGTTATTCATTGCGATAAAATTTAGTTATTTATTGCAATAAAATAAAAAATGGTAAAAATTAAAACAAGAATTTAAGAATTATTTTGGTAATTATCTACAACAATAAATTATTAATGATAACAAATAAATATTCAGAAAAATTTGAAAAATTTTGATTCAAAATATATGCATATTTACCTGACATCTTCTGAAATTGTTGAAAAACATGCTTTTTTATCAGTTGGATTTTCTCTGATCAAAATCATATTCTGTCTCTTTTTTCTATAATCAGAATTTTGGCTTTGACAGCTAATATAGGTTATGTTTAAATGCATAGATATAAAAAATATGGATTGATAGCCATAATTGTTTTCCCGATACTACTAACAGTATTATGCATGTCCCTAACATCTCTAGTGTTTTATCAAATACTAATTATACATATATAACATAGAAATCATATATTATACTACACATAGTATTTCTAAATATAGAATAAAATTTTAATTTTTACTTTAAATTTTATTTTCGCCAAAAACTTTTCGATACGCCTTTCGTTTTCATGTAAATATTGTACATACCAAATTTCATAACATTTTCAGAAGTATTTTTTGAGTTATTTTTGCGCGAAAATTGAAACAAATACATACAATGTATATGTATATAACTTTAAAAAGTGTACACACGTACTAATCCTCCTTCAGAAGAAAAAAAGTATTGTTTCAATTGAATTCAACTTTGCTAAAAAAAAATTTTTTTAATTTGTTACAAAAGCGATGGATACGAGATCTATGAAAAAATGCTTTATTTTGGTTTTTGTTTTAATGGTTTTGAACGATTTTTAGCAAAAGTGACTAAACTGAATAATTATTAATCAGATTTGACTAAACTGAACAAATGCCCTGATTACAAAATAATTTTTTTAGTTTTATCTGGATATTTACAATACTTGGTAATAAAGTATTGTTGTCTGCTTTATATATATTTAAATTACTCATTTTTTTAAACCAATTTCAATTTTGTGGAAATCAATTTTATTTTTACGCATAAACAAATATTTGACAGATAAAAAAATTAGATTATCGTTGATATTATCAGTTTTACCGTAAATATTTTCATATACCATTTAGTTCTTAAAAGTCTTTAACTTTTGAGGACAGTAAATACATCTTGCGAGCAAATAATTCAATGAACTAGCCTTCCACATCACATAGTTGCTCATATATTTTATGCCTGACTGCTATTTAGAAATAGTGCCGTATCTTTAGGACTTGGCTGCCAGTTAAGAACATTTGAGTTAAAAAGCTTCCTATATTGATTTATTAAAAAAATTCCTATTATTTCCTATATTGATTTCAAAATATTTTATAATTTTTCAAAATATAAAATTGTTACAATTTTTTATAAAATTCTTTAATTAATGATTTCTAAAAACAAAAGTTGGGTATGTTAATAAACAAAATATTGTGTTTGAGATACTACGATAGAAAATTTATATATAATAATTTACAAATTCATAAGAAACATTAATTTTTCATATAAACCCACACAGTATCTACACCAGTGCCAAGGGTGGTAATTGGTTCCCAAGTGGGTAATGGAAATCGACAAGCCACAATTTTACTTCCCATTTGTACTTCTTTTTCAAATTTAATTTCAAGATCTTTCATCATTTCTTCAACACCAAATATAACGATATTGTTATATGGTGATATGCTAAATTTCCATAAATCAGTACAGAAGAATTGTGGTTTATGGGTAAATTTTTGCCTGAAAGTTGAAAACTTGGAAAATAAAACAAGCCAAAAATTTAATTCCACACCGTGAGCTTCAAAATTATTTTTCGCTGCTTCAATTACAATACGCCCATCACCAGATCCGAGGTCGATTAATTTCCCTTTAGACCCTCGTAAAGCGGTCATTACATTTTTGATTTGTATATCAGTTGCAGGTACATAAGGTAGACAAATTTTTCTTAATGCGGGACTAACGAATGAACTACACACTGCAGTTAGTGCAACAGCTACTCCTCCTATAAAACAATATTTTCTTTTATAAAAATAATCGAATAAAAACATACCTATTATTATTAACCTGTAATTCCAATAAGAACTTTTCCCGTAGTTGAAAGTTTAGAATTATTTTGTACGCTGTCTGATGATTCAATGGTTGAAAAAACAAAAGTCATATTTATATAAACTTTTGTTAATATTTTTTAAATAAATTTTAACATTGGGAAACAGTTTGTAGAAATTTCTAGGTTATGAAATTTTGAATATGGTGATGACGGAATAACATAGCTGCAAACCGTTGAAAAACATCGGCTGTTAAGTCACACTTTGGAAAATTTAAATTTTTATTAAAAATATAAATACTAGATACTATATTGAAAAATAAACAGGTACGGTAATCAAAAAACCCAACACAGTAACTCATATTGGATATCAATTTCGTTTCGAACTTCTAAAGACTAGACAAAAAATTTTTTTAAGCTTTAAGATTTTTATTTTCAGTCATGATTATTAATATTATCACTATTCTAGCGATCTCAATATTCTGTGATTGTTATAAGCAGAGACTATATCGGTAAAAACAAACATCACAAAATGACTGAACCAAGATGCGTCCCACTGAGTTGTACATTTCTGTTTTATATAAAGAGATGTCTCTCTTTGTCAAATATTTGTATGAAAAAGGGCTCTGTGAAGTTAGCAAAGAAAACTTTCGTTTCCAAATATTTTTTATATAATTGAAATGTTTATTGATGTAATTTCATTGTTTGTTGATAATTACTTGATTAGTTATAAACAATTTAAATATTGCATGTAAATTTGCTAATAACATTTGTATATCAGTTTTTTCATTTATGTTCAGTCGATAGGAAATCCTTTCGTTTGTTGAACTTATTTTGAACTTCTATTTGATTTATTTAAAAAAAAGGAAATAGAAAATGTTATTTTCGTCATTGTAATCAAGTTTTCGCAGATCGGTCATCTGATCATCGCGGGATAATGTAATTAATATAATGTTTTCAAAAAAAGGTTTCTTGAGGTAACAAACACCGTTTTCTATTGAAATTTAATTGTTTTAATAAGAATTCGTAGCGGTGAAGTATTTCTAAATGCAACACATCTGTTGAACACAATGTTATAAAGTGTTCTGCATGGAAATTTAATATCAGGTTAGCCGATGTCATTTCCCGTTTAATGCCCACCATTGCTATTTAATTGCATATTTTATTAGCTAGTTAACAGCTATTACTAAAGTATTATAAAGGAAAGAAAGATATATTTCTATTCTGTGCCTCCTCATTCTCCCATCACCCAGCCCCCGCTTTGTGATACTTATTATTAAAAAATTTAAAGTTGTTGTCAGTATTTTGAAAACTTATATGTATTAGTCTTATTTCGAATATTATGCCATGAAAAACAGCAGTATCTGTAAATGATGAAGTTAGAGCTATTGAAAACTATATACTAAATTTTACAACTGTTACTGTCATGTAGTTCTTCGATATGGTTAGAAATAACTAAAGAGTGAAACTATTTATGGAAACCATCTGTCGTATACACAAACATCAGAGAAAACCGATGGAATATATTAACTATAGCTTGTCAAAACAAAAACATTCAGTGTATACAAACATCAGAGAAAATGGACGAATTATATTAACTATAGCTCGTAACAATAAAAACATATTCATAGAATAGTTCCAAGGAGGATGGCACTCTGTTGTTGACGGAGATTGTACCAATGAAACAATTATTAATGATTCATTTTTTTAGACAATACTGAATATTCAAATTATGAAACTCTTAAAGTTTTTTTAACAGCTGAGTAATGGTGTGGTATAATTTCCGATAGAATTAATCCAAATAAATTAAAAAATAAAACCTGGACTAATTTTATAGCCAATGCGTTTTATTTTCAATACTCATTTTCATTTGGTTTTGTTTTATTTATGAATATATAATCTATTCCTCTAATACTCCTTATTATTTGTTAATAAAAGGTAGTAAGGATTTAAATGAATACAAAAATACTTTAAAAGAAATTATTACAGGAGATTCTGACTACGAAACGAGAAACGTATATACTTTAAAAGACCACTGAATACCAAAGAGCGAAAAAAAATACCTTCATCATTAAACGCTCATACTTGTTCTACTTGTCGACAGTGATGGATTACCGCTTAGGCCCGTGAGGCCCGGGCCTAGGGCGGCACGTTTTGGGAGGGCGGCAAAATTTTCAGAACTTTAAAATGTGAGAGCCGAAAAAATATACCAAAAATTAATTTTTAAATTGGTTCTGATTTTTTTTTAATTTATAAAAAATTTCCTATGGACTGTAATTAGTTCATTTTTTTATTGACTTTTCAATTTGAGGATGTATTATTCATATTTTGATGGAATCAATTATAGTCTATCGAATAAGGTTATTAAAAAGAAACAATCAAATTGATAAGCTTCTTTGAGAATTACTAAATTACTTTTTACTTTTGTTTTTTCGATAAGGTTACTCTTACATGTATAAAGCATTTGAAATTACTTATACTTATTAGTTTTTCAATTTAATTTTGGTGTTAAATGAAAATATGTATGAATTAACATTTGAAATTCATCTGAAATTCGAAACATTCTCAACTTCCCGCTAAGAAAATTGACAATTTTTTTGTTTATCTGATTCGAAAAAAAAAACGGTATTTTTTATAGCTGCAAAAATATTGAACTATATTTTTAAATTTCAACAAATTTAAGAAATTCTGAGACAAGAATTTGTTATAATAAAATCAAAATATATATAATTTTGCTGACCAAAAAGGGCGGCGTATCAGACAGGGCCTAGGGCGGCAATAAGCTTAATCCGCCACTGCTTGTCGATATGAAATAGCTCGTAAAACAATGAATTATAATGCTACGAAACCATCCAATTTATATTATAGTCAAATTATGTGATGTGTTAAGAAAGAATTTATAAATAAGGAGCTAAATATCCACTCATCAGAAAGTAATGACATATAACGTCATCAAATCTGTTGGCTCTGCACCTTTTTATTATTTTACAGTATCAAATAGCAACTAAATGGTTACAAACTTTACTGTCGTATCCAAAAAACCTAAAACTACATTAATTACACGATAAAAATAAACGTATTTATCCCGCGAATCAGATGACCGACTTGCTCGAGTGTGATCACAATGGTGTAACTTAGCACTGATAAAAAAGTACTATTCAATCCTATAGAATTTGAATGGGAATGAATAGGAAATCAATAGGATTGAATAGAAAATTTCATTTCCTATTCAATTCAATTCAAATTATGAAAACTAAACTCTGACATAAAAATTTAATATCACTTAAGGAAGTTTGGTATCCGCAATCCGAAATCAAATAAAATACTTTTTTGTATTTTTTTTTACCAATAAATATACGCAGCATGCTATAATAATTGATAAAAATTCACATAAGAATTTAATTGATATAATTTAGCATAGATTATAATTAAAATAATGTATTAAATAAAATATTATTTGACTAGTACTCAACTGTCACTAGATAATACCAACTTTAAATGATTTTCAAAGTATAACCCTGAATTGTCAACTTTACTTTTTATATCGTGAATTCTTTAATTTTTAAAAAATATAAACAAATAAATTATTTCGTTAGAAAATAAATTTAATATTATAAAAAATATTTTTTATGTTTATTTATATTCAATATCCTTTTGATGTATACCATTAAAAACGCTAGTTACTATTTGAAATTGGTGCGCTTAATGGAGCCGCCATTATTCCCCTAGTTAATAACGACGAGAGTGTCTCCACTAAACGACAGAGATAGAAGCAACATGTCAATATTGAAAAATTAATTACATCGAAAGTACGTGGTAAATTATTCTGAAATTGTCAGAGTATATTTGGAATATAGTTCTTTCAATTTTCAACTTTGCCAATTTTCTACAAACCTTCCATTTACCATTTCATATTATTGAACAAAGACACTCATAAGAGCTCGTGTATTTTTGTTAAACTTTAATTAATTATATCTCTTAAACGGTGGGGTAAAAAAATCTGTTTTTTTTTCTATAATTGCCTTTACTTCTAATCTTTCGAATAAACACAAAAAATATTGGGTCAATTTTAAGTCATTTGGCTACCAAACAACCTTAATTCAGTCAACAGTAAACTAGAATATAATTAAAACATAATTTACAGAGATAGAAATTATAACATAGAGGAATTAAATACAACGAAAATTTTTACGTTTTATTAAACTTCGATTCTTTGCCCCAATTTTCTAAATCAATTTATTTTGTAATTTTATAAATACGTATTTCGACTACAAAGTTGTCATCATCAGTATGCATTAGGTAGTTGAAATGATTCTCTGAGGAGATGTTACACGTTGCTAATTTGGTGACGGTCTGCACATACGTATTTTTAGTTTGATAATTCTTTATTAGCATCATAATATAAATACAAGTCGCCTTACAACTATAGCACCTAGCCTAAGCTTTATCTATAATACATCATCTTATATACTAGTTACATCGAGATTACAATTTTTGATACATCGTTTAAAAAATGGAAACCACCACATACGTATGTTGGTGTATGCGCAATTTTTACTTTCCAAGTATCTATCAAATTGCTACGTCAACCAATCAGCGTCGATCACGTGTTTAGTGTTCGGCTAATGATATTGAAATATTGGACCACGTGGCAAAAAATCAAAATTTATTCGAAAAATCCTAGAGCTCTCATCAATAATCATAAAATATAATTTAAAAAAGTTCTATATTCCCTGTTTTTTTAAATGTCTTCAATCCCATAAAAATATAATAGAATTGGAATGAATAGGAAATCAATAGGGTTTAATAAATATTTCATAGAAAAAATGAGTATGAATTTCACTTAGTTGCTACTAAAACTAAGTACCACAATAACAGTTACAATATCATTCTGAGGACCACTACGGGGAATAAAGTCGGTCGCCCTGAAGATGAGTGAACTCGGCGACGGAGGAAATATTTCAATACATTGAGAATAAATATGATTGTTAATTTTCATAATTGCAAGAATTAAAAGACATTGGCAAAATTCCAACTATAGTTAATAAAACAATTAAAAGAAGATTCAAGTTAGAATATGGTGATAACATTATTATAACTGAGATAACTGTCTTATTGACAATCAGTACGATATTCTTAAATAAAGCTTGGTATGAAAATAAAAAACAAAATACAAACGAAGAACGGTTCGAAAAACGTAATGATTTAATTAATTGCACAGAAGTAATTCGTTTTCTTCTTGTAATGTATGGTGCCAACAAAAAAAAAATTGATTCCATAGACAAATATAGGTTTTTGAGGTTTGTAAAATCAGCATGAAACAATAAAACAGTACAGTTGTCTTGTCTGCCTCCAACATCTCCTTCTGCCTTTCAACACTTGTATCGTGTGTATTATCAAGTTCAAGTGTGGTCAGACTCTCAGACAATGAGCTGGACCCAAAAGCAATACTATTTTTGGTAATTGTAAGACAAATTGTACTAAGAATTGTGGCTATCAAACAGTGGGATTATTTTGTTCGCTAGTATGCATTAATTGTCAGGGTCATATTTGCTCCAATATTGAATAAAAAACAACAGGTGAAAGTATTTATGATGTTAATGAAGAGACAATAGATGCATCCCATTTCTTAGAACAGCGAACAGAAATTCTTCAAGAAGAAGAAAATGAAGATGAAGAAATAATTGTCGAAGTAGAATTAGACAATTATCTATCATAATAGCATTCAGAAGAATACAACCTATTCCACTTCGCATATTGATCCTGTTTGCATCAATCACATTAGAAAACTTAATATTTAATTAACTTATCTAAAAAATTTTTAAAATAAATTTTTTTTTTTTGGTTATTAATAATCTTTTATTGTTATTGTTTAATTATTATAAATTTTTCTTTTGTTTTGTCCAAAAATTATATTTCTTTCCTTGGAGTTTTTCTTAATTTGACTTAATTAAATCTTTATTAAAATTTTTTTTTTCTTCCAGGACACAATGTAATATATTATTATATCTAAAAATTAATTTTTTTGTATTGTTACATTTTTTGTTTATTGGTCATGTGGCAGTATTTGCTAAAGCCCATTTTAATAAAATTAAAAAAAAAACTATTTTTTTATTAATCTAGATAATATAAGTATTATTTTTAACTTGATTGAACAGGACTGCTGTCGAATTGTATTAATATTACAATATACGTTGTTGTAGCTGCAACAATCTATAGAATTGATTAAAATTACAGAACTTCCTGATAGTTCAAATATAAAGTTAAATTTGAAATACTCACAGAAAATAATAACGAACAATCCAAAGGAAAAAATCCATAAGCAGTAAAGTTCACTTTTTGATGAAGCATTTGTAATGAAAATAATTCAATCTAAAAATTTTATAAAATATTTCACTCAAAATGAGCTATTTGTATGTAATTTTAAGAAAAATAATCAGTAGAACTCCAGCTATAAACACACATATATGTATAATAATAGTATGTAATAATATATGTGTATCAGCTACATTTGAGCTAAAATATTGGCGCATCCAAACAATTTACGAACAAATGTTTAAAATAAGGTTGTTTATTTGCAATTTTTCGTTAATTGGATTTATTTTCTATCTTTAATAATTCAAAAATTGGGTCATGGACCCATTGGACCTAATGTTTTTGAATTACCTTGATGATGGACGGATGGGCAATTAGAAATGGATTTAGGTAGAAATTGACTAATTAGGTTATTCTATGAAGACTTATTCCAAAATTTTGTTTGTGCGATCAATATTTTCTATCGTTACAAACTTTGAACTGAAATTAATATACTCTGACATATATACTAATATTATAAAGAGGTATGTATTTTTGCAGTTATAAATAAACTTAAAAACTACTGGACCAATTTAAATGGTGACAAAGGCTAAACAGTAGCCTTTGCATTCCTGCGGGAACGAGAATTACGCGAGTGAAACCGCGTGACGTTCGCTAGTATTTTATATGTTGAATTTTTTAAACGATAAGAAACATGGCATTACCTAGAATTAAAAAATATAAGGTGGGGGAGCCATTCTTAAAAGTTTTTTACTAAAATAAAAATTATTTTATAGTAAAAATTTTTAATTTAAAAAGAAAGTGATTTCAATTTTACAAATATTACTTCCGAGTTCGAGAGTATTGTGTTCATGATTTGAAATAAATTCTTTTTACACAGATTTCAAAACTTTTTATATATGTTTTGGAACTTCCTGAGCAATTTTCGGTTTATTTCCATCGTCGGTTTATGGCACTCATTCAGACGAACGCGTATAACTCCACAACTAATCAATTAATGAATGTATATAAATTTGTGGTAAACAATTTTCTCGATATTCAGAATAGTTCCTCTTTAGAAAGATATCATCCAACAATTACCGTTACGGGATTATAGCGCTCTAAACTTACCATTTGTATTATCTAATTCGTGATATCTCGCGCGCCACGCATCTGATTTTGCATCAAATTATATATGTATACGCCACGCATCAAATTATATATGTACATGAATGGTACAAGTTTAAATTGAGTTAAAATTTATTATTCTTAAATATCGTTATTTAACCAAAATCGAAAATCAGAACGAATTAACGTGAAAAATACAATGCCAAAGTTAGATAAATATAAATAATGTATTTTTTTATTACATTAGTGCAGTTCCTATGCAACTTAAAAAGGTACGAATACTACCACAGTGAATAATGTGAAATTTTCGAAATTATGTTTTATAAGTTAAATACAAAAATGTTTACCTATTTATTTTCTTTGTTACCTTCCTCACCCTCTCATAACATTATAAATAATCGATAATGAAAAAAAAAATGTTCTTTAAAATTTATATTTTAAAGTCAATACATTTTGAGTTATCAGTGATTACAAATGTCGATTTGACTAAAAAATGCATACTTTTAAAGATTATTTACGAATAACTCGTAAACATTTATTTTATTGAAGATAGTGAACGGGAAAAAAATAAAGCATATAAAAATCAAGTAGAAAGATTTGTTTTTCATTCCGGTAATGAATGTGATGATTCATTCGAGAAAAATTGAATTAATCGCATTTAACGTTGAATTATAACATGAAAATGAACAATAATTCGCCTATATGATCCTGACTAAAGTATTATAAAGACCTTCAAAATGAGTTACTTTTTTAGCTCAAAAAATGACGAAGTTGTAAAAAAAATAAATTAGTTTTATAAGAAAAAAAAATTATAATGAATAATTTTTTATTTTTTTTAAACGAAACATTTAAAACGTGTTAAACTTATCTAGAATATATTTAATAGTATCTAGAATATATTATAGCTACTGCTAAATTTAAATTTACATACATTACAAAAAATTTTAATGGCAGGGAACTTATTTTTTTCGGTAAAAGAGTGAGTAAGTGAGTTTATTTTCATTATAATTCCGTTAGTTTTTGAACTAACGATTTTAACATAGACTTATTAAAAAGGTATTATTACATTTACTTTAAGGATCGGTGAGTTTTCATTGTACAATTTTTTGTTGTTCAAGATTAAATGATAGATACCATTGCAATTTTACTTTAGAAAATCGACACCTTTAATGAGCTATATTTCGTTTATTATTGTACGTACAGAAATATAAGACAAATATTTCTCTGTAGTTTTTATAGTGTTTAATTTTTTAACTTTCACTGTTTTAGATAAAATGTAAGGTGTTTGCGTTGTTCATTGAAAGCCTTTCCAAAACTTATTTTTTAAAATGGAAAATAGATATATTTAATCAGGAATAACTAAAAAAATATTGCTTTTGTGAAAAAATTTTATAGATCATTTTTGGTTAAAATTTTTTGCTTTGTCGATTCATGTTATTATTTTTAATTTTGCAAATTTCATCACCAGGCGGAGCGTGGTGCGTGGAATGTTTTAGTATTTAGCATATAAAACATAATCCAGAAAATTTGAAAACAAAACAATTACTGTAGCAGAATTCCTAGTTATATATCTTTATGAATTCCAATACATATTCAAATAGCAACTCGGTCTAGTCGTTCCAGACATATACATATTCAAGTGAATTTATTCGATAATGGGTATTTCCACATAATTACTAAATCGGAAAACGGCGTCTACAAACTTCCAACTAGAAACGTTTAATGTATGTCGGCTGTTTCTAATAATACTTAAGTGCTTTAATGTGGCTCCGTAAATTAGGTAACAAAAACCAAACTCGTAAACCATTCCCAATAAGTATATCACGCTCAGTAAATATTTTGTATCTGTTACATATGGATCTTAATGGAAAATTGATTAATTAATGGAACAAAATATATTCTCACAGTTGATGATTCTAATAAAATATTAGTATATTTTCAAAAGCACAAGACTGAGGTGTTTGATAAATTTTTAGAATTTAAATTTGTCATAGAACAGCATACAGTATGCAGAATGGAATCTCTACGTTCTGATAATGGTACGGAATATACAAATGCTAAGTTTATAAGTTATTTTGCAATAAATGGAATACAATATCAAACGTCAGTGGCTTATACTCCTGAACAAAATGGAATTGGTGAAAGAGCAAATCGTAAACGTACAAAATGTACGCTATTTGATGCAAAATTACATGTTTCATTATGGGTCGAAGCTGTTAACATGGCAGCATATATTTTAAATAAGTCTGAAAATGCCACATGGAAAGCAGTAACACCAGAGGAAGCTTGGACTAACAAATAGGTGGATGTTATTCATGGCCCATATACCAAAACAAAAATGTCGTAAATGGTCAGAAACAAAAAGTCAGAAAAACCGATTTTTATCGATGGAGTCAAATGTTATACATGCATTAATCCAGAAACAAAATAATTCAAAGAGAGGCTAGACCTGATGTTAACGAATAAAAAGATTTCGAATGAGATTATTTGGAACGATCGGGATGAAATGAGGGATAATGATGAATCAATTATGGGTGACAAGGTTGTAATAAATTCAACCAAAGAAACACATGAAGTGGTCGAAAAAAAAAGTTTTGTAAGTTACTTCACATATTCTGCATTTAGTGCACAAATAATCGATGAACCTGAAATCACCCACGAGATGTTAGAAGGAGATGATAAAATTAATTGGAAAACAGCTATGCAAGAATAAATGAACCCATTAATCGAAAATGTTACATATAATTTAGTTGTGTAGTGTACACAAGTTTATGGTGTTAATATAGAGGAAGTATATTCACATGTAGTACGTTATCATTACTTTTTTAATTGCTCTTGCGGTCAAAAATAATTTAAATATTGATCACATGGATGTCATAACTGTTTTTTTTCAAGGTAATTTAACCGATGAAATATATATGGTTCATCTAGAAGGTATTGCAAACGTTCCCAACAAAGAAATGTTCAAATTAAATAAAATGATTTATGATTCGAAATAAAGGGAATTAAATACTAAGAAAGATGTTTAAAAGTTATGTAATCAAGAAATCTTCAAATGATCCGGGAGTATTTTATTTTAATGATTTATTATTAATGATCATAATTTATGTTGATGGCTTTCTTATCTTTTTGATAAATAAAAGTACGTTGAAATGAAATGGATAATATTCAACATCGAGCTACTACTTTAGGATATTTATTGTACATAGCACAAGATTCAAGGCGGAAAACGAGTCGTTTCAATAGGAATTATGGTCGACCACACTGGACAGCTATAAAAACAATTATTCACTATTTTAAGGGTACTTTAGATTATAAACTTCAATTTATAAAATCAAATATAAATTATTTGCTTGGATATTCTTGTGTCGATTGGGCGCCCGATGTGGACAAACGGTGTTCATACACTGGGTATGTATTCATATTAAACAATGGAGCTATTTCATGGAGTAGTAAACGTTATGGAACTTTTGCTTTATCCAGCAAGGAAGCTGAATATATTGCTTTTACTTCGGAGACAAAGAAGCCATTTGGTACGAAATTATAAAATAAAATTAGATAAGGATCTACAATTCAATTTGTCACATTCAGATGGTTGTAGAATTCGTTTCAAGCATATTGATGTGCAATACTATTACTTCCGTAATCAAGTTGAAAATCATATATAAATCATATATCATACAAATCATATATCATATGTATCATAATCAATGGTTTATACCCATTAGCAACATCGTTATGACCGCAACTAGTGTTTTAGTTGCTGCTAATTTTGATCAATTTGAAAACAGTTTGCCACGTATTCATCGAGAATATTATTCATCGTCTGTGGTTGATGCAAATTATTTCTTGGTACTTTATCGATCTAATTTCATTGCGTCACATAAATACCACAATTTAAAACATTGCACAAGACTAAATTATTATTTTTTGTTAAATGACCATAATTTAAACAAAATTTAAACACAAATAACCGAAATTTCAATTCGTTTAAAAGAAATCAACATTTGTATATTTTACACAACTATGAAAAAAACATGTGCGCTATTTTCAACTGTTATTAAACGTGTAATTTAAAAAAACAACATGAAACTAGCTAGTTTTAACTTATCTAGTAACATAAAAAAATTACTAGCTGATTACTAATAAAGATTTTGTTTTAAATAAATTTTAAATATGTTTGTTTCGTAAAAATCACATGGCAAGTTTAATAACAGGTTGAACGCATTGGCCAAAAACCAACCCAACCCGTTCAAATTACACAACACAACTGTAAGGATAGTTTAATCACAGATTGAACACCCCAGAAATTCATGGGTAGTTTAATAACATGTTCAACGTACGGACCAAAAACCAACCCAACCCGTGCAAACTACTTCTCATAAAGCCATTGGTTGTTTAATCACAGGCTCAACTTATGGGCCAAAAACCAACCAGATCCGTGCAAACTACACTCCACAAATCCAAGCATAGTTTAATCACAGGCTGAACGTGGGGGCTACAAACCAACCACACCCATTGAAAGTACATATAGATTTAATATGATATTCGTAATTTTTTGAAACATGAAACTAGCTAGTTTCAGGTTGTTATTTTTTTAATCACAGATAATCACAATAACAGTCGAAAATGGCATACATGTTTTCTTAATAATTGTGTTAAATATACAAATGTTTATTTATTTCTTTTAAACGAATTGAAATTTCGGTTATTTGTGCTTAAATTTTGGTCATTTAACAAAAAATAGTAAATATTGCGATATGTTTTAAATTATGGTTTAAAAAAAAATCTATTTTCCGAAAAAAAAGCCGATAACTCGAAAAATAGGCGAAAACTCGAAAATTGGTATGGTTCATTTTAGTCTTATTTTGGCTTATTTTACCAAAATTCATCGCCAAATGGAGGCGCCACGGATATTGCACTCCCCTAAAATTTTAAATATGATAGTACACCAAATTTAACAAGAACGACCTGCTTTTTTAATTCTCGTATTTTTTCAAAGGTTTCTACCCTTCATTCCACATTATGACTATAATTAATGTTTTAGTTGTTAATTGTTCTATTTGAAAACGGTTTGCCGCATATTCATACAGGAAATCATCTGCCGTTGATGCAAATTAAATTTTGGTATTTTATCTACCTAATTTCATGACTTGCAACATTACACTTATTTTTTTAAGACTTTTCGTAAATTTTCAATATGTTCATATCTCACACCTTCGTTATTACTTATTTTTAGTTTAGTAGTTCTGTACTCTGTTATTATACAATGCATATTCAAAACGTTCGATTACTATATAGTATTAAAACTACAGAATAAGTATATTTTTACAATTTTACTTTGATTTGCCCTGATGATTATCTAGGATGTTCTATCCAACAAAACAGGCATAACCGGCTTAGCAAATTGAAGCCCTTAAGTATCATGTTTTTAATTCCTAAACTTTTTTATGCGTTTTTGATTACAAAGCTTTTAGTTCCTACATTGACTACGAGAAATATATATATATATATATATATATATATATATATATATATATATATATATATATATATATATATATATATATATATATTTTTTTTTAAACAACTTGTGAAATAATAAATAAAATGTTTAAATTCATCTCAATTCCAGCTCGAATATACATTAACACATTCACTAGAAAATAATGTCTTGATTTGAAAATACAGGTCGTAGGGACATGCAGTGTTTTGAATTATGTTCAGAAATGCATAAGGAAAAAAAGTGCATTATTTTTCTAAAATTTATAAAAATGAATAAAAATTTATGAAACTCGGTATATAATGGTTTCCAAGGTCGCGGAAGGCAATTACAACCAAAAATTACTTTAACTGCATATATTATGCATTTTAAATGTAAAATCAAAAATTAGCAATGATCATTGGACGCTAAAAAAAACTGCATGTCTCTACGATCTCTATTTTAAAATCGTGATGTTCATAGTACATAAAGACGTAAATTACCGTGTCTAATGCTATAATTATTGTAAAAGTATTTATAAAATAGACTTTATTTTATGATAAGGAAATTATTGGCGTGATTTTACAGAGTCACACCCATTGCGGTTTGTTTATTATTAATTTGTCAAATCAATTCGACTTATTTTGATGATTAATGAACTTTTTTTTAATAGTGTCGTAAAATAATGAATGAAATTTTTTTATTTTTTGATACGGTTATATTAACATATTTTAACTTACAGCATCATTCATTTGGTAATTGTCATTCAATCTCTTTGCTTTGTGTAATATCTGTCCAGTTTTTTCTGAAGCAATTTGACATAGTGTACAGGAAATCGTAATGTATATTAAACTTAATGCATTTAAAAAATTCCACATTAGAGGTACGTAATCCAGATTGGTATAAGCACTATACAATTGATGTATATTATAATTAAAAAGTTTTGCAATAATAAAAAAAATTTGCCAAGTAAATACAGTATTTATCATACGTGAAACGTCACATAGCTTATAATGTAATTTTCTTATTGAGCGTAACATCATCATTCGTGAAAATTCTTGATTTTTCTTGGAACCACTAAATTGTTCAGTTGAATCCAATAATGAATGGATCGGTAGAACTTGAATTTCTTTTTTATTATTACTATATTCGGTCCATTTATAAAGTACATTGTTTAATGCTACAAATTGTTGACGAATTTTTAGAACATATCCTGTAAATTGTGCTATTACAATTAGCATTAATTGATATGGTAAATGTGACCCTAAAAAAGAAAAATTTTTATAGCCACTAATCATTATAGGGCTGCGGTTACAGTAAGGCCATTAAAAGTTCAAGGTAAAAGTAGTGTTTTTCAAACGTGTTCAAAATACAATATGATCAGGAGGTCATTTATAAATTACGCAAGGCTACTAGGGACGGGGATAAAGAATCTGATCTTACGTAAGTTTTTTATTAAAAATCGACAAAACGACTATCGTGCTAAGAAATGGAGCTGTTAGATCTCTTTTAATCAAATAAAACTAAGTATATTTTCGCGGTTTTTGGGTTATTAATTCTAATACAACAGCTCTTAAAAGCCCAAACCAATTCTTTTATCGTCTGATATACCTTTTCCAGTTATACTTTTTCACTAAATAAAATTTTAAATATACTTTTAAATAAGGGATAGATTTCACTTGAAACGGGTCACACTGCACATAAATGTAGATATCAAAGACACATTAAATCAGTTGCTGTGCTGAAAATTTAAGCCTCACATTCAGGTGAACCACAATTTAGTATGTTTATATATATTATGACTAGCTTTGGCCCGCGGCTTTACGGGCTTCTTTTCATTCATTAAGTCTCCGATTTATCCCTTTACAGTTTGAATCTCTCTAGACTTTACTAACATGTTAATTCATTTTGTATACTACGTTTTATTAAATGTTTCAATTGAAAATGATTCAACAAGGGCCTTACATAGACCTAATAGTAGTACAAGATGGATGAAAATCCGTTCAGTAGTTTTTACTTATAATATCGAACTAACAGGTAGGCAAGCTTTTATTTTACAATAGTAAAGTTAAGTAAATATAAAATACTTTATGTAAATATAATTGGAATTTTAGTGTACCTACTTTAGAATAGATTTAATCTCTTAGAATAGATATCATTTTCAGATATTGTTAATACAAACAAATTAAAAAAATAAATTAAAAAAGATTCCAGCGGTTTCTTAAAATTTTTTTAAAAATCATTTAGAATCTTGTTTGAAAACAGCACATCAAGTACAGAATTAGAAACGACTTTTGCATTTAAACAGATAAACGTTTATTACGCTTTGTTTAAATACGTTACTAAGGCTGACTACTTAGTCCACAATGCTTTTTATCTGTTTAACCTATTCACTATACGTTTATTGTTTGTATATTGTCCATTATATTATATAAACATTGATTTGTATTTATTTATTTATTTTTTTTTGTGCTGTTATTAACGAGGAAATAAGTTTTTAATCTAATGTATATTATGAGAATTTTAAAAATTAAAAATCAAAATCAAAAAAGTCAAAACTCAAATCGAAGCTTAATCAACATATTTTTAAAAAATAGTTTGTTTTGCTCACTAAATGTATTAGACAAGTGAGAGTGAAAACTTATACATATCATCGAATAGGTGATTTCATAATGTCGCATGGCTTCTTTGTTTAAGCAGAATTTTTGAATGTAGATATCTTGTTTATTTTTAATTAATAAAAAAAAAAATAACTTTAGATCCATGTTCGTAAATTAAAGACGATTAATAAGCTTTCTGCCACACTACCGTTTATTTTAGCAACTTGCATTGAAACTATCGCCCATCGGACATCAAATACAGCTTTTTATTGTGTTAAACGCAAGTTGTCACGGTAGCGTTTGATATTCAACAAGTGTTCTACTTTTCTTTTGTGTTTAATATGAGCTATCACACTATCGTTTGCAAAACGTGCGTTGATTTCAACGAACGTTAACGGACGTCATAAAAAGGACCAGAAGTATTTGAAAACAACAATACAGTTTTCCTGTTCAAGAATCATTTCACATCGATTAAAAAAACCTCAATTTTCTAACTTGCATAAATTTTATAATTTTAGAGATGTTTTCGAAAAAGGAAGGGGTGTATTCATAATTGAAGTTTTCTACTCATTGCAAAATACTGTATCATTCTAGTAGGTAGAAAAAAAACTTCGTGTTTGTGGAGATTTTTAGTACTTATGTTTAGAAAAAAAAGTTGTTATTCTTGGAGATTTTCCGCAGAATTAGGAATACAATTATCCGATTCATTTCACATTGATTGTCGCATTAAAAAACCGCAATTTTCTAGTATTTAAAAAAAAAATTTGTCATTTTTTATTTCTCCCAAAATGTATAAGGGGTGCAATAAAAATTTAAGTTTGTATATTTTCCATAGTTATGTCTTCTAGTACTAATTCTTGGAAAAAAGTTGTTAATTTTAGAGATATTTGCTAATTCGATACGTATTTAAAGTTTTCGGATTTTCACTAATTATGTCATTTAACGATTACAAAGCCGCTCCGTTCTAGTATGTATGGAAAAAAGTTGGCTTTTAAAAATTACTTAAGTAAAATGGATGATCGGACATGTTTATTAAATGTGGAAGAAATATATACATAATCATAAAACCAAATAGAGAATTATTTGGTAAACACATTAAAAATATCTAACGATAGTGTGAGAAATTGTATTTGATTTCAATTAAAGTCCGTTCGACATTTGGCAAAAACTGACGTCAAATAAAACATATGATGAAATAAACTCTAGTGTGGCAGATTCCGTTTAGCTTAATCTATAGCTGAAACGTACGACGATTGCAGCGTCCGTTTCTGCGTTGAAAAACGTAAGTATGGCGGAAGTAGCCTAAATGAAAGTGAAGGTGATAAGTATAGCTTAAAGAAGTGATAAACAAAAATTATGCAAATTATATATTATAACACTAGTACATTTAATTCAGGAAACTCTAATGTATATATTGTATTGATGTTCTTACCAATTATATGAATCAGAATTGTCTTAACATCCACCGACGTTAAATCTCGTAAGCAAAAGCACGTTAAATCATTAATGAAACTAATGACCATTCCAAATATTTCAAACCATACTGCATAATTAACAACACGATTATCAATTTCATTTCCTAATTGTACTAAAGTATTCTGTACTTCCAGCATTTTATTTAATGCATTTATTAATTGCGTACGTTGAAATACCATTATTATAATACCAATTATTGGCATAAATACACTTGACAGCATGGTAAATATTTCAATTGATTTATACAGCGTCACTTTATGAGCATCTTGAATTTCTATTAACATATCATGCAAATAGCACAAAAGCATTGCCACTGACAGAATGAACACACGTATGTAAAAGAATATTGTTAATTTGATTGGTTTAATTTGAAAATTTGATTGTTGATTGTGAATTGTTTTATTATTGGCTCGATAAAGACATAATCCAAATATATGACCTAAATAATATATTATCAACAATGAATTCATAGTGCTTCCTGAAATAAATCGAAAAACCGTTAATATTATTTTTATACAATTAGGTTATTGAACAATATAATTTTTAATATTACGAATATTCTAGCTGGATTGAAAATGGATTGTAGGAAGTTTGCTGATGTTGCTTTAAGTATTTACATCCAATTGGATATATAATTTTAATCATTGTCAATTTCTATTCAAGACAATTCACCATTACAATGCAGTTCTATGATAGTTTTGTATTTAAAAGCAGGACATTTAATAATGACAATACATTTGATGGTGTAATTTAAAGATATCGTGTACTTTGCTGATAAGAGATGAGCCGCTCTTTAAAAAGAAACCTATTCATTATAAAATATTTACCTAAACATCTTTAAGTAAAATTTTGTTTCAAAAATTGGGTAAATTGATTTAAAGAATGGTGTGGCAGCCATACCAAATGCCTTACATTACTTAGCAATATAAAGGGATCCTAAACAGATCGCAATATTAAAGAGATTTGACCACTCATGGTGTTGTTGAGATTAGTGCTTAAAGACTAAAACCCACTCCAAATTAAAGAAAAAAATATTTTCAATTTTCCATTTCCAAATTTTTTGATTTTTGGGGACCATAGCTTGTCTCAGTTATACATTAGTGGAATCAATATATACATGATAAATTTAATTATTAAATTTTTGTCGCTTACGGAAAGTTTAATCAATTTTCCAAAGAGTCAGGTTAAAAATGACGGTTATTTCATTTATAGTGAGGTCGGTCACATTTAGGGCGTATAAACAAACATGTTACTGTATGTCCAGATCAATATTTAATGGTAAATTATTATTAATTATACTTCTAATCGATCATGCACACTATAGTGACGAGCGAAAAGCAATGCTTTCACTGAACTGTATAAATTTTGTTTGACGCTTGACTAACCTGTGGTATCATTTTCAATTTTAACTGATCATCATTGATAATCGTCACATCGACGTTCGAATTGATCGCGGGATTGAAGCCATAAAGATGAATTTCATAGATATTAACTCAATTGCTTATGATAACAGTTTGCAGTTTTTAAATTAAATTTCTGACTTTCTGAGATTGAAAATATATAACATATTAGCATAAAATTTGATAAATCGCGATTGAAAAATCTGTCGCAAATCCTTCGCCACAAATCATTTATCCCCCATCGCAAATCGCTTTTCGTTCATCGTAAATCGCTTAACGCTCGTCGAAAAGTTGTCTTTATAGTGTGCATTAACCATAATACGAGTTATTGAACAAGAACAAATATGAATGAACCCATAGTGAAACATATAAGTATAACCTTGAATAATAAAATCTTTTGCATCTTATTGTAATTATCGGTAGTCGAGGTTTTTAACATATCCAGGAAAAACAACTTCCAAATCAAACATTAGATTATCTTCATATACTACTTGTATGCATTTTCAGTGATTGGCATAAAGGATGAAACTTATCATTATCATTTATAATAAATAAAGCAAAATTTAATGAATGTGTAACGAGATATCAGACTTTGGTAAATAAATCTCAACGTTCGAAATAAATACACAAAAATCTTACTGATCAAGAAATGAAAGTTTTTATTTCGTTTTTAATTTTGCATCACTTCCATAACTTAAATAAATTTTAGTATTTATTTATCGTGGATGTATGAGATTCGTCAAAGAAAACTGCCAGACTTAGCAGTTTAATATAAGCATATAAGCAATATACAAAAATAGTTGAGATACGTTAAACATGTCATTCATTATATCTACTTATTATATTTCATTTTAAAATCATTAAACATCTGTGTAATTTTATATTTTAATATAATGGGTTAAAACATTGCTCTTAAAACACAATAAAATTTTGTGGTCGGCAAAACCATCAGAAAATTAATTGTTAGGCTTACATCAGAAAAATGATATATTTTCATAAAACTGTGTGAATTTTTGAAACCAACAACTTTCTAATTAGTTATTTAATTTGACGTCACATTGAACATATTTCATATTGAAAATGCCAATTGTCAGTTTTTTTTTTAAATTATAAGTCACTTCAATTGTTACATGTATGTATATATTTTTTAATTAAAAATGTAGCAGAATTTTGTAAAAATGGTATTTACTAAGAAAAATTTAAACTCATTTAACACATGATTTTAATGAATCAATACTTTTGTCAATTACAGGAATATTGCTCAAATGAGTAAAAATCTATGTAAACATTGAATTTTACCATGTGATAAACACAATCTAAATAATTGTATATGTTATCATTAACTAATGTATGAAATCACTAGTTAATGTAGACAGTAACATTCTGGCAAAGTATACATAAATCAGCTTAGGAATGGTTTAATTAGATATTCTATACAATTTCTACTAGTATTTTGTTAAATTTTATACAGTCTTTTCAGAGAAAGGAGTGAAAAAATTTATTTCTTATTAAATTCATTAACATTTGTATTATATGAATTCTTATTATATTAACCATTGTATAAATATGGTCATTTTAAAGCAAGATAAAAGTAAGGACAATAAATCTGTAGTAACCCGACGTCAAATCACAAGCCCTTCCTAACTCAACATCGAAAATCATACCTTTTAAATTTTCCACCATCTGCCTTTTCGAGTGTCCAAAAAACTTCTGAGTACAATGTTTTTACGTATACTATCTGTAAGGTTTCAAGCGGTTCCGAGAATCCGTTGAAATTTGGAAGGGAGTAGCATTTAAACTCGAGTTAGCACACCTACTATACCAAATTGCAATGGAATCCTCTTGAAATTGATTCAGAATAAATCGGAAATTAATCGGATTACCAAAAAAAGTAATCAATAATTAGTTATTTCGTAAGTATTTTAAATCATTGTGTATTAGCCGTTGAATTAATCATCGCCCAGTTGCATAGAATATTTACAATAAAAAATTTAATTTTTTTTTAAAACTCAAATTGTATAATTGATAAATAAGTACTTACCAGTATTAAACCGATGTTAATGCAAAGAATAAATAAATGTGGATTATAAATTAATAAAAATACAAAGATATTTTTATGAGTATTCAAATTTTTATTATTTTTTAACTTGAACAATGAAATATACTTTAGTATCTGTGACTAACTAACTGGACGCAAAAAGCTTGGGAAAACCTTTTACAATAAAGATATTATAATAACATTTAAATTATTGTTATTAGTACTAAATATTGATTATCTTGTCAATGTGTCATATATTAATAGTAGAATGTGTTTTAATTTATTTAATTGTATTTTTTAATGGAATTTAAGTCATAATAATCATTAATTTTATATTTTTTAGTCTGATATTTAAAAATATGAAATATATTTTAATCATTTTAACTGTTTTACTTTTAACTCAATTCTTAAAAATTTAGGTTCTGTGCACGCGAACTGATATCGCGTTGGTTCAAAGGAATTTTATGTAAAGTTTATTTCGCCTCTCAATATAGTCTAATAGGAATCGACGCAAGAGTACTAAAATCTATTCCACATTAAATTTTTTTTTTAAATGCATGTTGCCAGAGGATAACTCGGGGTCATATTGCTTAAACCGAAATTGTTTATACAATTGCAAGGTTTTTTTTTTTTATATTCCTTAATAAAATATGAATATAAAAGGACCTAAGAATTTTTACGATAAAGTTCATATTTTTCGAGGTATAAACAATTTAAAATCGAAGAAGCCAAAACAAATCATTTTTAAATATGATTTAATGCTGCGACTGAAAATTTTTCGATTTTCCTTTTTTTTTATTTGTAATATTTTAAAGCTATATATTTTTATGCAATGTATGTCATTTTTCCTTTATCATGGATTTTTATGACTGTTTTTCAAACTTAAATGACATGATCGCTTATAGCGTGAAAACGAAGCGTTTTTCGAAAAAATGATAAGAGTTCTAAAGTGTAAGTATTAGTGATTTTTCGAAATTATCAAACTTGTACAAAATTGTTTGTTTTATGTTTATTGGGCAACAATGAACAGTTTGAAATCTTATCATTTTTTGTTTTGCGAAAAACGACCTATATAAAAATATAATTCTATATAAATACTTGAAAAAAAGCAAATTAAAAAATTTGCAATAGCAACCGGATAAAAATCTTATTTAAAAATGATGTGTCTTTGCTTTTTCGATTTTAAATGGCTTATATAGCTCGAAAACATTAGTTTTATTGTAAAAATTGTTTTAATTGCATGTGTCATAATGAAGTTATATTTTTATATCAGTCAGGTCGTTCATTGTAGCTATAACAACATAGTATTGTTCAATATTCAAAACAGAATTCGATTTACGCCTAAACCCATGAGGCCCGGGCCTAGGACTAGCATTTTAAGAGGGGCAAAATTTTCAATATCCTTAACATTTAAGAGCGGTAAAATGTCAGTATAAATTAGTATTCGAAAATTTAAATGGATGATTTTTGCTTTAAATCAATGAAAAATTTATAAAATAATTAACATATTCACTTTTAATTCATCGGTGCAATGTTAATTGTTTCTAAGATCAATATTAGCCTTTGAAAACAATAACCTCCCGAGTTTCTGTAATTATTAAAATTTATTTTATGTTTACACGCACATACCCAAATAAGATGCAAATTGAGGCACTTACCCTAATAATAAGCAAATTTTTGATCAAAACCAATGGTTAATGAATTGAAATTAAAGTTTTTGTAAATTAAATAAATCAAGTACAATCATACAATTATTCAAATCAATTACTCAAGCCTCATGTTTTATTTTGAGGGAACTTAATGTTTTAATTCACAAAAAATTAATTATTTACTGGTAAAAATTAGTTTGTACACATTCTTTATCTAATAAATAACCCGACTAATACTTGTATAGTGAAAGCAATAATTTGCAAGGGAAAATTTTATACATGGGAATTTTTAATTGAGTACTGTTTTTATATCCATTTAATGACGAAAATGTGTTGGAAAAATTGCCATTATTTTCTTTTAAAAAAATAAAGAAAATGTCGGGAAACATTTTATATTCTTAAAATTACAGTGGTTTTAAAAGCAGCAATAATTTTGTCATAATTCATTTGCAACAATCACAGTTAATTCTGTTTTGTTGATTGAAGTTTAAAGTTGTAAAAACTGTGCCTGATATGCAAAAATTTTGAAAAAGGCAGTTGAAAAAAAAATTTAAAAATTTGAAATATATTATATTTTAAATTCTATAAATAAAAAAATATCAATTTATTAATTAGGGTAGCATTTTTAAATGTGCCATGGGTGGCACTTAAATCCCCCACTGAATATAAAGGTATGAAAACTATGTACTTCCTTTCCCTAATTTGATATTTTGTCTATAATGTTTTTGTTTGAAATTTTAAAATAAAAATATTGCTTGTATTACTTTATTATGTTGGGCAGCATGATGAAGTCCTCGTTGTTATGTTAATAACAAAATTACTTTAGAGAGAATGAATGCTGCGACCTCTAGTAATGACAATAAAGAGGTTGGGCGGAAGGTTAAAACACATTTTGGTTTTACTATTCTTGCGAGTCTCTTCAATTAAGTTTGTAATAATATTCAACAGCTGAATATTAAGATAACTGTTTTATTTTGTCTGAAGAAGGTAAAATCTGCAATCCTATACGATTGTATCATTAAAAAAATTTTATTTTGGTTTCATATGATAAATTCATTATCAATGTTTATTCAAGTATACTACATATCCCATAGAAAGATTTTTTAGCTTTATATTGATATGAGAGTTTTCAACCCCAAAAATGATAAAATTAAATGATTGAGATTACAAATTGCATGTTATGTTTACGTTTAAAGGTGTGCAAAATACACATATATCATTAAGAATATATATGGATGTGTATCTGATCCCTGTTGTTTCATGGCCATTCTCGAAAAAATAACCAGATAAATTAAAATGTTAATTGATTAGGTTTAATAAAGTAGGTATATTAAATTTGCATTCAAATTAAAGAATTAAAAATACGTGTTTTTGGAGATGGTTAAAGATAAATTTACTAATTTTAGTAAAATGGAAATATGGTAACATACGCAAAGGTAAATATTATCCATTTTCTTAGAATTTATCATAGAAAAAATATCATTTGAAATGGAAATAAATGTAATTAACAATCGAATCAAATATATTAGTAGAAAATGACGTTTATCATGTGTTGTTTATCAAATATTATATTTGCTCATAGAAGCTCATAAGTCAATCTTTTTTATTTATTAAAATTAGCTTTAGTAAACTACTACAAGGCTATTAAGCAAAATATTTACAATGATGCAACAATACAAAAAAATTAATTTTATGATATATTAAATAATACAGTACAATTTGCCCTAGAATGAAAAAAACATTTAGTTAAGTCAAATTAAGAATAACTTCAAGGAAAAAAATAATTATTGGACAAAATAAAAGAAAAATTTATAATAATAATTTAATAAAAATAAATGAATTAATAACCAAACTTTTTTTTTTAAATCACAAGAAACAGTACACAAGGACACATAAAATTATATAGAAACTTTGTTGCCTGGACCCATAGATTCTACACATGGTTTTGACATTAAACAATTAGATAGGAGGCCACGGAAGGGTTTACGATACTGTATGTATATGTTGAAAAATAAAATAAAATAATCATAAAGATATAGCAAAAATTTAATAAAAGTTAAGTTTGAAGATGGGACCGATTAAGGAAGATGCAGAGAGAGGAGAGGATTTTAAAATTGTTTAACGATAGAATATATAGGATATTGTAAAGACACACTCATGCGGACTTGGGAGCTTAAAAGCATTGGTCTATGTTGATTGAGGAGTGGGTAGCTGAAATTTATGTGATTTATATCTCAGTTATCATATCCACATCTACAACTGGCGTCTTGGACAACATGAATTCGATGTAGATGGGCGGACAGGCAATTGTGCTTCGTATGAAGACGGCTGATGACAGCTATGTTTTTTCTGCCTCCATTACATTTATTGAACCATGTTGGCAGCGATGGAGACGGCTGGAGTTGAAATATATTTCTCCTTTTTGTTGATGTTCTTCATATTGGTCCCATTCATTCAATATAGATTTCTTGCAGATGGACTATATATCTTGTGCCGGTGGTGGTGAATTGTCGTCAGCGTTATTTCGAACTGTTTTCCTAGCCAACATACCATCAAACTCGTTTCCCCGCATACAAATGTGTAATAAACGCCACACAAAAGCAACGCAGAAATACCGACATTGAACATCTTTATTTTTGAGTACAAAATAATTGAACTTGTGAGCTTCTATGGACATTTGTATTCTTTGATTTTTAAATATGAAATTTTGGATATCAAAAATAAGTAAAATAAACAAAGCCTCAAACAAAATTGTAGATATTAAATTTTAATTTATTTCATTAAAGAAAACAGAAAGTAAATGGTTTGATTTTCAAAGCCAATATTCAACACGGCTATTTCTATCACTGGTTGGTTGATTAATATTACAATTTTTATTAATAAAAGAAAAATAATAAAACTAAAAAAAATACAAGCATAATTGAAAATAAAAGGTTAAGGAAAGCGAAGTAAAATTAAAACACGGTCAAGCAAATATCTGATGCTTTTTTTAGATTTGTTTCAGGGTAAGTATTATTTATTCTAAAGAGAATATAATGAAAATATTTATTTGTATACATATATAGAGGAATAAATACATCATTTATAGCTTTTCTCACTGAAAAAGAAATGAGAAAGTTTGCTTCAGTGAACACTCACATTATCGTAAGTTATATAGTACTCAACGCACCATCATAAATATATTGTTATGTATATATAAATAAATATCTCTATTCCCTCCCCCTTCTTGCCCCATTCCCATATGAACTTTAATTTAAAAAATATTTTATACTTTTGTTGTAATGAAATATTGAAGGATTTTTCAATTATTTACATATTTTTTCTGTTGAATGACCAAGAAACACTTTCTGAGTAATTATTTTTACAATAGAGGGCTTTCAAAATTTTTGTCATATATTATTATAAATTTTTCATCACATTGACGACGTCAAGTAAAAAATGGAAAAATAATAAGTTCAGTAAGGTTCACTGTTGGAGCTTCACACGTGATCGATATTAAAAGCTGATACTTCGTTTTATAAATTGAAATATAAATAAGCTAGTAGACCAAACCGTTTTAAAAACTGTAATAGAAGATAAATTATTTTCAGTATAAAAATGGTCGGAAAATGTAGTTAATGAAAAATCAACCCGACTCAGTAAAAGTCCCGGAAGGTTGGAGGGAGAGGTAATATATGCCTAAGATTGATTTTTGCCATTTGCGGGAACTATGCTTCTTATCGGAACAAGTTAAATGTAAAAGTTGTAGATAATAAATAAATGTAAAACTTTATTATTGGACATTATTGAACACAAATCCTTTAATTATCGAGAAAAATGCAAACAAGTCTTTTTTATTATTTAGAATTATCGCAAAAAGCCTGATTCGAAAAACGTCTGGTTATTTTTGTAGTTGAAATCTCAATTCTTATATGGTATTATAATATATTTTATAAAAAAAAAAAATTGTTAAAAAGCAAAAAATTGAACAAACGTTTTTTAAAAATTGTTCAGTGACAATCATGAATTTATTTTTATTGTAAATAAACGTTTACATACAAGTAATTTCCATTATTATAATAGCAATAATTAATTAATAAAAACAAAATGAGTTTTAACAAAACAAATATTACTAATATTGGTTCCGATAAGTATTTGATGTTGTTGGTGATCGTAAATTTTGTAATTGTAAAGATTTTTCATCAATCTGAAAGCATAAAATAAAAAAAAGGTCAAGATAATTAAGTTTTGTTTTGGACTCGACTAGAAAATACTAGGTTAAACATATACACATTGTTCCTAAAGATCGTTCATTATTTTGCCAATAAAAGAAATGTCTGTCTTACCAGTTTAATGGTCTTTACTCTACCACTAAATTGATTTAGATGAATGCTAGTTCGAACCTTTGGATGGATACACACAATATAAAAGGAACTAATATAAGTAAATTATTTTCATAATTATATTTTGTTTTTTAATTTAAAAGAAAAATTTTTCCCCTGACAATGAGTTTTGATTTGGTGCAAATTATATGCTCGACCTTCAAATATCACCAGTTATTTCTGCAAATTTTGAATGAATAGTTTAAAATTTATGTTCTATTTGATGACTAAAGACGTTTTGAATATTACACCTTCTAACAGAGTCAAAGTCAGTACCGGATTAAGCTATCGCGGAAACCGTTGAAAATGTGACCACGGGGCCCTTGAATGGCCTATTAAAATTTGGGATGTAAATAAAACAGATCATTTTACAAAACCACATTTCGTGATTAAATGTGAGCAAATTTATAAATATCTCTCACTCATCAAATCAAAATTTAAAGTAAACCGTTTTCCGTATTCGTTGTAGCTAAGTCATTAAAAAGGGTCTTGTCGTGTTATGGTCCCAGTTATTGCTTTTTTAGAGTACTGAGAGTCGAGACTCCAAAGACGCCGGGGCCGTAGCATTTGCTACTTCTGCTACGTAGGTAATCCGGTCAATGGTCAAAATGAGTATATATTGCAAATTTTCCAATAGACGAGTTTTAATATAATTATTAAATAATTTTATTCACCTTTTGCGAAAGTATTTCAATATCTTTGATGATTTTTGTTTTTGTTTGTTCACTTAAATGATTGATTTCTTGTAATCTTTGTTCCTCGTGAAAGCATTTCTCATACATAAACTTAATTTCTCTTGTTAAATTACTTCCATGCTCGGCTAATTTCTATAATAAAAACAAGTAAAGATAACGACTAACACTGTTAGTTGTTTGTCCAAACAGTTATATCTACAAACAAATATAATTAAATGAATTATAATTATATGTGTTTAATATGTAAACTTGAGCTGAAATTGTGGCGAATCTAAACTATTAAGGAAAAAATGTTTATTTGCCTTTTTTGGATAGTATTCAAAATAAAGAATGTTTAGAAGTTTACATCATACACACCAATATACAACTTGCTTAATATATAGATATACACGTATGTGCACATATTATACGCATTGCAATTGGTGTGTATTGTGTTTTTACTTTTTAAGTGAAATTTATAATGCGATTTCCAACAAGGTTGCGTTAAACACTTAACGCTACCACGGAGGGGGTATGCAAGCACTGTTGCGTTAAATGTTCAACACTCGTGGGGAAGGGAAATAGATAGAGACAGAGCTTGAGTGAATGCGTGGTACTCGAACGCATGCGCGTAGTATACCTGTTACAGGCCAGCGCGAATAATAATCAATTTCTTCACCAGTAACGTCTGCCAGAGCTTGTGAACTTGCAGTGGATAGTGGCAATAAAGATTTTGAAATGAATAATTTAATATCCCTCATAGCTGCATTTGGTGAAATATAAATGGCAATTAGAATCAATTTCTACCCGTCCCTATTTTCATTTCCACATTACGAAGTTTCACTTCTTCCGCGCGGAGGGACTCCACCCACACTGGAGTTCCTCCATATTTTAATTGCACCCAAATAACTCAGAAAATAATAATGTAAATGTTTTGAAATTTGGTATGCAATATATTGACATGAAAACGGAGGGCTCTCGAAAAAACATTTTCAAATATATAATCCCCAACTCTCTTTTCAATCACATTTTCTTTTTTACCTTAGAATATTTTTTTCGACAAAAATTTTTCGACAGTTTTTTTATTTCTAACTATTATTCTTTATGAACAACCGTAAAAAAACAATATATTATAAACAAATATTCCAAAGAAACTTATGACAGAAATGCTGCTTTTTTGACATTTTGATTTTAAGTTTATATAAATAACTGGATTCTTAAAGAATTCTTCACATTAGAATTTTCAAAAGAAATCTTAAATTATAATAGAGAAATTATTAAACTTTTATGTAGTTTTACTTTGAGGCTGTTATCTTATGAGTATACAAATGTAGCTACAAATTTTTCTTAAAGGGTCCTATGACTAGCTCAGGACTAGGGCACATGTATAAATTCTTTTTAATTCATTTGATACTATTTAACAAACTACAAAATAACCACAAAACAGTGAACTCTTCAAAGATACTCTCTTTACTTAACATACTTCTGCGCATTGTTTACACTGTGGTTTTTAAATTCGATTTTTTTTTATACTAACATTAAAAAAATTAATTAGAAATTCAATTTCAAATTAAACTAAACCATTCGTAAAAACCATTAGACTCATGCTAGATTGGTATGGTTTTTTATATTACCGGAAATAGATAAATAATGATAATTAAGGTATAAATAACACTTTTAAAAAGGTTTGATAAAAAAGGAACGGTTTTTTCGACTTAAATTTATTTTGATAAGTCTTTGTATTATTATATATTCACTATATACATATAACGATTGATTATTTAAACACTCGTGTGGTCAAAGTCTGGATTTTTATAGAATCGGCAGTACAAATTACAAACCTTATTTTGGCTATGCAAAGTTTCGATATCCGCTTCGATGTATTTATTTAATTTGCGTAAGCCCACATTTTCATCTGATCCTGAACTTCCAATTGCATTCATAGAATTTTGTTTAGCAGCATTTAATTCTTGTAAAATATTGAACCAATAATTGTACTTTTTCTTAACATCCTACATTATAAAAAAATTTATCCAAAACATTTCTATATACATTTTGCTAATATAAAAAACCTCATTATTTTGTTGTTGATTTTGATTTTGATTAACTAATTCACTTCGCAAATGCTTCAATATTTTCTCCTTTTTGTTTTGAATACATATTGCAATATGTTCCTTTTCTTCCGAAAGCAATTCGAGAAACCTACACTTACAATAAAATGGGGGAATAAAATTACTTCAAATAAGTTTTTTTTTCCTTACTTTTCGATTAATGAAAGTGGGTAGAATTCGGTTAATAAATACATATGATTAACAGTCAAGGGAGCATTAATTAATTCCTCCCAAACACTGTCTGGTAATGTATTTTTTATATTGGTTGTTTCAGGCATTGTTTTGTTGACCAAATCTTTGTTTTTCAAAATATTCTTTAGTATATTAAAAAGATTATTTAAAACTTTTAAAATAAACAGAATTTCCAAAGTTTCATATTCTTCGAACAATAAAGCTTTTATTTGACACCACAAATTTTGAAATTGTCATATAATCTTGTTGTAAAACTTTGATCATTGATTTGCCAAATTGTTGCCATGGAAATTTTATTTATAATAAAAATAAAATTTCGTGTAATTATACTAATTACTTTTTATAACCATTTTGTAACATTTTCTTATAAACTCTATATTAATTTAAAAATATTTTTTCCGCAAATAAATATTGAAAATGGGTAACAGTATATACCTGGGTAGAAGCTTTAAAAATGGTAAAAAGTGGAAGAACATTATAGTAGGATGAAACCCATTGGACACGCAAGTTAATATTATAAAAATGAAAGGAAAAATAAATAACGGGCTATCTGAGTTCGAGAAGTAAGAGGTGAGTGCTTAGGATAAAATTCGGTTTATCGGAATTTTCGGCAAAAATACAAGTCCTATGGAAAAAAGTTAAATGGCAGTTAAATTGTAGGTAATAAAAAGATCTACAACTTTTTTATTGCCACTTTTTTCACATAACCTCAAAATTCCTTTCATTTTTATCATATTATTTTCCGTTTCAATATTGGTTTCAGTCTACTATAAATTTTTTCACTTTGAAAAATTATCTACCCTGGACTAATAGGTACCCAATTAACGCATACTGTTAATAAATCCGGGATATAGTATAATACGGCTATTTTCATTTACCGCTTACTTAAAGAAGGAGCATACTTTAAGAAAGCGGTTGATAAAAAAAGCCGTTTAGTGAATATCATTAATATTATTGATACGACGATATTACCTAGACTAGAACAAAAATTAAAAAAAAAAGTTAAAATAGAAACATACTTTTTTTATATAATAAAATATTTGCTTTAAAGATTATTATTTGCTTAAGAATTTCAAAAATATATTATTGGCAAAAATATCCTATCGAAATTCAGTTTTCACCATTTTTCCTGCACCACCAAGATTAAAGTCTAAATGAATTTATTTTATGAGATTTTTCTTGTTTTGTTTGTTTCAAAAAAAACAAAAGGTTCGGACACAAACGCAAAAATTCTTCGACACATCCTCCATTTTCATGTTTAGTTATGCATGCGTAATTTTTTTATTTGTAGTTATTTGTGCCGAAAATAATTACATTTTTTATTTAAATTCTATTCATTTCGAATGACCAAACTTCACATTTAGATGCCATTATTATACTGAATATATAAATAGTGATGTTTTTAATTTATATAGAAAAAAAATCCCATTTAGTATGGATTCTACTTTTAATTTTCTTGACTGGTTGATTTAAATTTATAACCATAAAAATTAAATACTTATATTTTATAGTACAAAATATTTACATCGTCCTACATATTTAAAATTTATTTCCAATATTAATTAAAAAATTTAAAGATTTGTTTTATTTTATTTTGTCCATAATTATATTTATGGAAATGGGAATTAGGCTAATTACTATTAGAAAAGAATTTCGCTTGATTTTAAAATTCATTCCGTTTAAAATTGCCTAAGTACTGAAGTTCAGTTTCCATAACCCACCTTTAAAAAAGTATCTAAAAAAATATTATTGAAGAGATTCCAATGTTATTATTATATTATATTAATATATTAATATTGATTTTTATTCAGGTTAAACACAAGTTAAATTGTAATCAATTTTTATTCAAACTAATTATTCAAATACAGATGAATCATTCTGTATTTCAAAGACTAGTATCCGTGTAATATTACGTTAAAGATTTTTCAATGTTTTATCTATATTAACAAACGATCAAAAAAGATTTATTAATAAAATCATTTTTTTATTTCATCTTCAACTAACAATAACTAATCTTATTTTCAAAGTGTATGATGATGATTTTATCTTTAAATTATGTAAATAAAATGATTCATGTAATAAAAAATGTTGAAATAAATTTTAAAAGAAACGGCAGTGTTACAGTCCATTGAAGAAAAATTTGACAAAAAATTGGAACGACAACACCCGGATCCTAATATTTACGCTCTTCTTAACACAATTACATTGACAACGGTGCTGTATTTTTGCACACTCAAGTATCTCTAGATGGTCCTCTATTTAACAAGTTGCACAAACAATAATTTGTTCGATAGAAGTACACCCTTTACAAATAAATGAGTAAAATAATAAACATGCATTATATAATATCTCATATCAATTTTACCGTTTCGTGCAAATATTACCAGATCTCATCCCTTATTTGTTAGATATGTTTAAATAGAATATAATACGGGGAGATATTTTTTTCTCTGGATGATTATCATGTTCAATGCTTTATATTATTATTATTTGAAAGAATTCTTTTTCATATATACAACACGTATCACAGTTTTTAAATAATAATAAAGCTTTGTTAAATTTGTTTTAAGTAAATGATAGTTTATCACGAAAAGTATACTGAATAATCTTTGTGGAAAAATGAATTCATTGGAATTAGTTTTAAAAAAAGTTGTGGCTTTAATTGCAACTGTGAATAAAGACTCTATTGGACAGAAATTTTAGAAAGGAAATTATTTTATCAACATTATTTTATAAAATTTAGTTAGTATGTCTTTAATCTGTCCTTTCTAAGAGAAGCGAAAATAAAACTTATTTATAATAATTCCTTGCCAGGGAAACATATAAAAATTCACACATAATAATAGGTGTAGATTTGATTCATCTATGAATATTTTTTTTTTTTTTTGTAAATTTATATTTAGTTTTATATTTTCTAATGTTTGCCTGTAGTAAAACCTGTAAAACTTAAAATAATTTAATACAAATATTATCGGTGCGAAGTAAAACTTAATTGTTTGCATTTTCCTTGATATTTTGATACATGCGCCTCTTTATTGATTCTCACTCTGTATTAATTTTTAGGATTTGATATGGTTGAAATGGGAATATTGAAGTATAATCTATTTCAAAATTTTTTATCGACGTTTTGGAACTTTCTATTCATTCTTCGTTTTCGTCGGTAGGTTGATCTGCGGTCCTCATTTAGACGCATATTTCATAACTAATGAACGAACATTTATAATTTTCTTGTAAAAATTATCCCATCTATCAATAAAGCGCTCGATACTTACTTTTTTTTGAACATTTTTTTAAAAGACATATGCATAGGAATGTTGAACTCAGGTTGGAGGCTGGAATCTTTTTCTGTAAACGCAGCAAGAAAAAAAAAACAATAATAGAAAAATTGATAGCTACACTGACTACTATAATATCGGATATCAGATATCGGATATAAAATGGTTACAATTATGACCAGAGATCCTGATTATGAACTTGAAATTTTGAACAGATCCTATTATAATGCAGGCGAACGCTTAGAACTGATCAATTGAAATTCAAGCCTTAAAGGGGTGAAAATGACGTTTCAAGTTTCTTTTATAGGTATTTTATTTTATTCTGATTAAATTGTAAATGAATATTTTCATACGAAAATACAGGAATAACATTTAATAAAACATAAGTTAATCCATATAGAAAAAATTTATTTATCCAAATTTTTTAATACACAGTGACTATAATAGTCAGAAAGCTGGTAGACACAGTTGCTACTATAATATTATATGAGTAGAGACAATTTAAAAATTGCTATAAGAATATTAGTTATTTCTGTAGCTCTACCAATTCCTTAACTATAATGAAAAATTAGAGCATTTTAAACAAAATAAATAATTTTGTTGACTAGAATAAAAAATTTTCGTTGACTTCTGTTAAACAAATAAATGAATATCATTTAAATTCGAAAAAAATTAAAGGTCGATATATCTAAAAGTTTCGATACTGTAATTTATAAGCTATAATAATATTAAAAGAATAATATAGATCATAAATATTTGACAATTGACAACTCCGCCTGAACTTTTAAATGATTAATAACAAGCTGATATTTCATGAGTTGCTTTGTTATGGTTAGGGTTCCAATTTTTTCTGTATCGAAATTTTGAAAAGTGGACCAGTTTAATTTTTGGAGCCCGTCAAGCTTCAAATTGACGGCTATTAATTTTTTTTGTTAATTTAATAGAAAGGTTATTCAATAAAAAATACAAAAATCGTTTTGCTTATTACGCGATAACACTGTGTGTTCATTGTAGACAATTTAAAAATAGCAATTACCCGGTTGTCGGACAACGGAAAGTAATTTGTTTTGTCAGATATCGTACAAAATTGTTTTTATATTTGTTGTTAAATAATATTCCCATTATAACAAAAGAATGCGAAAATCCAACAATTTGAAACTTGTCGGCACAATCAGAAATTTAACTGGCTTTGAAAAAAATGCGATCCCCTTTTCATAATTTACGTGTAACGAAAGATTGTTACACTAACAAAGTTGCTAGCCATAACTAAGCTTGTTATTAGTTATTACAAAAATCAGGCGTTGTACTGCAGACTCTAAAATAAAAATTCACTGTTGAATTATGCTTCTTTGGATATTTTAAAACATCATATGTTATAAAGTGTATATACAAATAAATATCGTTTATATATAAATTTTTCCAACATTTAATTTTATTTAGTATGATTTTCATATTCGTCTTCACTACTTTTAGGTGATTCACTTTGTTGTGGATGTTTTGAAGATGGTGATCTTTTACCAGTTTTTATTGTTGCAAAACTATTTTCGGATGCTGATGCAGGTGATTGTTGTAATGTTAATGTTGCTGATGTTGGAAATGAAAGAGCTGCTGCTGCTGGTATAAAACCATGTAAGCAAGTTGTGTTTGCATCTTTATTATTATTATACAAACATATTGTACAAAAGCGTGACGTAGATTGTGTTGGATGAATTGTTGAAGTTGCTGGAGTGGATAGTGTTCCGTATGGATGTATAATGGGTGGGTATCCATTTGGTGGTAATAATCCACTAGCGGCTGCCAGGTGCCTGTTAACGAAAAATGAAAACCAATTAGTTTGAAAATAAAATAAATTTAAAAATTTGGCAATAGAAGTTAATGAATTGGTTATTTAGCAATATGTCAACAGGCATTGTTTGAGTTCTAAGGTGGGAGGGGGTTATACTAATTTCAATCAATACGACAATAAGAATATATGTTTGTTCGCAAAATTAATCTATGATACCCGAGCAAAAAAAAAGTGTTTACTTCATAATATAACTAAGACTTCGAGGAAAAATTTTTTTGTTTTGTATGAATTAATATTACTTTAACATTTGCATAAATATTATCTGTGTATTTTTATTAATATAACGGTGAACGTACCAAAATACCTGTATTTGTGGTCAGACTATAACGAGTTAATTTGTTGGACTTTGTTGATTATTAAATAGTAAATATAAAAAAAATTTGCGGGGGTGGTGAGAGATCCCCATCACGAACGATTTTCCTTACGTTGGTTTTTCATTTAATATGTAGATTTCTATTGATTATAGATATTTGTGTATTTATGTCACGTCAAATTGAGTAGTCCTGTTTTATCCATCGCTCTCTCTTACACCGTCTCTAACTAATTTGAATATTTTATTTTATTTCACATCATTTATTCAAAGCCAAAAAGTCAAGTAAGGATTCAAATCAATTTTCTCATTCTCAAGCTGATTTTGATTTTATTTCTCTTTCGATAATCTTTTTAACGTTGTGCACATGTTGTCCAGCCTATGCATGTAAAAAACAATCTAACCTCGAAATTCTCCAAACAGCACCGATTAGCGCCAAAATTTGGCTGTAGGTTCTACTTGCCCTCTACTTCAAAGTGGCAAATGTGCCAAAGGTTGATTTTCTCTGGGGGATGGACGTTACACTTTACTGAAAGTCAATACTTTTGGACCTATTCGAGAGTGAAAACATGAAGGAATCTTCGTGATCAGTGTTGCCATATGTTTACGTGTTTTGATAATTGTAATAATTTGTGATTGAACATTTATACATTTTTGAACTATTAAGTTCAATAAAAAACTATTTTGTAGGATTTCTTAAGAACTATAATCTGATAACAATCTGTAAACTAGCTTTTTTTAAGCTCTTATTTTTAAAAGGTTTGATCTGAAAGAACTTGCAAACGGATACTATTTGCGAACATATGCAAACTTTAAACGACCATATCTTACTCAATTTTTATAGCACAGAAAAAGGAAAAATATTGAAGTATTTGGATAAAAAAAAGTACCTACAATTTTTAACTCTACATTAAATTTTGCGTAAAATTATCAGGCAATTTTTTGCAAAGTTTCAAAAAAGCTCTCTTCACTTTAAGCTCAAATTTTGTCAAATCTAAGCACTTAAACCACTCAAACGTATAGAGCATATTACAAGTCTATAAATAAAGTAAATTGGAAAGTAGTAACGATCATTTTCAGTTGGACCGATAAATAGGGGGTGTTTTTCACATTTTTTTCCACCAAAGAAATAGACGTTAATGTTGTTTTAATCATAATTTTGGTAATAGTAACTTCTATAAAACACAAAGAAAGGTTTTTGCAAGCACTGTAAAAAGTTTTATTCTTTCACGTTGAACTATCGAATTTTGCGTTATTATATTATATATATATATATATATATATATATATATATATATATATATATATATATATATATATATATATATATATATATATATATATATATATCTGTTTTTGTATAACCTACATTTTTCATTCGAATGATTTTTTTCATAAAATACGGATTTACACAGTTATTAATGAAAAACTACCACGTTTTTTCAATTAAAAAATTGACGTTTCCAACTTTTTATTAAAAAGCTGCTTAGAATTAGTCCATTTATCCATTCGCATTCTTATTTTAGAGAAAAACACGTTCATCCCCAAAATGGACTGACGTCCATCTCAGTTAAGTAGAGTGTAAGTAAACCCTACAGCCAAATTTTGGTGCTAATCGGTGATGTTTGGTAGAATTACGAAGGAAACCCTACATAGACTGAACTAATGATTTCTCTGTAATGCATGTAAATAGTAAACACTCGAATCACATGCATATGTGCTCTAAATGTACGAACACCGTAAACACTTTAATCAATGTGTTAATTGTTTAGATATTTAATATATGATCGAGTATCAAAATTTTTTCAACTATTTTTAATAATTAGCATTCGTAAAAGAAATTTCAATATTTTGCTCCAATTTCCTATATCAAATTATTTTGTATTTTTATAAATACGTATTTCGACTACAAAGTAGTCATCATTAGTATGAATTAGCTAGTTGTAATGATTCTCTGAGGAGATGTTACTCATTGCTAATTTGGTGATGGTCTGTACATACGTGTTTTTTTAGTTTTTTTTAGTTTAATAATTCTTTTTTAGCAACATAATATAAATACAAGTCGGCTTAAAACTATAGCACCTAGCCTAAGCTTTATCTATAATACATGAAAATATAATACATCGTCTTATATACTAGTGACATCGAGATTACATTTTTTGATACATCGTTTGAAAAATGGAAAATTTAAAATAAAAAACCATTGAGAGAATACTTAATCTATGCGGATGGATACGCCATCTCTATAACTTACTTAAAAATGAATATCTTAACATAAAAGAAAATATATGCAATTAAGATTACCCCGGAAGGTGTAATCGACATCGTGTGGCATGGGAAATCTATTCCTGAAGAGCAGCGCACGTGGGTCAAATTGCCTCAATTTGCTGATTTCCGGGAAAGGATTGTTACGGGAAGATTAGAAAAAAGATTTTGAGGTTGATAGAATAAGGTTGTGTGATAGTTGGGTGTCCAGTTTCATGGTGGAGAGCTTCGGGCGGAAATCTTAAGGGTTTTTTCGAGATCACTCGAAGGCAAAGGTTTTGGAATTGTTGCATCTTCATGATAAACGAAGATGCAACGTTAGTCCTAATAGGGGCTGCGTACGTGAGTACTGGACGGATACATGACTTGTAAAGTCGATTCTTTAAACGTTCATCCAATTAACTGTTGGGGTTGAGTAATGGGTATAATCCTCCAAAGGATGCGTTTCCCAGTGCCAGGCGCCAGTTCAACTGCCTTTGGAGGTTTACATCCAGATACACAACACTTTGAGTTTGCTGGATTTGCGTGTCATACATCTTCAATCCAAGTGCGTAGGCGGAAAACTTATTCATTCGAGTGAAAAGATTAGATTGTGTCTTGGTAGGGTTGATTTTGATTTTCCATAACTTGTAATAGCTTTCAAGAATGGACAATCGGGATTGGAGGCAAGTCGTAATTTGTTTCGGTTTCCAAGAGGAACAAAAGATGGCCGTATCGTCGGCGAAGAGAGCAGTTTCAGTAGATTGATCCCTCGGGATATCGGTGATATTATTGGTGTACGCGCAATTTATATTTTCCAAGTATTTATCAAATTGTTACGTCAACCAATCAGCATCGATCAATGTATCTACTCTTCGGCCAATGATATTGAGGTATTGGACCACGTGATTTTGTAAATTAAAAAATATCAAATTAAAAATTGAATTTACAAAACTAAAAATGAATTATGAAATTAAATAATTTTAATTTCAAATACCGTTTCAATGCTAATAGTTAAAGTTCAATTCTGAAATTTTTATTAAATCTGAATTTGGGATATGTCCTTTATCCAAGTCCATCGTGTCTTTGCCATGTTTTTGAATGTAGATGCTTTCTTATGTATCTAGTTGGGTCGGGTTTGATACCAATTTTAAAAGTTTTAGATTTGATTATTCGATTTTGTGATTATTTTCAATAACATGAGCGGCAACACATGATTTATCAGTTCTCGGCAAAAAATCGAAATTTATTTGATAAGTCTTAGAGTTCTTATTAATAATAATAAAATTCGTAAAATACTCTAAGTATGCAGTCAATACAGTTAAAATATGCAGTCCAAACAGTCCATAAATTAAGTGAAGTGAGTAAGATTAAGTGAACGCGTTTCTTTAAACCCTATGAATTCGCACATTTATCAGCAAATGCATTTTGTTAAGCTGTATAATTAACTGTATCGTTAATTATTGAAAATCTAAATTTTTGTCTTTTGTTTTCCTGTGAATTGAAAGCCTAAAGAATATGCTATTAGAAAATCATATTTTAGTTTTTGTTGCTTTTATACTTTAAGATGTTTTCGTACGATGAGATTCTTCAAATCACAAAAGTGCGCAAACTTAACCCTTCTGACTCACACTAAATTTATAATTTGAAACATGTATAGCAAAAAAAGAAAATATTATGAATAAATAGAATAAATACAAGTGATTAGCATCATCTTCTAAAGGCTATTCGTCATTAGGAAATTATTTATAGAAAGGAAGTATTTTTTATCGGTTATATTTTTTTCAGGTTAAAATTTTGTAGTAAAATTCCATTGAATGCATAGTCGAATTAAAATAACGACCGTTTATTTATTTATTAATCAAAAATATATCCAAACACACACACACACACACACACACACATACACACACAAACACTTTATCATAATTTGAATCTTGAATTAAAAACAGATTACTTACAATTAAATATATTATTAAACAAATTATTTATTTAATGGTTAAATTAATTTGATCCAATTATGTATTATATATAATAAAAGCTATCTATACCTATATTAACATTTAATAAGCCATTGAATAAATAATCTTATAATATAATATACATTACATTGAGGGGTAACAAACATTATCTATATATGTATTACAAAATATCGGTATTATGTCTAATTTATAAGTACACAAACACATCACATACATGTTCCATTCGAAGTAAGGTTAGAGAACGATGGATGCATATCGTTTGTTAGAGAATGTCGTACGCTGAATTCCGGTTGTGATGCAAAACAAGATATATGTGCATGTATAGAAAAGATATTCAGTATTGAGAAGATCCGAAATTAGTTTACATGTACAATGTGACTCGAATAGAGATTTGGTCCAAAATATCTTCCTGCAAATAATATTATATCATAAAAATCATGAAACCAGTCTCGTCGTTGGCCTTGGACATTTCACCTTTTGTTTCACCATTTCAACTGTTGGGGTTTACAATCTATAGGGAAATTTTCTACGTTCCGAACGAAATAATTGACTAAAAACAAAAATTATTTCTACGATTTTAACGAATTTGTTTGATTAACATTGGGTACTATTCATTGTTACAATATTCGTTACTTGCGTTTATTTTTTTGATCTTTTGGTATGTGAAGATAGGTTTAATTAAATACTGACGTGTAAAATTCAAACTTTGAAATATTTTTTGTACTTACAGGCTCATGCCAAACTACTGTCAATAATATTTTATCGCAAGAAATTTTTGATTAATTCCAATATCCTAATCGATTTTGATAGCTGTCGACAAACACTAGAACATTTAAGAAAATCCTATATGTTATTTTCGTATTCAATAAACCACGAAGAACGAAAAATTAACGAACTGAGTAACTCATCCCCGCAGTTTCCGTAAGGCAACGCCAATCTAAATCTTTACAATGCCTTTCACCAACACGTCATCAAATAATGTTTTTAACTATTTTGGATTGTTCAAAAATTTTAAACAGTTTTCATTCTTTCCAAATTTCTCAAAATGTTTTGATACAGTTTACAGCACTATAGACGTCCACAGTCAAGATTTCAATTTCAATCTTGATTTCGACATATTTCACATAGCAAACACTGATAAATACACGATAAAGAGTAAATCAATGTTTTGTTTTTTTTTTTTTAAATATTCATCTGCAAGCACGAATCTGTGGATAATGCTCCAGTTTGCTACTTCTAAAACCGCAAGTATATGAAACTACGATAGTTATTATTAATAAATGATTATGTATTTCCTTTGCTTATACCTTAACTACTTCAATACAGAGTTGCTAACGATAGACAATTGACTTTAAATTGATTACAAAGATGTACATAAGATGGTGCAAGTTTGGAAAAATATCAAAGTAATGTGCCATAAAATACTTGTGAATTTCTTTATCGATATAATATCAAGTACTTTGGTGATATATCATGATGTATTATTATGATATATATTATGATATATTATGGAAGTTTCCTCGGCAGTTATAGAGAAAATAAATTAGTAAATTATGATCAGAATTTTTAGTATGTTATAGTACGAAACATATTATTATTATATAAAACAAAAATTTGGGTACCTTGTCAATTAAGAGAGGAATTATGCATTGCTCGGCAAGGTACCCTAATTTTTATTATAATAATAATATTTTTCGTTAACATACCAAAAATTCCCTAACAAATACATTAAAGGTGCATTTAAAAAGCCTAAAAATGCGTTAAAAATGCCAAAATTTTAAAAACTAAAATATGTCGTTTTTATAGAACGATATTCATCGTATTACTTATTTTTGGCACAAAAAGAATGATTTTGTTTGAAGGTTTGTTTTACTATAAAGAAACTGAAAGATGAACAGTGTTTTGAAGACTAAAAGCGGTTGTGGTGGAGTTTGTTTCAGACAGGACCCATCTTTAAATAGGATATAATTAGGATTAAACAATTTAAAGGATTAGTATTTAACGTTTCCTTTTTATTAATATTGCTTTTATTAATAATATTATTTTATTAATATTATTATAATTTAATTTCGTTAATAAATATTTCTGAGAATACATTCAATGCCCACTCTGTGACTTTAGAATCTTATATACTGGCCCTATATTAGTAATATTTTGTTTATATCTTGTTTCTCTATATATATTTTTATTTTTGACTGATGTTAATCTTTCGAAAACCACGATAATGCATAATAATACTCATAAATGATAAAATCCTATATAGAGACTCTAACGTAAAGGTATTATATCTATAATAGAGGCGTTGATTGTTATCAAGAGTTTTATTATCCACATTAAATATAAAACATACATCTCTATTATAATACAATTATTTTCTTTGCATGAGTTGATATTGGAAAAAATGGGGAGAGGGTGATATGAAGCGAAAAGAGAATAAAACTGTATTGTAAAATTATTTTCAAGATTTAAGATAAAATTGTGTTGTGTTTTTTTATTTTTTTACTTAATAAATGTATGATGATTTATTTAATATTATTATTTATAATAATTAAAACCGCTTTATTTATTGAATATGATTTATAATAATCCATTATAAAGAATCCTCTACATCCATATTTAACATTTTGAGTTTTGGATCTATGAAAATAATGTTATAATGCGCTGTACTCTTAAAATCCATTTGTCTCGAAATTAATGCACATGAAATCGTAAAAAGAACGGAATTAGTTTAACATACCTTTATATTGGTACAAAAATTTAAAAAATAAATGCATTTTCAGGCCGTAACTATTGCGTTTCATTCGATGTGGATCTTTGAAATTAGATAAAACACGCAGAAGAACCATGCATCAAATATAAACTCCCTAACTAACCTAACTAAATGGCATTACAGTATTTGATTTGTCTTTGTGTTCTCAACAATCAGTCTCCACGCAATTCTGGACCTTGGATCTTGTTTCCCCACCCATTTATTTTCATGACTTTGAGGTCCTGCATTACGTCATCCACTCAACTCCACTTAAGTAGTTGAAATTTGATGAATTTTACTAGGTTACTCATTATGCTTTAGAGTGATTTTAATTTCTGAAATATTCGTAATCCCCCATTTATTATTCGCAAAATTGGTCAATGATAAATGCATATAGTTGTAATGCAAAATTGGTCAATGATAAATGAAGATAGTTGTAATCAAGAAATTCGGTTTATAGTGGGTCTAACTATCGAAAATTGACAGCATTCCACAAAGCAGTTAATTACATAACAATTTTCAGATTAATTGGTTAATAACAGAAACAATATATGACATATCGTGATAAATACACATAATAATAAGTAATTAATTATAGAATATAACAAACGTGCTATAATATACTGTGTGCTATGCAATGATTATAATATTTCATATAAAAATTAATATTAAACAAACGAAAAATAAAAAACAATTATTTATTTATTTGATGCCAACTAAATGATAAAAATATACTAAAATACAAAATAGACAGGGTTGCTGTTTCAACTTAAATTTAATAATTTAAATACACCTTATACGGATGTAATGCCCAATGTATAAAACAAAAATCTCGAACGAATTAGGGTAAATATATTGCAAAAATTATGACTTAAGTTTATAGAAATTATAATTATCATTCAAAACTAAATAAATATTTTGTTCAATTAACGATTATATATTCAGAATAATAGAGAAATCTGAACCATTTTTATATTTTATATCTCAAAAATTCCTTATTATTTATATAGAAATGTATATGAATAATTAATATATATAGAAATGAAATTATTTAGGGTATATAATTGATTAGGCCACTATCGTTCTTAAGAATTAAAAAAAATATTGTAAATATTTTTTTACCTTTTTCAAGATGTTAAGCATACGTGCAGTGTGAGAAAAGGAGGTATAAAATAATTTGAAAAAAGAAATGAAAAAACTTAAAGGATTCCTGTTATAATTAGACAAAATTTAAATATTTAATGCCGTTTTATGTAAGGCAAAGTTATACATTTTTTTAAATAATTTTAATTAGTAGTACGTAGACATGGAAATTAGGTTTAAAAATCAGACGTAATACAATTTTATTTTTATTTTAAGGACGTTAAAATCTATTAATTGCAGAGAAACAGTAAAATATAGTGATATTATTCTTGATGAAGTCAGTTACTGAACCATGATTTTATTTTTTGAATTTTTAAAGTTAACACAATAATTTTGGTTCATTTTAATGATAATATTTCAATTTTAACGACATCAAAATTAAGCTTTTGTCTTCCCCAATGTATTTGTCACATGTAGTTAATTTCATTAAATGGCTGAATTTAAAAATAAAAAAAATTTTAATGTTAAATTAGGTTTTACTAAATATTATTGGTCGATATCAGTTTCATTTTGACCATTACTACAAAAGCAACTACATTCAAATCTACCTATCCTATTTTTTGGAATATTTTGCATTACTCGCATTTCACTATGTTGGAGTCTAAGGTGGAAAAATTACTATTTTTTGTATTAAATTATATTCAATATAAAAAAAAAACTAAAGGCAACATATTTTGTTATTTCGATACAACATATTTCTAATAGAGATTAGCAATTAAAGCGAGTATTTTTTAGGTTCTGTTTTCCAATTAAAGAAAATTCATTAAAATTAGGACCATCCTATATGTATGGATAAATGTATGAAATCTTGTTCATTTTTTTAATTATTATTTTAATAATATATGTAGGTTCCCAAAAATATTATTGCTGGGCTGTGTTTTATCAACATATAAAAATCACACTAATAAGCTACACAATATTATACTTAAATGACATTATTTAATAAATATTTGTTTTTTTTTTTTAAGTAATTTATTTGTTTTATAACGATTATACACGCAATTTTAATTTTGAAAAAATGTCATTCTTTTATATTGTTTTTATTTTAATAATTTTTGGGAAGGGTGTTGTTATTAAATGCTTTTAAAAATGTACCAGGTGTAAAAGAATATGTGTATGTTAAACTAATACGCAGTTTGGATTGATTTTACGACTGACTTCAAGGGAGTCGCCAAAGACGGAAGTGAGGGACAACTTCTCCGCCCTAGAGTCTTGAGATATTTTCAAAATCTAAACTTATCCTGCCTGATGCAACAGAATAAGTTCTAATTATCTTTGCGTGCACTCGTACAGTTTATACTTTGAACCTGCTGCGCAACGATCCAACACTAGTACAGTAACACATAATAAAATTTTTAATAATTTTGTTTTCAAACGTACAAAATTTGTACTTATAACTTACTTTTGTTTTTTTCCTTGGGATTCAGAAATCTTTTTATATTGGATGTATGAAGCTTAAAGTAAATTTAACGATAATAAAATCTTTCCCGAATTCAATGAAGAAGTGTTCAAATTTAGAGAAATAATATTTGATTCTTTAAATAATAACGGATAAATATCGTATAATATTCTATGTAGTATCCCAAAAATTCCTCGTTTAAGTACTCGAATCGATATAATTTAAGTTTTGTGCCTAGTTTACTTGAATAATTATTAATTTTCTTTTCAAATATTTCATTTTACAAATTTAAATAGACATAATCTTAAATAATTAGTTTTCCAAAAATTAATAAAACACAGTTATAGGTAATATAATAGAAATATGTATTTTTGTAAAACCTAACTATTTCTCTTTTCCCTTCTCATCTGCCATACTTTTGAGTATTCATTAAATAAAAGATATTTAAACTAAAATTAAATTTTGCTATACAACTTTCTAAAATGGAAATAAACATAATAATTTATATTCGCCTCATAAAAAATGAAGGCTTTTGCAAACATTTTCTTGAAAATGATTTTGAGATTTAAATTTTAAATGGCCACGAATATATTTGTTAGATTAATAATTGATCTATTTTCTTCATTTGCTCGTTTTAAATCTTTCAAATATTTTTCTGGCCCCTTCTTTTGGTTCGGAGTTTTTTTTTTTTGGGAATATGTTTTGAATAAAATTTAAAAAAAAATATTTTGCAATTATTCCACCGATTTATTTGAATATATTAATAATAATTACAAATTAAAGTACAAAAATTGTCACCATTGTTTCGTACCATTTTTTCAAACACTGTGAAATATAATTGTTAGAGCTTTATAAACCTAAGAAACATAAGTAGATATATTTTAAAAAATATTAAGATATGTAAAAATATCAATAATTGAAAACATTAATCGTCATATTATATAAAAACAATAAATATAAGACAATGATTTTAAGCAATGATTAAGCAAATGTGGAACGATTGAAAAGTATTTTTTTAAAAATTAAATTTACCTGACGATTCATAATCAGATTCATAATCGAACACTTTCATGATATCTAAGCGGTCTGTTAGAAGTAAGAATATGAAGCCTATATAAATTATTTTGTACTTTTTAATTCGGGTTAAAAACGTGGTTGAAAAAGTTTTATTTTTATTTAATTTTTCTTTTTTAATGTAGAGATTTTAATGTAGGCATAATTTCTGGTACATTCTGTGTGTGAATATGGTTTTTTCAAATGACAGGAAAAGCTAGAAAATGTACTTTTTTTTATTTGATAATATATTATAATAATAAAGATCGACAATAATAATAAAGACATAATTGACGAAATTATTATTTTATCAAAAATATATGTAACAATAAGTACTTCTTAATATTTTTTTGAATACCTTTATGACGATTTTAACTTTTATCGTGTATCAACGAAAAATTCATTTTCAAAAGAACGTATCTAAATATTTTTTACTAATTTCCAAACTGACATAAATACATACATATCTTATGGCCTATCTTGTCTTAATATGGCCTATTAAGTTACAAAATTTGGAATAGCTACGTTCTTATTTACTTTGGCAATGCTTGTATTTATTTAGCAGGGTCAGTATTACTATTGTCTCGAGGTATCCCGTTAATTTTCAGCTCTCTGATTAAATAGGATGCATATCATTTTAAATTCTGGATATGGTAGACACATGCTAAGCAACATATGGGAATGATTACAAGTTACAATATTACAATAATACATTTAATTAATCAAAGCGTGTGAGAAATTTTGCTTGCTTTAAAATTGTCATGGTTTTATTTATACATTATAAATTAAAATAGTAATATTTCTGATTTTTATATATTATAAATAAAAATAATAAGATTTCTGGATTTTCAATTCCATTGAAATATTGAAATGTTATAAACATATATTTTTGATGTTCAATTAAGCTGAAATTTGGTATGCATAAATTATATTTGGGTTATCATACAATACAATTACAAAATATAATATTATGGTCGTGCTGTAAATTTTAATTATTTTTACTTTCTAACGCTTTGGTAGGGAAGCCCAAGCGGTGATTTTTGGATTTACTCGATCGTGGCAGATAAATATATTTTAAGTACCTCCACCAAATCTTAGGTCTTTGTATAGCGTATAAGATAGCCAATCAGGATAGTAAATCGTAAAAATCGATAATTGGATTTAATCGAGCCTGTCAGATTCAGTTATGGTAGCTTGATTGCGTGTTGACTATAGATTTTACTAATTTGACGATGTGAGTGCGTAGCAAGCGAATAGGAGGTTCGCAAGCTTGCAAAAAATGCACGCCACCTGGGACTTGCTCAAATCGTCAGATTAGAAAAATAGACATTTCTATCTATCGATCTTTTATGAAAACATATAGAGATCTATAATTTTCGCACATTTATCTGACGCGGTCAAATATATCAAAAAATCCCCGCTTGGAGTCTCCTACCACTCCTACCATATTTTGTTCATAAGCTTTTAATTTTTATATTGCAAACTCAAGTATAACTTGTAAATCTGTTATTACTTCAAAGTTTGTTTTAACTTGTAAAATTAAATCTTTAAATAATGATTTGTGTCCAAATCAGTGAAAAATTTAATTGTCAAATGTTGCGTGTTCATATTAAAATCAGTTTTTACACATTTTAAAATATTTTTAAATATAGCTTCCGAAAGATCTTTTATATTATATAAACAAATCATAAAGGAAGTAAGTTTTTATGATTTTATCACGAAATTGTATCTTTTTAAATTATTCTTATACATATACAATATTTTTATTTAGGAATTCAAAAAAATTTCTGAAATCAAATACATTAAAAATTCTTACCTATACTGTTGATCTAGTTGTGCTTTTTCAATTCGTTTATCTTTAGCACGACGATTTTGAAACCATATCTTAATTTGTGTTTCAGTTAATTGTAATGATTCAGCCAGTTCAAACCGTCGCCCACGTGATATATATTCACTACGATGATATTCTACTTCTAATCTTAATGTTTGTTCACTACTAAACGTTGTCCGTTGTCGACGTGGAGCACGCCCTTCTTTCCGTCGGCGACGTGCCACTAAAACATACAATAAAAATTTTTTTTACTTAAAATTGCAAAGTAGTCTGTTTTGTATTAATATTTTTAAAAAATTTAAGAACCTGATTTTAAACCGAAGTTTTGGGTCATCTTTAACTTAATTTTTATTAGAGACCCACAAAGAAAATTATTAGTTGTTGGATCATCGATAAACAAAATGTTGATACAAATTTGGCTTCTATATGTACTTTTATTAATGAAAATTTTTATGGTAATTTTATATCAATTTGGTTTATAATAAATTAGATTTTGATTTATTAGCTTGGCTTCTGTTGGATATAAGCATTGTTTAGTTTCGGGCTGTTCCTAGCTTTAAAATAATCTTAGAAATAAGGAAGGGGAATAATGCCTATTTTGAAATACTTTATGTTTTCACTTTCATTTGCACAAAATAAAAATAATTGTTTCTTAACATTTTAATTCTTTACAATATTTCTACCTTGATCCTAGGATTACCACAAATATTGTCCTAACACTTTCCATTACAGTGTAAATAATAAATCAAATTTAAAATTATCTAAAAATTCTATTACGAAGTTATTGACTATCCGACTCATTTGAAGACCCAAAATATTTTTTTTTGAAACCCCTTTTTCTACTAGGCTATTACACTGCGATGGTTAGAAAAATTTAAGGCTAAAGAAACATGTTTTCTTATACAACGCGATTAAACCACTTCATGAAATTATCGTATAGATCAAAATGAAGGAATTGGTCATGCATTTTACATATAAGACCTAGATAAACTTTTGTTTACTTTTCGTATTATAGTTTGTCAGTAAAGTACCACCACTTGCAAAAATATCAATCTTTTTTAGAAAAGGTATGACCATCATTTACAAAAAATGAATGACCGGAAGCTAGGAAAATAAACAGAATTCATATCACTGATTTACAACTATAATAGGTTTGGATATACAAAATTTCATCATAATAGGATAAATGATTGACGCTATATGGAATCAAAAATTTATTTTTGTTGGTGTTTAGAATAAGTGTGAATTTTTAATTTTTCGTGTATAAACGCAATCCAGAATAATAGATTATAACACGTGATTTAAATATTAATAGAAATATCTGCCACAAAAGCACATATCATATTTCACCAAGAATGAATAGACGGTTCATAGCGTATCGGCATTTGACTAAGATAAAAAAAAGGTCACTGTGTCGAAAACTTATCTCCATAATGATAATTGTCAGGTGAGATGTATTTTTATAAATCTCCGTTTTGCAGTTAAACGTTTTCACATGAATGACTTTACCAAACAGACAGATACGAAATGAAGTTTCAAAAAAAATTTTCTTTACAAGCCGGAGCACAGTACTTTCGATATCGATAATAATATGTTTTGAAAATAAAAATTTTTTTAAAATAATAAAATGCCGAAGAATTATTTTTTCTATGTTACATTGAATTGGAAAGTGGCTTATGTTGCAGCTTAAGTTCATCCACATTATAGTATTACAGTACAATATATATATATATATATATATATATATATATATATATATATATATATATATATATATATATATATATATATATATATATATATATATATATATATATATATATATATATATATATATATATATATATATATATATATATATATAATAAATGTGTAATAATGTATATATAAATCTATAATCAAACAAAAATATTTTTAAGTCCTAATAATAATTTACCCTAAATATAAAATAAATATGAATGTAATGTCACCCCCTCTTATTAGTATAATATTTTCCACATGATATAACAATAGTATTATAATATTTGCATGATAAATGACATTCGAAGAACCATATGGTTTGTATGTAGACAATTGACCGTAGATAAATAAGTATCTAATAATATTTAATCACGGATATATATTTTTATTTAATAAATGAATCACAATTATTTACTTACGGAAATTACCTTTACAAGATTTCCTTATTTAAAAAAAATAATAAATAAAAAGATATATCATATTCAAAATAACAGATTGTTAATATAGTAAAAATTAATTTTAATAAGGTTTCAATAATACATATCCTACTGATTGATTACTGCTACTATATTCACAAAAAGTTTAAAACTGTGTGTAATATTCGTTCGTGATTTCTTCACTTTATTATCTTCTTTATATTTGGAAGATTCGTTAAAAAAAAACTAGGAAATTATCCCTAAATTAACCCATTTAGGTAGCATGATATGTAGAATGAAAAATTATTGTTTAATTCCATTAAAAATTTTCTATATTTTAAATTTAAAACACATAGATATAGATATGATCTTTCGTGGCTAGGCGTTGGTTCCTGATAAAAATAATTACTGGATTAAGTTTGACACAAATGTAAAAGTATATTAATTTTGCTAAAGTAAACGAATTTCGATAAAATAATTTTGATATTTTTTTAATCAAGAATTGTATACATTCATTGAATTTTGTATAATGTTTAAACTAAATTTATTTCTGACATTTTTTAGCAAAATATATGTGTTATTATTACCATTAGGTAATCGAAAAATTCAAAATATTATGCCAGAGTGATTACTCTCAGTGTCTGAGCAATTATTGAGAATTCAAATTTTATTTCAAATTCACTAACATTGAAAATAGGCTAGATTTGGAAGAAATGCAAAATTCGTAGAAATAAACTTATAATTCGTAGAAATATTATTAAATTTTTGATTCAATGTAAAAGATAATAATATGTATAAGAATAATCATTAATCTCTTTACATGAATGAATTGATTAATAATAATTTATTTAAAAAATAATTTGAAATTTTAGTTTAAAAATTTGTTCATACGTTTACTAAAACTAATAAAATAATATTTTTTAGATACTTATTTTGTATTCTTACACTATATCCATAACAGAAAACTTCCGGTCAATCGGATATCGATTTCATACTCGATAATATTTTTACAGGCTAAGATCAAACGGAGAATGAACCGTAATCGGTACTATTGCATGAATTTTTTTAGCAGAAATAGTGTCTATAATTGTTTTCAAAGTTTATTATACAAAAAAATAAATCATTTAATATTTGGTAATGATTTCAAAATTAATTTGTCATTGAATACAAAAAATCCAGTGCTCGATTTCTGGGTGTGTATTTTCAATTTTTGAATAAAATGACATATTATTAGTTTAAAAAATTCTAAAAAAAATATTTATTTATGTATTAATATGCCTTCTCAAATTATAATACGATTTAAGAAGATATAAGTTGAATTGCCGGATTTCAAATTGTTTGGATCTCAAAATCAACAAACCTGTAAAGGAACATTTCTTTATAGTAATTTGATAGGTAAAAATTGTAAGATTCTTAACAAAACAAAACGCTTCGACATTTACCATATCTATAAAAAGATCAGCACGATTTACTTACTTAAAAAAAATAGAATTATGAACATTTTGAGTTTTTTAACGTGATTATTTCCCAATTTCGAAGTAGAAAGACCGAGACGTGGACCGACAAAGACAGGGATTTTATGGAGCTTCATATCCGTTACCGAAACTAACGGCTATCCGAAATAAAAATATATCCGTAGCCTTAACCGAATCCGAATTATAAGTTTCGGATATGAGGAGTGGGTCTTATCTCTACACACTGTGATTAATTTTTATGTATAAGATAAAACTTTAATGGTAATCCAGAAAATAGAAATAAATCCCAATCATCACATATTTGTATTTTATTTTCACACAATTCTTTAAAAATCTAATATTCGTAAACAAAACTATCTGAAAATAACGAATAATCCGAAAAAATTGCATATCCGTAATCGTCCCCGAAACTGGTACCTTGTTCAAATTCAACTAATAATGTGTTATTAGCTGAATTTGAACTGATATTGTGGCAAATCAAAGCTGCAGTTTACAGAAATATTATGTTTCAAACAAAACTCATTTTGAAGACATTTTAATTTGTTTTGAAGTTTTCTTCTATCTCTTATGGGTAAAAGGTTGGTTCATGGACCAATGGAGACTGCCCATTCATAAACTGAAAATCACTTTTAAAGTCTAGAATACTTCACCAAAATTTAAATCCGCTCTTTTCGTTTTTAATTTATCTTGATTAAGGACGTCTGAATGGTTGAACAAACGTGAATGAACTAATTAGGCGATTCCTTGAACTCTATTGAGCTACTTTGATAGAACCTTCATTATTTTCTAGCGTTTAAATTTTAGGCTAAAAAATGTATAATACTCTCTATATATTTCGAAGAAAAAGAGCAACATTTTTACATAGCCCATAAATGAAATCATTATCAACAGAAAATGTTATACACATGGCATACGATCCAAGAAGTCAGGTAATGTACGTTGCACAACAAGTCGTGACAACGGCATGACACGTCAATATTCTCTTAATTTTTCTATAAAATCTTGTATGCGTAGCTGCGTGTAGTTTTAGCAATGGGAGGAAATATGCATATCGCATTTATATAAAACTTATTATTTATGATGGATAAAATACATATTACAACAATACAATACACTGTACACAGTTTGGCGCGATGATTTTCATTTTGCTTGAATAAATTGATCTGAGATTTTCAACAGTTGTTAGTCTACATAAAGCTGGCATAAATATTATTCCAATAACAATTCATTTATTTACCATAAATATGCTTACGTTATATGGTACCTACGTTAACGTTATAACGTCATACACATACAAATTTATATATCCTCTCACATTTAGGAATATTTAAATTATTGTTATAACAGAATTTTATTTTTATTGTTAGCTAACTCTAAGTATTTTAAATTTATACCGAATGTCTAGTGAAAATTTAGTATGTGGCTTTGACTTTGGTGGAGCATTTTAATAATCGAAATTAATAACCCTACCTTTATTTGTTTAAAATAGTCTAGTATTTTTAAGTGATTCAGTTACTCATTACACATCGTATATAATACAGAAAATAAATCGAAAATATGTCAGGCAATCATTGCGAGTATCATGGAGCACAGAGGAGAAAAATAAATCGAAGCTTCAAGAAATTTTGAAATATCTTCTAGAACTTTGTGCAAACACCTTATATCCGGTGAGAGTAAATGACCATTTGGATGGAAGGTAGTATATTCAGTAGAATATGAGAAGTAAGTTGCCTTCATAAAAAATTAGATATGATTGGATTCGTTTTAGAAACTTGAGTAATATTTTAGAATAAGAAACAAAAAATCTTCATGGAAATGGGAAAAAAAAGTGAAGTATGTTTCATCTCTCGATGTCGAGAGAGTAATGTCGAGAATGGTAAATCAACATATAATTCAGAAGAAGAAATTTCAAATGAAAGCGTAAACAAATGCGTTGAATGCACAGAAGACTATTATAAACATAATCGTATAAGATTGAATGTATAACTTGCTTATCGTGGCTACACGAGTTTTCCAAAATGTATAATCCTTTATGTAGTCGTTGTGGCTGTAAAGCAAAGAGGCAAGGTTTTTGTAAGTAGATACTAAAATATAAAAAGAATTTAATTTTTGTTTATGATGCTTAAGGTATTTTTTTGTTCCATACAAATATTATAAAGAGGAACCATTTGTATTTTTGTTTGTAACGAATAAACTTACAAACTACTGGACCAATTTGTAAAATTATTTCACTGTTAGGAAGCTACACTATCCCCAGGTAACATAGGCTACCTGCAAAGGCTTAACATAGGCTAACATAGGCTTTTTATCCCTATATTCCCACGGGAACGGTTTTGTATTTATTTTTGTATGTATCGAATAAAAAAACAGCCTATTTCTATGATGCGGACCCAAGGCCGAAGGCCACCCCCCAGGGTCAAGGGGTTGTGGTACCAGGTGTCGCACTCCAAATATTTAAATTTCGTGTCAAGGGTTCCATAAATTTCGGTGATGCGAAGCCAACTCCGTAGGCCGGTCCGGATGTATGAATACCAGGTGTATGTATGAAAATTTCTTGCCATGAGTTTCCTACACCAAATACCGAGTATCTCAACATTGTCACAGCAACTCGCAACTGGTTTTTAAAAATTTGAGTGTTATAATTTTGTATAATAATTTATTAAAAATTTTAATGGTGCGCTTTGTAATAGCTGAGAGACATATTACCTAATGGTCGCTATTCAAAACACCTCACTTTAGTGTTAAAATAAAAGATTTCGATTTCAATTTTTTATCAAAATCATAATTATGTTAAATAGAGATTATGATTATATCTTTTATTTTTATTATTTTATTCAACTTGATATGGAGAATATACAGCCTTACCCTAATCAACTCATATCCAAAAATTTCGCCATATGCAAAATCAAACAAGTACAAGCAAACTGTCACATATTTTAAATTTATTATCTGTGTTACTTTATTTTGACAATTAATCATTTAAAAGGATTAAATGAGAAAATTTTTCAGTTTGCCAATATGGATTATTGAAGATTTTGGGTAAATAAATCAACATTGTTATGAACTTCTTATTGCATTACAATCTACCAAAATACTGTGTTCGAAATTATTTCAGGAAGACTATTTTCGAGTAGAAAATCTCTAAAAAGTTTGAGACTGAAATAAAAAAATTTGAGACAGATAAATTAAAATTGTTTTTCTGCTTTCGTTAAAACATAAAGATACACGGAGGATATATACATAAATGAATAAAAAACTGTTATAAGTATGATACAATATTCCTGTTAATATTTTCTTAAGCAGCCAGGCTAACATATCGACAGACAATTAACGGAAAGTAAATTTGTAGACTATTGGACTACTTATTAATATCATTTTGTGAAGGGCCCACGTTTCCTAATAAGTATGATACAATATTCCTGTTAATATTTTCTTAAGCAGCCATACTAACATATCGACAAAGTCGAGCCAAGTAAGAATGACATATTCGTAAGATTGCGCCTCCTTTCCTCAGAGCAGAACAACATTTTTGGAATCTTTCACCAAAATCGCTTCAAAGAAGAAATCTTTTGTTTGTTCGATTTACCTCATCTACATAGGGTACAAATAGACATTAAATATGTATGAGAATAAAAGATAAAGAGATAAATTACAATTGAAAAATTCATAAAACTCAATTTATATAAAATATAAATAAAATATTAATTTGTTTTGACATGAATTTTATAATTAGGGTGTGTTGTATTCGTTATACCTAATTTAATATAATTATAACTTCATGTATATATTTAGGATGCTGCGTTTTAATAGATAAAATTAATAGGTATCCAAATGTGTAATTCTCATCAATAACAGATAGGTAACATATGAAATTATAGAAACGGTATGGTAAGGGTGCAACATTTGCTGCTATATATTTCTATATATTTATGTTAAATACGTATGGTATTCAAAAACACAGAATAATTTTTTCAACTTGCGAAATGAAAAAAGTAGTATTTCAGGACAAAAATCATAACTATAAGCGGATGCCAAATTTAATAAGAGTACATCGAAAGCATGTCATAGACATTACAAAACCTACGAAATGGCGTGCTGAAAAATTAAAATTGCTTGTTAAGTTTATTCGTAAGTAATAAAAACTTTTAAAATACGGCAGATTTTTTGAATAGAAATAATTTCTTGCTTTAATTAAGAGTCTTAAAATGTTTAAAGTGGAATCTCGATAAATTACCGAAACTCTAATGCAGAGAAACAAATAGTGAAATTTCAATTCAATTCAAACAACTAAAATGAAATGAAAAGCTCTTTTTTCATGTGAACTTCAAACTAAAACCAAATTAATTTATATTGACAAATTAATTTAATTGTTTAAAAATGACCCATTAAAAATGTGTTGCTACTGTTGGTTGTAACATATCCCCATATTATGTATACCAATTTGTATACCTTCAAATTTTTATAAAACAAACTAAAAACCGTAATTAAATGACATTTTAACTAACTAAAGCAAAAAAACTAATGTTGTTTTTGTGAAATTGCAACTTTTTCAATACTTGAATGTATAAAATACTTGAAAATCGCAACATTATTAATAAAATATAAAAATATTATAGTAGCATTGTAAAATTTGTTTTCTTCTTGCGGCCCTCATCATATTTTAATACTTATACTTTTTAATTTTATATTATAGTATAAAAATTAATTTACAATTGTAGAAAGACTATGAGATGAGACGTTTATAACTTTTAAAAGTTAATAAAAAACAACAGACATGGGACTTTAGTCTCATTTATTACATTTAATTTCCAATAAATAACTTTCATATATAATCTTGCACTTTCGATTTAAGTTGAAGTGAACTGGACATAACTTTGGTTTTTAAATGGTTGATACTCTGGACATATTATTGAGATAGTTGCTTATGAATTGTGTTAAATTAATTCATAAATAAATAGAGACTCGAATCGGTTTCATAAATTTGTGCTCATTTCTGGATAACAATAAAATTTCAGCGATTTAAAGAACTATATCTCTGCAAAGAATAATTTCAATTATTACTCAACTACAGCTATGCCCAAAACGAATGAAGTTTTATACATTCACATTAAGACGCAGTAATTTTGATTTTCGAAAAACCGCGAATTGAATATCGCGTTTTCAGCAAACAGTCCAACTAATTTAGCGTATTCGTAAATATTTCAACTCCGTTTAATTTATAAAATTGTAATCCATTCATCCATATTGTGCCATTTCCAAATCAGGTAATTATTATTGAACTACATAAATATGTATGGGGTTGAGCTAACTTGACAAAGCGTAAGTTAAATCAACGTTCGGATTAATTTCGATCGAATCTGCAGGTTAATTTTTTAATAGATCCAGTTCAAAAATCTAGCTCTATTAATCGACCCTAAATGTTACGTGGATAGTTTAGTCACAGGGTTAAAGGATATTCCAAAAACCCGCAGACATGTATTAACACATCGTAATACGCATCAACGTGCTACCATGACGCCAAATATCATCTAAGTATTTTTAACAGAGGTTAAACATTAGGGCCAGTATTTCTTATACTCATTACTCATAATTATTATTAATCACAATAAAAATTAACAATAATCTACTATTTTATGAAAATGCGAGATTTAATTCGCGATAGTGTCGTAAGATTGCGTAAAAGCGACTAGTTTTATCCCATTTTTTGCCAAATTTCTAGTATTTTGTTGAAAGAAAAAAAAAACAGTATACTCGATCACACGCCTAAATATATAATGATGAGCCAATTAGTAACTTGCTGCCTATTTATCATGCTTCATAATTTAAAATGTAGATAATTGCTAATAACTTTTTGTGTTGCAAGTATTTAGCAAGATAACCAAGTAAATATAATTGTATTCACAGAAAAATGTATACATATTACAAGCATTTTCTATGTTATAACATGATATTATCATCTGGGCAATGCTCCACACAATTATGCTATCTACGTTCATGATGCTACGCCCTACCTAATAGTATATAATGTACGAGTATAACAGAATATTACATTATATATACATATTATTATTATATAAAAGGCGTTATTATTGTTAATATTAAATATAAACAAACAATAAGGGTATTATTTTATTGTTATGTTGGTATTAATATCTCTACATAGTTATTATTATTATTATGAGTAGTTATATTGTACTACAACATTTATTTTATCTATATTATAGCAAAACTCAGGGACGGGTAATACACAGAATCTATTTGCTTTTAGATTCTATAAGATTTACCAATTGAATTTTTGATCTTCCATTATTCATTCCTAATAAATTTACTAATTACTTTTCATTTTGAACATGTTGAAAACCTATTGGAGTCAATGTTTGGTAGTTTGACACGATTGTTTGATAAATAACTTTGTTTTAATAAAAATTGTACATTACAGTTTCACTAGTCGGCTTTGTTTTATTCGAGGTAGTGTGTACATTACAACTGTGCATTTTTCCAATAATTCCACACATAAAAGAGATAGACTTCATCGAAGCAGACAAAAATTAGTAGTTTGGCAATGGCATCAATATTTGGTATATAATGTTTTGTAGAAATACTATTACAGTTTCAATGGTAAGCTTTGCACTAGAAAAGTAGGATTCTTCATGACAGACATACCTCTTGTCATATCATACGACTTAATATCCCTATTCAGAGGCTATCGAAAATTTTTAGCGAACATATATTATAAATAAAATACACTTTTCGAGTTTATTGATATATTATTACCCTACCAATACAAATGACATTTTATGTCGCTTATGTCTAAAAAGCGTCTATTAAATTCCTTACCCAATAATTTTTTTAGAGTTTTTAATTTCTTAAGTAACCTTAGACGATTGGAATGCTTGAACAAATATTTTCCTTTTTCAATTTGATGAAACTAGAGTATGGGTACCATATTCAGTACAATTATTTGTAGCTCATTAAGAGATAGTTCAGTTTTACATGTGACAATCTCTGTGATAATATACTTCGGAGATATTTCTGAATCAAACTTTTCACAGTTTTCTTCCGTAAGCACAAGAAGCTATCAACAATTTTCTTAATTAAAATAATTTAATTTTATATTAAGTCATAGAGCAATATTAGCAAGCCAAACTTCATTACTAATACTCTTACATAACAAGTTCTTAATTTATTATTGGGTTATTCTTAATTTTCCAGTGAGAAGTTCTTGTAAAGGGGCCATTTTATGAAAATCTCTTGTTTTTATTAGAATAAAAGCTAACGTCTCACTATTTTGTTTGAATAATTTTATACAGATTTACTACGAATAGCTCATGTAAACATTTCTGAGAGTGGATATATAAATGAAATTTGCTTACGGATACTGGGAATAAAAGATAATACCACATGAAGTAAACCTTTTTATGAATAAAATTAAGGAAAAACTTTTACATTCGTCGTATTAGGCTAACTTTAATTGCAGAATGGAAATTTGATGTCATTTTTCCTAAAGATCGTGAGATATCTATTATAATAAAAGTAGTGAATATTTGAGTATACATATTAAAAATGTATTTCATTAAACGTCACTGATCATAATGAATTTGATATAATGCATAATACCTAATAATTCCATTAAAGTTTCCACTTAACTAATTCAATATTCAAACTAATTAACAGATTCAAAATAATTTAAATTATGATTGTTTTCATAATTTAAAGTGGGTATTATATTGAGTTATTGATATTGTTATTAATTTATTATTTAATGATAACTAAATGAATCAAATTCATATTAATTATCTCTGTAATATTTTATTATTTTATATAAATTACTTTATATGCATCAAATTTGATTGCTTATCGTTGCGTCAACTTTATTATAGAAAAAAAAAATCAAAATCAAAATTTTCATAGAAAATCATAGAAAATGCAATAATATATATATTCTAAAATATTATTATTGGACCAACTTATTTTTTTTTATAAGGTAGAAGCAGATTTCAAATTCATAAAGTGTCATTCTTTAAACTTATTTTAATGTATAACGAAATCTAGGCACTACACTAGAAGTGTAACTGACAGATTTTCAAATTTTTCATATGAAAAATGACAGTAAACAGTGATACGAACAAGATAAACTCGGCATGATAGAATGTGTCCTGAATCAAGTACATTTTACAAACTTAATTATTATTGACTGATTTTTCAGTCATGTTTTGTGCTGTCCAAGCAACATATTTTGAAGATGAAAAATCGTTCACATTAAACACCAGATGGACAATGGATACATTTTTTTATCTGTAGGTTCTTTGTATGATAAACTGTTTTAATACGATGGTCGTACCAAATTTTTCTAAACATATTTACATAGAATTTGCAGTAATATAGTGTAAAAATAAAAATTTTGCTCATATAAATAATTCAGCTTACAAAAATACTAGTTCCAGGATACATGTGTCATACCGAGATTGTTCCTTTGACAATGTATTATTGTTTCACATAAAAAATTATAAAATCCGTGCTGTTTCTGTGTCACAAGCTTCCAGTCATATTTTTTTCTTAATCACAAAGAGATTTCACTTTTTCGGAAGACATGTAAGTCTTATGCATCTGCTTATAAATAACCAGTTAAAAAAATAATATATATAATATATATTTTTTATTTATTTATACGAGCCAATTTTTAATCTTCAACTTGGGAGTATAGTTGTAAATTTTATGCTGGTCTACGTTTTTGACTATTGCAGTATATTTTGAAAACAAATGAACCAATTTCAATTATTCGTATCTATTTGATTCCAATTTACATATCATACATTAAATTGTGAGAGCTTTGAAAAATTTACATATCATTAGGGCTTTTGGCTTACTATATACAAAAGTGACAAACAAAGTGCAAACAATTGACTGTAGAAATTTTGAAACATAAACCTACTGCTTCACTATTGTAAACATAAAATCATTTTTATTTTTATCACTGAAACTTATTAATTTTCCTAAATAAATTTTCAACTACTATGGCCATACAGTGGGTAGTTTTTTATGTAACAGGACACAGCATTGCTAAGTGATCACCCATCCAAGTACTGACTGTGTCTGATGCTACTGAATTTTGGTGATCGATTAAGATTTTGAAACTAATGTTGTCAATGTAGCAAAATTTATTTTGATTAATTTTGTTTTTTAGGTATGTGACATTTCGCATAAACAATTAAGTGAATTTGTTCATTTAGGGCTGACACCATTCCATTAAAATTTTATATTCAAAATTATGAAAAATCACAGAGTACTGATAAAATCTGCCATTTTTTTATAGATATTTTTTTCAAACAAATCATTAGTAAACCTAGACCTAGCCATAGATATATCGTATTGAAGTATTGAAACACAATTACTGATAATTTATCGAAATACAAATAATAGACTACGTTCTTTGGAGTTTAAAGCCGCCAGAGTAAAAATTAATTGTTTCGATGATCTTTAAAAAATGAGGTATTAGAAATTCTTACTTGCGAGGCTCTTGCCTTACCTACACTATTACTACTGCTACTTGACTCCATAATTTTAATGTATAAAATTTCCGTATAAGTGTGATTTATTATAAATTTAAATATCGGATGATACTTTTTATCCCAGTAACCATTATTTCCCTTTTTTATTGAAAAATTAATGATTTTCGGTCTTAACCTTTTTCTAACTAGAAGAACTTATTTTAAAATCAATAAAAAATCAGTTTAAATGCATGTAGGTATTCTTGTTCTTGCTAGGTGGGCAATGGCAAGCATATTGCTACGAGAATTTCCGACGAATCCTATAAAATCCTATAGAATAACAAAATATATCAGCCACATCATACAAAAACCTATTATATTTACTGCGGTTTCCTCTGTCTTATAAAGGGTTTACTGTCTATAAGTGCAAAACTTATATTTACTAACTATAAGTTACTTATTTGGTATAACCCGCCTACTAGTTTTATAATATAGACTTGGTAAGTATCCAACAAATGATGGATACCGAAAATGCTAAAAACTAATTGAATCGGTTTTAGTTTCAATGTACAATGTATCCAATGGTTTGTTTTAAGGATTAAACAAATAGAAAAAATTTAAATATTAAATAAAATACAATTAAATATGTTCTAAGCATGAAAGGGAGATTAGTTTACAAACAGGTTTTATGCATTCGTTGCGGAATGAATAGGCAAAATCTATGCCAGATACGAAGATGCGGTTTTTTGCAATCAATGTGAAAGATCAATCCGTGAAAATACGAATTTTTTTTTATGCAAGGTAGAGAAAAATGGTATTTTTTTCAATCGATGGAAAACGTTCGATGAAATGATGGAAAGGTTGTTTCCTTATTTAAGCTAGCAACATCCGTTTTTTTGTATTCGATAATAAACAGTTTGATAAAATAGAAAATTGATACTTCCAAAAATTTTATTCGCATTTTTTACGGTTAATTTTTTAAAATGTCAACCTCTTTTCCATAACAAGAAGTTACGGCTTTATCTATTGGATGTGAAATGGTTCAGTAAATTGGTTCGCTTTTCTATCTTACGCGTTCCATAATGTACAAAGTTAAAAAATATCCTTTTTTGTATTAATATCCTTGTCTTAGCTTTTAGATGCAGTTTTTCACAATCGATGTTTGAAACGGTTTGCAAAACGAAAAATTTGGCTTTAAATTATAGATCACCGTCTTCCAATAGGGCAAAGTGCCAAAAATATCATATATCTAGATAATATATTTTATAAAGTGCTAAAAATTTTGCAAAAATTAAAAATTGCATTCATTATATTGTAATTTCTACAGCAATAAAATAACTGGTAATTTAAAATATGGACTGAGGCCTAGAACGTTTGCATCGATTTGGATCAATTTTTATTTAATAATAATCTCTAAACAATAGTATATAATATAAAAATATCTAAATAATTGTAGACCAAGTCCTAATTGATTAGGTTTCTTTCAAAGAAAAATCTGAAAGTTCTTAGGAAAACTTGGAAAAATTTAAAGCATACATACATGCATCTCTAAGATTCCTACAGTTTAACCATTTCAATTTACGTATCTGCAATTTCCATTGAAAATTTATTTGCTATTATTAATTTCACACAGATTGATTGGTCTTCCTAATAGGAAATGCTGAAAGTCAATACATCTTAATGCCAAGACAAAATGGATCAAAAAAATTGTGTATGCTGAATTATTACATTAAAGAAATGTATAAAAACTATAACTATGACATAGGGAAGCGAAGCAAGGATGAGTTACTAGTTACTAGTATTATGTTTGTGAAAAATTCAGGAAGTATTTTGACCATTATTATTTTCCATGGTGATAATCTTTACGAATGTAAAATTTCTTTTCTATTTAAATGAAAAAATAAAATAAACTTAAGTTTAAATCCTACTTATAGAAATAAATATATATTTTTTTACAATTCTCTATTACTATACATTTTCATTTTTTATATTATATTCATCTCCTAGTTCGTTTGTCCTACAATAAAATTTATCGAGTGAATAAACTAAATTATTATTTCAGAAATTACACAAAGGATGTATGTTTTTTTAAAAAACAAATTCTCATCATCCGCCCTTGTAAAGGTAACTAAAAATTGTAAGAGAACTGTTCAGTAAAAATAAAAATTTGCTACGTAAAGACAATGAACTTTGTTTTTCTAAGAATATTAAATTTAACAATTACGAAAAACTAATAAATAAATGAATTAAAGTATCTATAGTAGGTATTATTTATACGGCTACATATGATTAGTATACCAGGGTAGAAGCCTTTAAAAATGGTAAAATTATAGTAGAATAAAACCCAATAGAAATGGAAGAGAATATAACAAAAATGAAAAAAGGAAAAATAATTTACGAGCGACCTGAGGCCGAGAAGTGGAAGGGATTGAGTTTTTTACGGTAAAACACGATTTATTTCGATTTCCGGCAAAACAACAAATGGAAAAAAGTTAAAGTTAAGTTAAAAGTTGTAGGAAATAAAAAGATCTACAACTTTTGTAATTTACACTTGTTTCATATAACCTTAAAATTTTTTCGATAGAAAATTAGGGTGTTTTTGCGATATTGACTCAATATAAATTGAAAAAATAAATATTTTAAATCAAAAAAATTACACGTGCAAAATTTCGTGAAAAAACATTTTTTTTGGAAACAATAGAAATAAAAATCCAAAAACTTTAATTTTTCACATAAATTTTGAGGTAAAAAGTGAAAAAAGTGTAAATACAAAAGTTGTAGATCTTTTTATTACATGCAACTTTGTTCATTTAACTTTTTTTCATATGACTTGTTTTGACGGAAATCGAGATAAACCATGTTTTACCATTAAAAACTCACCCAGTTCCACTTCCCGAACTCAAACCGCCCATTAATTATTTTCTCTTTCATTTTTATTATGTTATCTTCCGTTTTCAATTGGTTTCATCCTACTCTGAGTTTTTTTTTTGGTTTCAAAAATTATCGACCTTGGTTTCTTTTAAATATTGTAGAGCTGAAAATAATTTGTGTATATATTATAAAGTCGGATAGTGCTCTTAATAGTACTATAAATTCTCAGAAAAAATTCTAACTTTTAAGTATTTTTTACAGAATCGAGCATCTAATAACAGATCTTATGACATATTAAAATTTCTAAATAATTCTTAATAGCCAAATGTTAATTAATTAAAATAGCTGTTCTTTTTTATGAGCGACTGATTTTTTCTGAAACGGAATATGAGCATTCTTAGGATTAGAGTAGTCTTGGTTATAATGAGCCAGTTGACCAATATATTCTACTGTTGTTTCTTGTAAACAAACCAACATCAGCAGTATATGTATGCTTCATAATGGCGTACCCCTTTCCTTCATGTACTCAGCTGATCCTTGCATTGCGGCGAATGTGTATTTGCCCAATGCATGCAAAAATATTATAGATAATTATGTGATTTGATGTTTTTTCTTGGTAAGTTTCGCTCAACCTATTTCCTCCAATCATCTTTGTTAAAACATTATTAGTGTATATTGCTAGTGCAATAGTTTTAATGTTGTTATTCTTATTAGTAAAACTTAACTGTGTTAATTTTGGACTCATATTACATTAAATTTCTAAATATTGGTATTTTTTCATTTTAAAGAGAAAATGCCAAACTTATGAGGAGTCAATAAAAATAGCAATCGAAGATGTTTGAAATAAGGAAAAAAAAGGAAATAAAAGCTTCCAAGATGTATAAAGTAACCCGAACCACTTTAACACGTGTAGCATATCAAATACATCTACTAGATTAAAGTGTCTAATACAAATTTGGGAAGAAAACCTACATTACCTGAGGAACTGGAGAAGCAATCAAACGGAGGTTTTCTTCGAATTTTATTCTAAAAAACAGTACAAAGATTAAATCTTCCATTTTTTGCTTTTATTTGTTATGTTGGCTCACTTCATTTGTGGTCAATATGAATTAATGCTTTACTCAATTAAATTTTCGAGATTACGAAAATAAAAAATTAAAGTTAAGTTCAAAGACATAATTAGCCAATAAAGAATGTTTAATCTCATAAATTATGTGTTTTACTGGCAAAAAAGCTTATGGTATGCCTATATGGACCTTGCTTTATCTAAACAATCTAAATCTAAAATATTCCAGAAAACAAATCACTTTCGAAATATTTTTGACAGACTTAATTTACCTACGTTGATATAAAAAAGACTAATTGATAGAATTATTTAAGTTCCGGAAACAATTATTTAAGCCATTTCTTATGCAAAATCCAAAATTTAGCTTTTCTTCATTTTCAACACTTGGCATATTCTTGGAATCATATAATTATGTAATTGTATATATGTAAAAATTTCTCTGGTCACTTATAACCAAGTTGTTAAAAAGAGACCTTATATTTTCCGTAAATGATAATACTTGCTTATTTTATTTTTCATTTCAAATCGAAGCATTATATTTTAGAATTTTGCGATTAGTGTATTGACATAATTTTTAATTTTAATTTTTGATACTTTTCTATATTATTGTGACAATTTAATTAAATTTTTTTGACTTTTTACAAGCGTATCTGAGCGCTAGTGGGTATCGTGAATAACCAAAATGGCCATCTTTTCGCTTCATTTATTTTCATTGCATTAGAGTAACTGAGATTAGCATTAAATCATTGGGTGCTGTAACCAGAAAGTAAGCCTATAATGTTTTTATGAAAAATTGGCTTTTTTAGCATCTATAGTTATACAAACCGTATCTATATTTGTATTCAACTAATGAAAAAACCAGCGTGAATAGTAACTTTGGTGGTTTTTATTTTATAATTCACGTGATTCTCAAATTTCTCAAAAAATCGACCCAGACTCGCTCATTTGGGATCAAATACACCTATATATGTCAATTTGAAACTTGCGGACTAATTCGAAAATTAGTGGAAAAAACAGTTTTTACACGGGCTTCATTTAAATCGTATCAAATTTTAAACATTTATATAAATGACAAGTAATGTTCATGGGTAGTTATTATATAAAAATTACAAAAAACTAGAAAAAAATCAGCTTAATGGTGGGAGCGCAAATAAATACAAAAATTAAGTGTTGTTATATTGATCGCATATATCAATAATTACATAAATAAGAATAGCTTTATTATAAATTAATACATCAAATAAGAAAAGGCAGCAAAACATTAATTTTTAATTTAATTGTCTGTGACTTTAAATTAATTGTCTGTGATGTTAACACATTAAGAATTCTCCATATTTAAGCATCTTTAAATATTTCAAAATGCAAGATTTCTCGTCTTATGTTATTCAAACTTTGCATGGATAGATTTTCTGAGAAAGTTTAAGTTTATTAAATGCAGTAAAAATATTTCAGTTGAAAAAACTCCAACTCATGCCAATTTCCCATGGTAATAATAAATAGATACTTTAAAATCAGTAATTAACAAACAAAAATAGTAGAAGACTTACAAAATGCAGAAAAACCCGCAGAAAAATGTATATCATTCGTTGCAACTGGCCCTCCAATATAATTTTGCCCCAAAACAGTTGTAGAATTTAAAAATCCATGTTGTACAACCGTTGAATTAGATGATGCATTGATTTCAGAACCAATATTCGACTGATGATGAAACATTGAGGACACTATTGATGGAAACATTTGTGGCAATAACTTATGATCATTATTTCCACTCGACACAACACCACTATTATTAAACGATAAGTTTTGATATTTTTTACATATTTTTAAATTATGTTTATGATCTTGTAATACTGGAGAATTAGAACCAGATTCAGATCTTGAATTTGACGATGATCCAGTGTCAAGTATATCAATAATTGTATTATTATTCACATTTTCATCTGATTTTTCTGTTTTCGTAGCGGTTTTATTTTCTAAATGTCCATAAATTCTTGCAAAAAATTGACGTGGTGATGACGGCTGCTTATTTATTAATTGAGTTTTTGAGTCGAATTTTGTTATTTTTGGTAACATTTTGATGGAACTATACAAAATTTGCTATTTGAGCTTTAAATTGTTCTTAAGATTGTTGAGTATAAATTCAGGAGATATTTTATTAAATATAATCATAACCATCAAGTAGTCAACTAATTTGACAATCAAAAGTGTGTATATGTTTATTTAAATGACGGTAGTTATAAGGTCTCTTTTTAAGGGTGGTTACGATAAACAAAACCCCTCCAATAATAATCTAAAGTTACCTGTTACTATATATATATATATATATTATATATATATATATATATTATATTGTATTGTTATATTTTATAAAAGTATTCTTGTTAATCATATACACAGTATGATTTCCAAATGGATCAGATTTGTTAAATCGAATTTAATCGATAATGAAAATATCGATGTTATACAGAAAACGAAGTTATATGATTTTTCGGTCAATTGATTTTTTAGTTTTCATTATATGCATAGTACACATTTTATTTCATATGTATACACCGTTAAGTCGCCCATGCTTGATTGTTGTTCAGTCTGACAAGAAACAAGCCGTAATAGGTGCAGCTTTACTTTCTTATTATGTCAAAATTTACCATATAAGGATCTCATTCCCTCTGCAATAATACATGAATCAATATATTTCTATAGACTTGCTTATACATCCATGGGAACCATTTGATAGAGTTTGACCAAAATTTAACGGTTGCGATACTGCATGGACATCTAACTACGGTCAAAAATTTAGATTGATAGTATTTGCTTTCCACGAGTAATCGTCTGAAAAAGTTTTGATATATACAGAAACACAAACGTACGTATGAACACACAGATACACATACACCCCCCCCCACACACACAAACACACACACACACTCCTCACAGAGTTGCGTTCCATCGAAAGAGCAAGATCAAATTACACATGATAGAAGGAAGGAAGATAACACCTTAGCCACCAGAAGGAAAAGATATAGTTATATCCTCCCCCCACGAAGTAATGCCTGACGGCGGTTTCCGTGAGGGATAAGAGGACACGAGAAAAGGGGTTTTGGGTTTAGTGAGTATGGGCGTTAGCGTTGAGTTTTAGATGACGCTGCGTCGAGTCTACACATATCCAGGCGATATGCCTGGAATCAGTAAAACGGATTTTCCCCTCTTAAAAAAAAACACACACACACACATACACACACACAGACGCACACAACTCACATTTATGTGAATGTTCCAAAAAAGATTTTGGAGACCTCGATATATGAAAATATAAAATCCCATTCCCATTATAGAAGACTTTATTTTAATACATAAATTATTATAATAATATTATAAACACACAGACGCACACAACTCACATTTATGTGAATGTTCCAAAAAAGATTTTGGAGACCTCGATATATGAAAATATAAAATCCCATTCCCATTATAGAAGAGTTTATTTTAATACATAAATTATTATAATCACTATAGGATTGTGTAACATTAGGAGCGCGAGGCTAACATAGCAAAAAACTATCGCCTCGATAATCGAAATAGAATGGATCAATTTTACGGCAATCGACCAATGTTTAGTTTTCCGTCCCTATTAAAAAAAAATTCATAAAATTTTCATCGCTACTGAGATGTTTAGGGAATAAATGTTAAAGTGGAATACAATGGAGCTCAAAGAAAATGAAATCAAAAAAATTTTAATTCATAAATTAATATATTAATTCAATATCTGCTTAATTAATTTTAATTCAGAAAGCATTATCTCTCAATATTATTTTGATAGGTTTATTTCAGAAAATTACCGTGTTAATAATTAATATTTTTAAATACAATTGACATTTTCTAAAATACGCACACATCTGAAATATAAATGATATGATGTAAAATAAAATTTGAAATATAGCCCAAATTTGCATAAAGTCATTTTTATAATGAGTGAAAAAGTTGTAGCTGAATTAGCCCCAGTCTTCATAAGCATATCATACCTTCAATGAATAAACTTCTGATAATTTATCTTCATTTTACTTCTGAAAGCCTTAACTATGATTATGGTTACTAGTTTTGTCTTTTAGGGTTGCTATGGGAAGACCATGAAATATTCACAATTAAAGAAATTGCGCTTACCGTTTAGACGCATTGTGCAGGCAAAGATCAAGCACCCTAAAATGCTATGGGCATGACCAGCCTAAAATCGGCCGAGTTCGAATCGAATAACGGATTTATACAAATTTCTGGCTGAGACCTCCCATAGAGCATTAGTTCAATCGAAGCGAATACTATTAGTATACAAAATCTGTTAGTATGCTTGTTAAATAAATGCGTATGAGCTTACACATCACAATGTCACATCTAAACTTTAACTAAACGAATGAACCGATATAGTAAAACTTCCACTGCTTGAAAACACATCAGATTAAAATATGATATTTTTAGACTAAATTATTTTATACTATTATTTTAGATTAAGTTTCTTACGTAATTAAATAACAAACTCAAGCTATACTTTTTTTTTGCGAATATATCATTGTTAATATTGTCGATATCCCGGCTCCCATCTGTGTGTATATTTACGATAACTTGTCCGAAATTTTTCTTTTGTCATAGAGGTACGCAACCAAGATTTTATTTTGCTCAGAATAGAAAACAATATCTTCGTTGTAGCTATGCTGACTCGGGTTGTCAGTAGTTTTTGAAACAAAAATTTAAATATAAACACAATATGTAAGTCGCATATTTCAATGAGATGACCTGCCGACTCTGGTATGGCGGATTTGTTTTCTATTTGACCATCCACAGTATTCGATTGTTACAGTTAATTCACTCACGTTACAATGGTTAGATCAATGGTCAATTCATCTGCTAAAGTTTTTTTTTTGCTTGGATATCGATATACTAGTCTCTGTTACTGACATAGAGCTTTAATTGGAAAAACTTCCAACAGAAATAAGTGAGGACTTCCGGAGACATTCCTTGGTCTAAGTCATTAGTAACGGAAACTGATAGATGTATGTAAATTGCCCGTTTTAAAGCATATTACAATAGAATTATCGAATTCAATATGGAAATGTCTAAATCAGTGGATCTGCCCTTGGCAGTAGGCCCACGTTTAAATATTTTAGAATCATTCTATATAAATTATTCGGTAGAAGAAAGAGATAGTATAATGATAAATAAAGGTATTTGCAATTGAGATAGACTATGTCAAAGAAGATAAACTAAACATACACAATACAACTTTCAACATCTATAATATTTAAACGGATACAAAATGGTAGGCGTGGTTGTAAATTATATATTTATATATGATAGAAGGGATGATTTTACACTACCCCTTATCATACTGTTTACTCTATAAACCAATGACAACAATTTATTCTTGTAAACTGTTTGTTAGGAAGTTAAATTATGTGAGCTAATATTAAATATGTGATAATCTGTATAATTTTCACAGGTTTTTCCATGTAGCAAATCTCTTTTTTAATGAATATAACGTTTTTATTTTATTATAATCTCTAATATATAACGATGTAGATTCTATTTTGTTTGTTTATTTATTATACTTATATTAATTTAAATTTATATATAATTTTAAAATTAATTGTCAATCACAAATACCATAAACAATTTTATCGTCTTTCTAGATGATATATATCCGCCTCCGTTATACATTTATCCATTATATATAAATACACTTCAGTTTTTCCAAATGATTCAGAAAACTTTGCTTTCCATAAAAACTTCGTCAGCCGACTTATTTCGAACATTTCAACAAAAATTGTACAAAATGACCCTGAATTCATTCAAAAATCCCATAAATATAATACTTTAATTTTTTCCAAATTATCCGAAAAATTTTACAGTTTTTCTTTCGATAGAAACATTTATCGAACTATTACGATTCTTTGAAAAAACAACTGGTCATATAGAAAAAATGTTTTTCGGTTTCTACGAATTTTCTGAACCATCATTCAAATTTTTCTTGCTATAAAAATTTCTCCAAGCTTAAACAAACATTTGAAGAAAAAAATTCACTAAAAGTGGTGCTACTATTCTCATTAGAAATCTTCCCCTCTTTTAATACCCCAACATTAACAATAATACTTAATGTAAATAAATTTTTACATTCAATATATATAATACGTCAGGGTATATCAATTTTAGTCTGTTTGTAACCATAGAATCACTTTATTAATCTTCCGTATGTCCGTCCGTCTGTCCGTCATCGAAATAGCTCGACTAAATGAAAAGAAATATAGATCTGAAATTTTGGTGGCGTATTTAAGACGTGAAAAGTGAGTTTAAGTTCGTGAATAAGTAAAATCGGTTCATTGGATTCAATGGATCCATGACCCAACTGTTAAACCATAAGAGATAGAAGAAAACCAAAAAATGTTATTTTTTCAGAACAAACAACTTTCGTCTGAAACGTTTTATAGCAACATATTTAAATTCGCCACAGTATCAGTTCAAATTTAGCTAATAAACGCATATAAGAATATAAATATATATAAAAATCAATTGCTGTTCGTTAGTCATGCTAAAACTCGAAATACCAGGTAAATACCGGGTGCATATAATGTACCGGGTGCACACTAAATACCGGGAATCCGATAAGAAAGGATTTGAAATTCTTTCCCTAAGGGTAGAATTGAATCCGCATGTAAACGATGTAATATCATTTATTAAAATGTGAAAAATTGGATGGGTATGCTTCAAAATATAAATTAATATCATAATTTATTCTGATTTGCCGCAGCTTCATATTTAGTTATAGATAGATAGTTGAGAATATGTTATTATATTTAGGAGATATTGATGTTGATTAGAAATAATTTGTATAACAAAACAATGTTTACCCGGGTCTGCTATTCAAAATAGAATTTATTTATCTCTTCTTTTCTATGTTAGTGGTGTTCTGGACTTCCTTTTACTATTTTTCATCAATTATATGAGAACCACAGCACAATATACATGAATTGTGGGTGCACGAGGTACCGGGTGTCCCTCATCAAACACGAGTATATATATAAATAGTTCGTGTCACGGGTATCCCACACCAAATAGTGGGTTACACTTCAAATACCGGGCATCCCATAAGAAAAGATTTTCTGAATTTCTACCCCTAATGGAATGAGAAGCAGAAGCAAAGTTTGTATGGGACAACGGAATTCCTTCGTCCAATCTGCTTCAAATTTTGCATACAATCGATGTAATATCAATTGTCACCGCAACGTGTCCGGGTATGCTTTAAAATATATATTAATATCATTATTTATTCTAATTTGCCTTAGCTTAAGAAATATTAAGATATATTAAAGTATTAAGAAATAGAGGAAAGTTGTTAAGAATATGTTATTATACTTAGAAAATGTTGAAGTTAATTAGAAATATGTGGCAAAACGACGTTTACCGGGCCAGCTAGTACATTATATATTTATAATTGTGTGGACCGGATATTTAAAGTATTTTACGAATGGCTATGATTAATATAATAGTTCAAACATCGATAGTCAATCATATATCGAGAATCTAAACAATTAACTCCGATAAACAACTAACCTTCGCTTGTTTATTAATAAATAAATTTTTTACAATTAGTTAACGATCGTTTCATTCTATGTGATAATTTTTAAAATAATGAATGTTATTTAATTTTATATCTTATTTAATTTTAAAATTACATTGGTATTTATACTAAATTCGATAAATATATACGTTTTAACATAATATATTGGTTTGGAATAAGAATTAAGTCAATTAATCAATATACAATTATTATTTGTTTGAAATTTTATCAAGTTTATTGAATTAAAATCAAAAAGCTAAGTAAGAAAAAAATATATTTGGTATTAAAAAACATTTTTTTTTCTCAAATGGCTGTTTAGTACAAAATTCTGCAGTTTTAAAAAATTTCCAGTGATTTAAAATCATTCTTTTTAAAACCTTTCTGAGCTATGTGAATTATTTTCATTTCTTCATTTCATATCTAGATTAAAATTTACTTTTTTCGTTTACAATTGATTTTATGCAGATTTCTAAGGTCAACCCAAAGCTACATCCTTTTTGGAATACCATTATCGATGCTATAATTCTCTCTAGTACATAGATGAGCCGAAACATAATTTCGACTTACTATTTGGATAATCGATGTTTTTCTCACTCAATTTTATTCATTATAAAATATGATTTACACGTAAAATACTATTAATAGTAATATTTATCGAGAATTTAATTGAACAAGAGATTTGTGAAAAAACTGATTTTATGGGACTTTTGAAGCAACTGTTGGATTATCAAAACATTGATATTTGCAAGCATATAGCTGGAATGTAAATGCTAAATGCTATTGTCTTTATTTCTCTACGTTTCAGTTTCAAGGAATTTTTTATAGATCTTCATTAATAATGATCTTAACGTCACAAACATCTGAATACACGACAGTAAAATATATTAATTTGTTGACATTCTAAAAAAGCATGGAATATTCCATGTTAAATATACGTTTATCACAAAAATGCTTAAAATGCTAAAATGAAAATCTAGATAGTAAGTAGATGATAAATATATACACAGTGTAACATAATTAAATTTAAAAGTATAAAAATTATTTTTTATGCTTTTTCAAGGAATACCTACATTTTTTTCGACAGTGAGCAAAATTAATGTATTTTTTCTTTATAGCTTAAAAACAAACACATTCTGTTTATGCAAAAATATTAAAAAGGAATGTACTAATTTTAATTAAGCTGAAATTTACAATAGTCGTTAACACATAGACATTATTATAATAGTAAAGAAAATCTTGCCATATTGTTGGATTGGTGAAAAGGAGCTGTCATACTAGATAAATAATACAAAGGATCTCCAAATACTCAAAATGATACGTACTCCATTCCGGAGAAAGAATGCCTGTTTCTATGTACATGTATATTTGATTTAATTAAAACAATATTGAACTTTAAAAAATATGATAAACTGAAAAGTGCTCATTTTAATAAAACTCAATTATGCAGAAATAGTCCGTATAGCTATTTAAAAAATACCAAAATATAGATTGCTTTATTGGGAAAATTTTCCCTTCTAACCGTTCTGAGGTTACTTTATTGAGATAAAAGTTTCTACTTTGTTAAAAATCATGTTTAATTATCTTCAAAAATGACTCCAATAAGATATAAAAGACCCAACCACCTGGGAGATTGCAAAACTGCTCGCTATCTTAAAATGGATTGTAATGCGTGCTCCTGAGATGTCTGTATGTAGTCCATCGTAAATTTTAGCAACGGGTTTTTTTCATATTAAACTTGCTGTATCGCTGATAAACACTCTTTTTACAAGCTGTTATTTAGTTTCACATGTTCCTATGCTTGTCTGTAATCAAATCTTGCTAGCTAAATTTGACCCACTTTACATTTGCCAATTGAGCTAAAATTGGGCATACATATGTAAATTGGATGACAATACAATATTATGATATCACGTAACAAGAAAATAATACGATAACGCAGAAAGCCTTTAATCTACTTTATTTTATTGCGCTTCCTTCATTTGGTATTAAAAACGCCTTTAATTTTTATACTAAAAATTCAATAATTAAATTTTTTTTTAATAGCTCTTATACCTTTTAATACTATAAAAGCTTGTATTTAATATAAGTATTTTTTTTACTTAATAACTTGTTTATCACGTCTTCTTCAATATTAGTTTTGAAAGCGCAATTACATTTTTAAGCATTTTTTCAAATGTTTATTTTCTTTGGACATATTTTAGTGATAATATTATAATTTATTATTGGGTATTAAATCACAATTTGAAGGAGTTTAGATAATTTCAACTTTTCTTTCAACAGAAAATAAAATACACGACGTGAAAATTTACCGTGTATGTGTTTTCCGGATATGTATTTATTTCATTCAAGCATTATTTTCTATTTGAAATTAATTACAATCTAGTAGTTAATAAAATATAAAATAATATTTAAATTCAAAGAAAAGAAATATTAATTCTATGCATTTATTTCTCCAATATTCTTACAGAAATTACTACAATTATAAACATTACTGCATTTTAAATTACACTAAACAAAATAAAAACATTTTAATGTTTCTATTAAGGTGAGCTCTTTATCATACTAAATGATATTATTTTCTTCGATGTAAGAAAGTGCATGTAATAGCTTAGATTTTTGGACACTGCAAGTCAATGATGATGTAAATTACCCTATATAATTGTTACTGTATATTTTTAAAACTTTATATTCTCGAATTGAAGACACATTAACCCATAGCGTAATCTTAACCTAGAACATGGCACATTTTAATAACCACGTTGTTATGTTCATATTTCCGGTAACTATAAAATATTTAAGCTATTTCTGATGTAGTAGTCATAATATCAGTTAAACTCTAAATGTTTTTATACTATTTAAGGGTATAAACATACAATTACCATCAAAATTTAAAGTCGACATATATGTAATGTAAAAATAATTAGCTTAACATTTGTTGAACAATTTCATAATAAGGAAGCTAAACATTAATTTTGTATTATAAAAATTCTATAATGTTTAGCTTCCTTAATATGAAATTGTTCAACATGATATAAGCTAATTATTTTTACATTCATATATGAATGTATGGTCAATTCTCAGTAGAAAATTATATATAATTATATATAAATCATTATACATAACTATATATAAATCATTATATATAATTATGTATAATTATATATAAATCATTATATATAATTATGTATAATTATATATAAATCATTATATATAATTATGTATAATTATATATAAATCATTATATATAATTATATATAATTATATAAAATTATGTATAATTATATATGGCCAAAACTCATATATAATTATATATAATGATTTATATATAAATATATATAATTTTTTTCCCCGGGTAGACCGTCTTAAATTCGAGTTATTTATAATCAAAGTTAGTATAATTTACATTTCTAAGTGAGTTGTGTATATGTTTCAAGAAAACTTCGCGACTATATTATAATAAAACATAACTAACAGCCAGAAACTTTTGAAAAACAAATAACTATTTATTTCTGGATTAAAAAAAATATTATTCACTGTTTTGTTATTGATATATAGCAACTGGTATGCGTGTGTATGCATATATGAGTAGTGTAGTAGTGTGCAGGTAAACATTTCTCCCGTACAGTATCAATCACACATTATTGCATTTTTACTACAACCAAACATACTCTTATACCTTACAAAGAAAATTACAACGATTACAACAAAGAAAATTAACATAATAAAAAAAATGCATGCTTGTGTGATTCATAAAATAAAAAAATTTCATAAAACTAAACATTTAAATATTATCAAAGAATTAAATACAGTGATAAATTTTAGTTAAACGAATTTAACAAAATAATTCCAATGAAGGGAACCCGAGTATTCAACGGTGACTTCTACACAACAATTGTACGGTAAAGTAATGGCTTTATATGTAACGTGCAGAACAAATGTGTAACTCCGTTAAAAAATTTATAATTTTGTTTATACATTATATATTTGTTTATACAATTAATCGTAGACATTTTTCATATAAAAGACTATGAATCGTTTAAAGTTGAACGCTTTCTACTATCGAATTGCATTTCAAATATAAAAACCGCTATACTAACGGCATAACATATTAGCAATAAAATAAATGGAAACCCTAACTGTTGCATATTTAACGATTGCATGCTGTTCAAAGAAATTCCACCAAAATCTCTTTTTACATTAATATACGAATAATAAATCCTTTGCTGAAAGCCATATTCATGCATCATTAATGTAGCCATGCTAAAATTTTCAAACAGTAAATGACCTCGAGAAAATAGAAAATGTAATGAATATATGCATGAATCAGGTATCTCATATAATCGTGAATAATTTGTATCTATCGTTTTAGAATTCTGAAATCTATGATGAATGTAAATATATTTTGTGGTAACCGTTGAATATGTTGGATTTTTGAGTAGTGCATCTAAATCATAAAAGTAATCGATATTTTTACTAAAATAATATCTATGATCTTTTAGTAATTCTTGAAATTGTAAAAAAAACCATTCTTGTACAAAAAGTTTGATATCCGATTGAAATAAATCGTTTATGGTGTTTATCTCTTGTTTGATAATTGGCGCTGATAAAATACTGATTAATCTGCTATTAAAACATGTTGTTAAGATTATGCTGTAAAATAACCATAAAACGATGATCAATCGCAACTTTCTATTATTTAATGTTAATTCAGCAGATAAGCCTAAAAATAAGTAATATTATAAAAATCGGTTGTAGATGCCACACTAAATAAATCTCTGTATATGATCAAATTTATTTCGGATAAATACATGTTTTTATCAAATTATCAAAGTTTAAAAAGACACATCGAATATTAGAAAATCAACAATTTATCATTTAAATCGGAAAGAGGTTATGAAAATATTGAAGGTTCTAAACAAAATATTTCATTTTCGTATGTTTGCCCATCAACCTGTCTACCCGTCATCAAAAAATAGATGATAGTGAACTGAAATTTTGGGGGCGTATTCTAGACTTAAAAAGCGAGTTTAAGTACGTGAATGAACAAAATTGGTCCAGTGAGTACGTGAATGAACAAAATGGATCAATGATTCAATTTTTAAAATATAAGAGATAGACGAAAAGATAAAAAATATTCTTCAAAACAAACAACTCTTGTTTGCAGTTCTACCTCAATCTACAATACCCCTCATTCAATTATTTCAAAATTACTGGAAAGTTGAAAATTTGAGATTTTTACAAGAACACATTTTTAGATAATTGTAGATAATTAAATTTTCTACAGAAATATGTCATTTTAAAAATTAATTATCTTTTTTATATTCAAGATATTTTACTCAAAAATTAAGCTAAAAATTTTGGAAAAATTACTTTTTCTAATTTTTTTTTTTCAATAATTCATTCATAATTTTTCCTAGCTGAATAATATGGCAAAGGAAATAATATGCGTTGAATTAAGGAGAAAATTAATTTAATTTAAATTTCATAGAATCATAGAATCATTTAAAGGGTGGGCCATCTAATGGTATGTTTTTAAAAATGCGACCAAAAGAGTATGCATTGATATTTTTTATTAATTTTTTTGTTGTTGTAAAGCTAAAAGTATCCCCTTCAAGAATGAAAAACGATTTCGTTCATGTGGCTCCCTCTACTGGCCTTATAGTATGCCATTCGGTCACCCCAATTAGTGATGACATTTTGAACTACCTCGGCGCCAATTTCACTCAAAACAGTCGTAATGTTGTTTTTCAAAGCTGGAATTGTCTCTGGATTATCCGCATAACATCGGTCTTTAACGGCACCCCACAGGAAGAAGTCCAGCGGTGTCAAATCGCAGCTACGCGCAGTCCAATTGACATCTCCTGAACGGCTGATTACGCGGTTGTTAAACTTGGTGAGCAGAAGGTCGATCGTAAGTCGGCTTGTATGGCTTGTGGCGCCATCTTGTTGAAACCAAAGGTCGTCCACATTCATAGCGTCGATTTTAGGCCGTAAAAAGTTGGTCAACATGGCTCTGTAGCGTTTGCCATTGACGGTAACGGCGTTACCAGCATCATTTTCGAAGAAAAATGGGCCAATTATGCCACCACTCCAAAATCCACACCAAACTGTGGCTCTTGGAGGATGCATTGGTCTCTCTAAGATTGCGTGTGGCTGTTCCGAACTCCAAATCGGGCAGTTTTGCTTGTTCACATATCCGCCGAGATGGAAATGCGCCTCATCCGAAAAGATGATTTTTCGACCAAAATCGACGTCATTATTGAGCTGGTCTAGAGCCCACACAGAGAACTGATATCGAAGCGGATGGTCATTTGCTTTCAACTCCTGAGTCATCTGGATCTTGTAGGCGAATAATCCGAGCTCTTTGTGCAGTATTCTCCTCAGGCTGGTGCGACTAATGCTCAGTTGCTGCGATCGACGTCGATTTGAGGTCGTCGGATTCTGTCTCACACTTTGGGCCACAGCCTCAATATTCTCTGGTGTGCGCACTGTCCGAGCTCTGGGACCACTTCTGTCATCCACAAACATCCCTTTCTCACGAACTTTCTTCACCAATTTGCGTATAGTGCTTTATCACGACCCATATTTCTTTTCAAAATTCGCACAGTTTCGGCGACACAGCACTGACTTTGAAAATAAGTTTTTAAAATTTCAAAACGCTCTTCAAGAGAAAACATGTTGTTTCGTGCCGCGGACGGTATGGCTAATGAACTGTAAAAATTTCGGGTCTGTAGCTCGTTTGCCGTTGTCATATGACAAAATTCAAAAACGTACCAACAGATGGCCCATCCTTTAGTATCCTCTAAAATAAAAATTGTTCGCCTCGTATAGCTTTTCATCTATGTATACTTAAAAAGATTATGGGGTAAATGTTTATAAATATTTATACTTTTATTTCTAAAATTTAATGAATGTCAAGGAAAGTGTAATACTCATAAAAGATACCAAAATGTCAAAAAAGTCTCCATTTTTAATAAACAAATATACATAAAGCTTCCGCTTAAGAATAGGTACGAACAGTTACAATAGTTTATTTTAAAGTTCAATTTGTCTGTTAAAAATGACATGAATGTCCATCGTATCTCTAATTGTCGTAAGTTATACTCACCCATTTGATTACAACTATAAGAAAACCTATGTTTGTCAATTTTACGTGTTTGAAAAAGAAAGAAATCCCCTCTTAACAGAGATTCTACTCTTAACATACAAATTTTTAGAAGTATATTTTTGCTTGTCATAATAAGCTATCGAGTCCAGGACTATTATCTTAAAATTTAATTTTGTAAAACTCACCTAAATTAATTTGATATAAAAAAATTAAAATGTCCGACAATGAATTTTTTATAGAGGGCCTAACGATCAGCCATACACATAAAGTAACAAAAAGTAAAATAAATCCACAAGCCAACCACAATTTCCAAGAAAATATGCGAATAAAACTTTTCCAGAACGGTAAAGGTTTCGTAGCAGGTACAACAAATATATATGCGTCAACAAAAGACATTGGAGACAATGAAAAATATTTCTGAAATGATGGATTCGTGATTGCTGCGCATGTTGGAATACATATCGTGTTAATTCCTTTCATATTCTTAACCATCCAATTATGAATGTGTTGATTTGTCATTTTTTCCTCCATCGGTGGTAAGTATGTGATATTAAGCTTTAAGTAATTCGCAACGGCTACCATAAATTCATATTGAATTCCACTATAAATTGTTTCATTGTTTCCAATTAAAAATGGATTACAAGATCGGCTTAGTAATTTCATTGGACAATAGTTAAAATGCATATACTCATTGATGTCAAATAACTGTTTGTCGATACTTAAAATATCAATAAGAATTTCTCTTTGGCAATTTTTATATAAATTTGCGGTATATAATTTTGGATTTGTATCCAAAATGTCTGTAATTACTACAAAATTTATAATATTTGAATCCCAAATTACTCGAATCAAATCATGCAATGCATTTTTTCTTAAACTTTGATATATAAATACAAATTTTAATTTAGAATTCCATCCATTTCTTCCACGCAGCTCCAATAATTCATTCCAAACTAGAGCCGCGTCGTTAAAGAATACTAAATAATTTGGGATTAAGTAGATATTGTTATCCGAATTATTTTCGTAACCATTTAAATCAACAGTGATTTTTAAGGATTTGATTAATTCAGTAACAAAATCGCTGTAGCATAAATCGTATTTAATTATTAAAAAACCCTCGAAATATTTATCAATAATTTTATTTATTAATTTTATCAAATTTTTGTTTTCGTAAATATCGTTAATTTGTAAATGTGAATTTAAAAATTTGAAAATTAAAATAAAAATAAAAGTTTTCCATACGATTGACATGGTTGCAAAGAAAGCTGTTGGCGTATTGTGAAAATACCAAAGGAAAATTGATGAGCTAAAACAATATACTTAATTTTCTTGAATATTTACAGTCCAGCTACCTTTGTTTTCTATTTTTTTTCAAAGAAAATTACTCTTACTTTCCATTAATTAGTTCATTTCAAGATAACTCAAAAACGAAAACAGATAGCAATCTGAAAATTGGGTGCCGTATTTAAGTCCTAAAAAGTGAGTTTAAGATCGAGAATGAGAATATTGATTAATTGAGCCCAATAGATAAATCTATGATCCAACTTTTACTAACCATAAGATATATACGTACTGGATCCAACCATAAGAGATATAAGATAAATTTAAATACAAACAAGTTTGGTTTCTTCAAAACAAAGAAATTTTGTTTGACACACTGTTTAGATTCGCCACAATTTCAGCTACTAAACATATATATATATTTTTGATATATATATATATATATATATATATATATATATATATATATATATATATATATATATATATATATATATATATATATATATATATATATATATATATATATATATATATATATATATATATATATATATATATATATATATATATATATATATATATATATATATATATATATATATATATATATATATATATATATATATATAACAAATTCTTATAACTGTATATTTAGAATATTATTTAATCAATGCTAATGATTAAAAATAATTAAAAAAATTAATACTTGAGCATATGTCGCGTATCTAGACAATTAACAGTTTTAGTTGTTATCTTCATTTGTGTATATTATTATATAATATCTGGATGACCGACTTTGCTCGGTATTTTTTTTTTTTTGTATAAATTGTGTTTTTTGGAAATTATATTACGTCGAGGCGGAAGACGAGTCCAGCACTTAGCCACTCCAATGACTTTAAATATTAAATAACTATATCATTATATTATAAAAAATTATCAATAAACACAAATAAAATGACATTTTCTAAAAATGATTCCTAGCTAGATTGATTTATCGCCCCCGAAACCCCCTATATACAGAATTTCATGAAAATGGTTCGAGCCGATTCCGAGATTCCAATTATATATATATATATATATATATATATATATATATATATATATATATATATATATATATATATATATATATATATATATATATATATATATATATAAATATATGTATATATATATATACAAGAATTGCTCATTTAAATATATAAGATATATTTAAAAATAATTTTCACTCTTAGCAAATAGGTGAAGCGAATTTTATATTTTGTGGATTTTAAGGACAAAATCAAGTTTTCTACAAAATTTATTAATTTGATTTATCATGAAAGTCTAAAAAATACACCTAAAGACAATACTTTAAAAAATATTTAACTTGTATAAAACTCTCGTTTTGGGCCGTTAAACCACTGTAGTTTTTAATCCTTCTTAATCTATCTTAAAAATGACTACTGAAAATTATCCTTAAATTAGAAAAAATAGCTCATAGAACTGTCATTATACATTTCCATTAATAATTTGTCTCGCAAACAAAAACTGATTATTTCTCTTTTAATAATCAAAGAAAATATTTTATTTATTTAAAAACATATTTAATATAGCCATAGGAGAGGTATGGATTTAAAGTCATTAACACTTATGGCTAAGGCCATTTTTCATGTATAATTTTTTTCATGACATTATAAAGTTATTCTGGAATATCTTCAATAAAAAACTAATCGTACAGTTTTTTCAAGTCATGGAAATATCATGGAAATAAGCCATTTTAAAATTAATTTAACATTTGGTAAAATTGACTCACCAATATCTGCGAATCATTACTACTGGATGATCATTTTCTTGATCTTTATTTAATATAGATATATTCTATCATTGTTCTACTTTTGTCAAGGATGCTATAGGCCCTTTCCAGTTTATTTGTGATTATTCTATCAATATATGATCAAGTAGTATTAATATAAATCTCAATGCAAATTCACACGTTAATCGCGTCCTACAGTTCCTTATATCCAATATAAACAAGAATTTTTATGTTAAGATAACAATTAAACTTTAAAAGTTACGGATTTTTTCATCAAAAGTTATAAAACGGTGGAGTTATTGTCAATTCAATGACAAATCGTTGTATCGTTACTGATAAGCTGAAGTCATCAGCGGCTTCGAATTTAAATTCATTGAGATTATATTAACCAAAGGCATAGGTAAGGAAATTTTTTCAAAAATTATTTAGACCTGAAACCAAAAAAATTGATTTCGAAAAATAAATTAATATGTGTATACGTATTACAATTTTATTGCCTCAAATACCTCCATACGGATTTGCGACAAAATATCACGTACCAGATCATTTTAGAAAAGTGACAAAATTGTCAGCCCAGCTTTTTAAATACCATTCATGTGATTCACGCCTACAGAAAGTAGTTTACTTCGAATTTACGTTATAACAATCATGGTTAATGAAATATATGAAAAGATACAATAAACAATTTATGCAATTAGCTTCAGATTATCTTTAATTAAAGGGTAAATCGGTTGATTATTATGACTCGATTATGACTGATTCGATTACTCCAGAAATGTTTATACATAGTGAAAACTTACAGGTTCCACCTTTATTATAAAGAAGGTAATGTTTTCTACTCGAAAATTCAATGGTGCAACTTGTCTTTACTTATGCTTATACAGATTAGCTTTGTTATTACTTAGTGCTAAAATAAAGAACACTACGGTTTTTAAAAGTTTCATAACAATTCTGCTATCACAAGATAATAGTCCATTCATAGTGTCAACGAGTTTCCGCTGGATTATGAATATTGATTTTAAATTATAATTTGTTTGACAACAAATTACCTTTTGATTATAGAATAGGTACCTAAATGATAAAAAAATAAATTACCATAAAATTTGTTAAAATTTAAAAAAAAAAATTATTTAACAAATTTTAAAAATTATACTTTTATTAAAGGGTAGGAAATTCTTTTCTGAGGTAATTAGGTTTATTATTGTGTATTATATCATTATATAATTTATAGACGCGACCCTGTACAATAATTTAATCGTTATACATTTTTTAATTGAATTCGAAAATTATAGATGTATTATTTGTTTTGTGAAAATCCATTTTTATAAAATAATAAAAAACTTTTAACTTTGTCTAATTTTCACTTAAAAATTTTTAAAATTACAAGTGCACTTTCTTCTTATAAAGTCATTATCAAGTAATGAATAATTATTCTTTTGTTTTGAAAATATATAGGGGAAGCTAAATTAACGTGAACGAAGCAACTGTGGGTGAAGTTGATAAATATTTGTTCGATATTTATAATTCAAATTTATAAAGGGGGGTTATTATGGTCTATTTGGTTATTTGAAATTGTAAAATTTGGGTTTTTATTTAATTATTCATCTCCAGGGCTTCTAGAAAATTTAATTTTTGACTTTTGTCGCAAATGTGTGACACCTCCGGCCTACGTTCACTCTCAACATTATGACTTGTATTGGTAAGATTAATGGAGAAGCTAGAAAAAGTTTTATGGCTGTTTATGTGTTCTTTGTACCTGTTTACAAATGATGACTGGCCAAGTGGCATTAAGTGCATTGCATTGCGGGCAAGATAATTTATCGTCATCAAATTCCAGAACATATTGACGAAATTGTTGCCAAAAATGATGCTACTAAACTATATTCGAAAACATGTGTATTGCAATGTCTGTAATTTCGTACTTACTAGCGAAAGTCACACGTTTTCCTGCGCATAGCGCGCTGCATATTTGTGGAAATACAGGAATAAAAAGTTACCCGGAGATAGCATAGCTTCCCAACGGTGGAAATTGGAATTTTTCAAATCGGCCTAGTATTTTTTACGTTTAATTGTTACATACAAAAATAGAAATTTATCCTCTTTCAGCCGCGTAGTTCCCGTTCCTGTGACAATACAGGGATAAAAAGTAGCCTATGTCACCTGGTGATAGTGTAAGTTTCGGTGAAAGAGTTTTTAAATTTTGTCCAGTAGTTTTTAAGTTTATTCGTTATATACAAACATACAAATGTTTCCTCTTTATAATATTAGTATAGATATAATCCCATGATAATGTGTTCTTCAAGTTGTGATTTCATTTGTATTGACTAACGGTGAAATAATTAAATTAAAATAATTAATTGATATAATTGTAATTTTTATATTAATAAATAAGTTACGATTAAGTTTCTATAATCGAACCTTTTACTTATATATGTTATATACAGGCTGATTACTCGACAAATGGCAAATTAATTTAATACTTTTTAAAATTTATATGTCTATACATAAAATGATGACTGACTGACGGACATATCACCACATGGACGAAACCTCTTGGTCTAGAAGCTTGAAATTTTGAATGAAGTTGCCTTATACCACGTATAAGGGAGTGAAGAAGGAGAGGGGGATTTTAATATATCTATGAATTATATTAACATATCTACCCTCACCGCTAAGTAAAATCGATTCAAATTAACACCAAAGGATCCTGCTATAATACAGACGAGGTGAAGGAAAGAATTTTTTGAAATTCATTCCCAAAAGAGGTGAAGGGGTTTTGTACAAAATGACCCTGAATTCATTCAAAAATCGTATAGAAATAATACTTTCATTATTCCAAATTATCCGAAAAATTTTTCAGTTATTCTTTCGATAGAAACATTTATCGAACTATTACGAATCTTTGAAAAAACAACTGGTCAAATCGGATCAGCCGTTCTCAAGTTAGGCGCTTTCATATAGAAAAAATGTTTTTCGGTTTCTACGAATTTTCTGAATCATTTTTCAAATTTTTCTTGCTATAAAAGCTTCTCCAAACTTAAACAAACATTTGAAAAAAATTCAATAAAAGTCGTGCTACTATTCTCATTAGAAAACTTCCCCTATTTTAATACCCCTACATTAACAATAATACTTAATGTAAATAAATTTTTACACTCGATATATATAATATGTCCGTCCGTCTGTCCGTCATCCAAATGACTCTAAATGAAAAGAAATAGAGATCTGAAATTTTGGTGACGTGTTCTTAACATAAATTAACGGTCCAATTAAGTACAATGGATCCTTGACTCAACTTTTAAACCACAAAGATAGAAGAAAAGTTAAAATAGAAAAAAGTTTAATTTTATAAAACAAACAACTCTTTTTTGAAACATTTGTTCGTAAAATGTTTGAGTTCTCCACAATTTTAGCTCAAATTTGGCTAATAAACTCATATAAGTATAATAACAATACATATTATTATAATTATTATGCTTACACTATGAAAATATTCGGTGGGAAAAGAAATACAAAAAATAGAAAATAGAAAATATAACAAGAAATAACGGATTTAAAAAGGGTCTCATTCAAAAACTGCTTACAAAGAAAACAATAAAAATGGCTATGTATACCATATATGCTTCACGGGAAAACACGCCAAATATATACAGTACCATCACATACTATAGCAATATTTCAAAAAAAAAATAGGTAAAAATTAAAAAAAAAAACCATGACACTAAAGTTGCCTTCAGACTATCCCTTAAATTCAGCAACCTATGGCTGAACAACAAAACCAAACTTGATTAAAAGAAGAATTCGAGATTTTATAAACCCATTTGAGTGTAATAGTGTATATTTTGGCCAAAAGATGAAATGAAAATAATCCACATAGTACATTTAAATAAGTCGGTACTGAACGGCCAAACAGATTTATATTATTCTCCATTGTTTTAAGCTGTTTAAGGCGAGTTTTTTTTTATTTTATTTTATTAAAACTGGCTTCAGCTTATTCAGCCATACAGCCATTAACAAAATAAAATTAACAAATTAATATTACATAAACAAATTAAAGTATTCTTGCATAGGATAATAAAAAAATAAAATATATATACATATATATATATATATATATATATATATATATGTATATATATATATATATATATATATATATATATATATATATATATATATATATATATATAAATTCCAAAATTATATATATATATAAATTCCAAAATTTGTATCATTAACGCACAAGGACACGTAGGAAGTTTAAAAGGAAGTTTGTCGTCGGGGCCCGTCGAGACTATTTCACGAAGGAGTTGTAACATTAAACACTAGAAAGGGAAACATGGAACGGTTAACAATAGAGTTTACGTATAGGTTAAAAGTATAGAAAAATAAAAAACACAGATTAAAAGTAGTTTGAGGTAACAGATTTAACTTAAATAAGGATTTTGGACTTGTTAAGGAAAGTACAAAAACTAGAAACGATGTCTGTATTATTTAGAGATAGGATATGAGGAATATTGTAAGGACCAAAAATACCCATACGGGCTAGAGAATTTAGAAACATAGGTCTATGCTGATTTAGGACTGGGCAGGCGAAGGTGATGTGATTTATATCTCAGAATTGGTAGCCATATTTGCATCTAGAATCAGGCACAATTTGTATAACGTTCTGATGTGGATTATAATTGATATATGTTTCCTGCTAACGTCCCATTTGTGGGACCATGTTTGAAGAGATGGAGTAGGTTGAAACTCGTATAAATAGCTGTTTTTTGTCGATATACTCCATATTTGGATCCATTCTTGTAACATAGACCTTTTATAATTTGACCAAAGATCTTGTGCAGGTGGAGGTGATGTACTATAAATAGGATGTAACTACATCCCTAGCCAACATATCAACAAACTCGTTTCCACGTATACCAATGTGTGATGGACACCAAACAAAGACAACGCAGAAATGATCTAGAATTAGTTTAAGTATGGTGTTTCTAATCAATACTATGAGCAAAGGAGTTTTTGAAGAAATGGAATTTTGTTTAAGTAGTGATAGAGAGCTTATTGAGTCAGATACTATATCTTCCCATTTAATATCATTTGACTCCACGTATGAGAGAGCCTCCATAGTAGCGACACTCCCTGTTGAGAAAATTGAAAAATTTTCTGAAATGTTTAGAGTAGCAGAATGGCCACTAAATGTGCAGTGAAATACAACTCCCACACGTGAAGCCAGGCTCAACTTGGAGGCATCTGTGAAAATGTAGGTATAATAAGGTACGGTGGGATACTTTAGATAATTATTAAATGTGGAGTTTGAACCATATTCGGCATGTTCCTTGCAAACTCCACAATCAGTAAATACTGGGATAGTTGAATATCGGGATGTAAAGTTAAAGGCAAAGAATGGGAACTTAAATGAACGGTAGATTGAAACCTGAGTAAAAACACGATAATAACACCAATAGGAGAGGGAGTTCTTCATTTATCTAGTAATCGGAGTCAGTGCAGAGGGTATTCAGTTGGATAAGTTTCGGGATTAAAACGTATGATGAGGCAATCCAATAAATACAGTGCTTGGACCGGATAGATTTTTTTTTTTTTTTTTTGGTAATTCGCAGTGAGATAACGAGTTTCTAAAAAGATATAAATAAAAGAAGTTAATCTAGGTGGAGCTGATAAACACGTTAGAGTGTTGATAAGGATATTGATATCTACGTTATCAAATGCTCCTTTAATGTCTATAAAAGTGCAGACCGGGTACCTATTTGCGGAGAAAGCAATCTGGACACCCGCAAAAGCATAGAAACGTTATCGAGAGAGGAAGATTTGTTACGGAAGCCCCTAGAATACGGTAGAATAATATTATATTTACACCACCACTCGAAACTGTTTTTAATCAAGTGTTCCATAACATTTGATTCGCATGAGGCCAACGCAATTGGACGATAGGATTGATGTGAGTTAGGATCTTTATTAGATTTGAGAATTGGAATGATCATCGAATGTCTCCATTTGTCCAGAGCATATGAATAGAAAAACAGTTTTAATGTTGACAAAAAGATGTTTTTTGAATTGTCAGATAAGTTTTTCAACATGCTATAGGAAACATTATCTGGTCCAGGAGAAGAATCCACCAGACCAAACAACACTTCCTTGAATTCGCTGGTTCCAAACGAACAATCCAGTGGATGGTCAGTCTGGGCAAATGGAATATCTAATGGAACTGGACAAAATCTTGTGTCAGTTTTTGTAAAAATTGAAGAGTTCAATTTTGGTTTAATGATGGAGGAGGGAAGGGATTAATAGCCTAAATAATCTAAACGTGGATAGATGCTCACAGAACATCTTCCAGGAACATCTTACTCTTAAGGTCTCTTACCTAAATTGAATTTAAACTTTACATTCATTATCTTACCAAGGTGTAGAAGAAGTTGGGTTTCTAGGAGGTTTAGAGTTTTAAAACGTCAAATCACCAGCGGTACAAAGTATTTGGTGAAAGTTGGAATACCATTCCGAAGGGTTCTTTTCAGGTGTGGAAGTTTGTAAGAAATTATCTACAGTACGAAAAAACATAAACGAGTCCAATCTGTCTTCTCACGCCGTCTACGGTAATGTGTTTGGGTAGAGATGTACTATGGTCGTGATTTAGGTTAAATAAAATAGGAAAATAGTCACTACCATAGCTATCATTTAGGATGTGCCAAAAAAAAATTAAACTAAGGTGGGGAGAACCAAAAAATAATATCAACAGTGCTCATTAAATGCCATAAATAAATTTGATACTCAAGTGGTTTTTAAAAAAAATGTGAATATTGCTAGCTTTATATTAAGCTAGCATCTTACTACTTCCAAAAATGGACAGAATCACTCATAACATAGCTCATTAATTAGTACTATTTTAGTGCTCATTTAATGCCATAAAATAAAATTTGATGCACAAGTGGTGTTCCCAAATATAAGAATACTGCTAGCTTTATATTAAGCTAGAAGTTGACGACTTCCAAAAACTTTCAGAATCACTCATAACATAACTCATTAATTAGTGCTAATTTAATGTTATAAATAAAATTTGGTACTCAAGTGGTTATCCAAAGAGAATACTGCTAGCTTTTATTTAAGGTAGCACCTTACGTCTGCATAATATGGCTTCGGAGCTATACAGTACATAATTTGAAGTCTAAAATACTAGCACGACGATTAATAGCATCCAATTGATCCCTAGGTACAGCTGGCTTTCGCCCTGGCTTAGTCCACATTTTAATTTAACAATACAATAAACACAATAACAAAAAATATATTATTAATACTTTGTGTACTATATGCATATATTATTATTAACGATTTAATTTTTAAAATCAAATTATATTTATAAATTAATATTTTATTCAATACAATATTAATAATTTTAGGAAGAAATAAATAAAGTTAATGGCAAATTGCAGACGCGAATAACCATGTTGGAAAAAAACATTACTATTTAATTAATACTATAAATATAATAATATTTCTTTCTCTATCTTCTATGTATTATTTTGGAAAACATATCAAAACGCTGTTTATTTACAATAATTGAAACGTGTTACTACGAATTTACTCCGTTCTTCGGTTAAAATTTTTTTAAATAATTAAACAAGATAATATTGCAGAAAATTTATCTAAATAATAAATTTAGCTCCAATTGTTTTTATTTGTTTATATTGATCTCTATTTATAAAAGGAAACCCGACTGACTGATTGACAGATATGAAAACACAGTACCGAACCGCTAGGCCTAGAAGCTTTTAATTTTGCATTAGGGTTTCGTAGACGAGCACCAAGAAAGGATTTTTATAATTCGACTTCTGTAAGAATGAAGAATTTATTATTAAAACAACTTTTCACATACTACAATTTTATCTAAAATACATTATATAAATAATAAGTCGACTATGAACTTTCATTTGCTATTGTATAACATAATTGACTCAAATAAACTCCTACTCATTGCAATGACTTCTAGTGAAATAAGCGAAAATATATGGAAGAAGTAATGGAAATTTCACCATCCTCAGTGGCCTCGTTTTTAAATATGTCGTATAAAGATGTGTTCAAATCAGGAAAAAAATCCGTATTCGTTTCTTTTTCAGTGGATCTGAAGCGGTTCTTTTGCACTATTAAGTTTTAGTTTAAAAATTTATTTTTGAGATTCATTATTCAAATCAAATAATTCTGCTGAGTGATCTTCATTTTTAACGATTCTGTACATCCGTCGTTCAAACCTATTTGTACTCTACATTGAGTCAAAACAATTTAGCCATAAAAAATATTCTTTCGTAGAACAGAAAGAAAGCCAAAAAATCGTAGCAAATTAAGAAAGAGAGGGAAATGTTGGTATTAAAAGGTTGAAAAAGTTCAATTGGTCACAAAAAATCCCACCAGTACATATTTGTAAATTTAATTTTTATCAATTTATCTCATATACTGAAGTGAGAGTGCACTGTTACCAAGTTTTGCTCTAGTTCGACAAAATTTTAGATCCGGGGTAACGCAATAAAGTCGAGAAAAAAAACTATTAAATGAATATACTGTACTTACAGTTTTTATATAGTCAAATTCTGTAACTACACCAAGTCTTCGGTAGTATAGTGGTCAGTATCCCCGCCTGTCACGCGGGAGACCGGGGTTCGATTCCCCGCCGGAGAGGAATTTTTTTTAAATAACCCATTACAACTATACTTCTTTAAGTTCTCTTGCTTTTTTTAAACAAAAATTATTCTGTTTCTGTCAAATTTCTAAACATTCATAGCATTACCTATAGTAATTTAATGATTATCTTTTTTTAACTAATATTTGAGTCATAATTATGGTGGTGGCGGTCTGGAAATATAATATAAAAATTTAAATTACAAAGTATCTACTTTCGTGAATGACAATATTACACAAAATTTCTTTCTTATCAATTTTGAATTTCTGTAAAAGCATTGAAAAACTATTGTATTGTTAGTGGAAATATATTTTATTCAATAATAAAATAACATTTTTGTTTCTGAATTGTTTTTTTATTTTGAAAAATTAATACGAATTATTCTCATTATCAATTTGAAATAAATATAACATACCTACGATATTTAATTTTAAAATATGAATATTTCATTTAAGATTTTGAAAAAAAATTCTGAAACACGCAGTAGTATTAGTATATGTTTTCTATAAATTTATGTTTATTATCGAAAATTATGATTATTATTTATCATCTCATTAAAAAAACTTTCTTTGGTAGAAAAAAATAGTAAATTCGCGCAGAAATTTAAAGAATATAGCATGCGCATACTGTATCATTAGTGTCATAGTTTCTTACGACATTAATGTGTTGTCGGTAATTTTGACACGTATATAATTCAAAATAGACTAAATAAAGTGTATTAAAAATATTATTATTTTAATTTATATTAAGGTAAATAAATATAATTTTACAACGAAATCTAGGGGTTTCTTACATGAATTGTATAGTTGTTTTCATATTTACAAAAATTTGGTGTTTGACATTTATCAATTTCTTAAGGGAAACATGAGTGATGAATTTAAAATAAGATGCTAGTTTAAAACATATATTTCATTTTAGATTTAAATAAAAATTCAGAAACATGGCAGCGGTCGAGCAGCCGTGTTATACTATAATCAATTCACCATCGGATACAGAACCGTATAATGACATGCAACTGAAATCTGATTTGGGTAATTATGACAATTTTGAATTTGACTTTTTTAGTAATTAATTTCTCAATAAAATAGTTAGGCTTCTCCGCTTACAGAATAAGCAATAGTGGTAGTATCAACAGAAGTCTTAAAAGTCATGAAATAAGTTAATTTTGTTATAATCTTATTTTTCAAATTTCGCCTAACAGCCAAATAACTTTTTGCATAAATTAGAAAGTTTATACAAGTGTTTGCAAAATTCGTATACAAAATCTGAAAATTCGATAAGCTAAGATTACGATATCAGTGGCGCCTCGATTTGATGATTAATTTTGATAAGATAAAACAAGACGAAAATCCCGGACTGACGTAACGAAATGACAGGCTTAGACCAATCTATAAAGTTAAGCAACTAGCAGTACTGTGTACTGTTGTTGTATAAATAATAATAATCCCCTTTGGTTAATGGCTATATAGCTGGAAGTAGCTAAAGCCAGAAATTACCACTTTCCGAGTTTTCGTCTATTTTTCGAGTTATCGAAACTTTTTTTTTTTTAGAAATTATCGTGTTTATGTCACATAAATACCACAATTTAAAGCATTTAAAAGATTTAATTATTATTTTTTGTTAAATTACTATAATTTAAACACAATTCAAACACAAATAACCTAAATTTAATTCGTTTAAAAAAAATTAAACACTTGTATATTTAATACAATTAAGAATACATGTACGCCATTTTCGACTGTTATTAACCCATGAATTTATGGGATCTAATTTGCACGGGTCGGTTTGGTTTTTAGCACTTTCGTTCGACCTGTGATGAAACTACCCAAGGAATTGTGGGATGTAATTTGCATGGATCGGGCTGGTTTATGGCTCCTACGTTCAACCTTTGATTTAACTCCCCATAGATAACTCGAAAATTGATATTCTTCATTTTCGTCTTATTTTGGCTTGTTTTACCAAAATCCATCAAATCGGGCCATGGTTGGTGTTCAACGCATTTTATACATATTCGATATAATATTCTATCCATGACACATGACTGATTTATCTCAATTTGTTATATTTAGTGGCACTATTAAATTTCAAATAAAAAACAAATTTATAGTATAGTTTCACCATTAGAAAAATGACGAAATTCCAAATATAATCAACCTTTAATAACCTAATATAAATAAATAAAATAATCTATGTATTTAGTTTGAAAAAAAAACATTTTTTGGGGGGTTATACTAGTTTTTATATACGTCCATGATCGAAATTTTGGATTTTAAAATTTTTTACGATAGATTTGTGTAATACGAAATTTCAAACTTCATGAACATTTAATTTTTATTATTTTATTGAGAATATTCCATAAACCAAACTAGCCAATAAGTTGAATTATTTCAACTTAAAAATCTCTACTTTTTGATTAATATAATACTAACGTGCTTATAAATTTATTTTAGAAAAAGGCGATGTAAAAGTAAAAATTGAAGCTTTAAAGAAAACAATACACATGATTTTATCAGGAGAACGATTACCTCCGGGCCTTTTAATGATAATAATTCGATTTGTTTTACCCATTCCTGATCATACATTAAAAAAATTACTGTTAATATTTTGGGAAATTGTACCTAAAACATCACCAGATGGTAAGCTACTACAAGAAATGATTTTGGTTTGTGATGCTTATCGAAAAGTAAGTTTCATTTTTATATTGATATAATTTTTATTTTGAAATAATGGTGACAAGATTTTCATTATTTAATATTCAGACTTATGGGATTTTCTTTAGTAAAAACCCTAGCCTTGAATTTTATCCATAAAAAATTTCCATTGTGATAAATTTTCAAGACATCAAGTGTTGATGAAATGAAAACTGCAATCTTTGCTAATTTTGAATTAGAAAAACCTAATGTTTTTTTACCCATTATAGTGAAAACATTGTAAACTTGTTTACATTGATCAAGTAAAAAATATTTTAGTAATTAAACACATAGACGTGGCAATTAGAATCATTTTTACTCTGATTAATTCGATTTTAAAATTCAAGTCGAAAATAATCAGAAAAAAAGTATACCCATTGTCATTCATTGCTTTTCTGATTTTGCATTTAAAATGCATAAAATGCTTGTAAAAAGTTCATTACTTTTCTATTATAAAATCTCTAAAAATGAATAAAAATAAAACTCAGTATATAAGTTTTTTGAGGGCGCTGATTACGGTAAAAATGTTGATTGGAGCCGAAAATTACTTTAATTGCATTTAAATATACATTTTTGTACGTATACATAAAAAAACATAAAAATTTATGGAACTCAGTATATAAGTGTTTTCGAGATCTCTGTGACGATAAAAATGTTTATTAAACTCAAAAATTACTTTAACTGGATTTATTATACGTTTTAATATAAAATGCAAATAAAAAGTGCATAATTTTTCTAAAATCTCTAAAAAGAAAAAATAGTTTATAAAACTCAGTATATTTTTATTCATTTTTAGAAGGTATAGAAAAATTATGCACTTCTTGTATGCACTTTATATTTAAACGCATAATAAAAAAATAAATAAAATGACGCAGTTAAAGTAATTCTTGGACCTGATAAATATTTTTATTGTCATTAACTACCTTGAAAATCGTTATATACTGAGTTTCAAAAATTTTGATTCATTTTTAGAAATTATAGAAAAATAAATAATGTAGTTTTTGTATGCATTTTATTTTAAATGCAAAATCAAAAAAGCTGTGAATTCAATGGGTAGATGGCATTTTTTTTCTAATGCATTTTGGAGCATAATGCAAAAATCCGATTTCTATTTTTCTATTTGTACAAAAAACATTAAACTACCTGTTATACTAAAATCTCTATTCCAACACTTTGTTAAAATTCCAATGTTCACAACCTAAAGTAACTAAACTACTTGCTACTTAACTAAATTACTTGATCAATGTGAACAAGGGTTTAGAATCGTTCTGAATAAACGTACGTCGTATGTCGTATAATCATACGCAAGCGCATTGCAACTCATTTTCGATTTTTATGAAACGTCATATATCATAAATGTCAAAAATGATTTACAATGTGTTTGCGTATGACGAGTTACGTTTATGTAAAACGGTCCTGTATACACCTACCTTATTTTTCATTTTATTAAAAATTCTTTAAAACAAATATATTAGAGTTTGTCATGGTTATGCATATTTTGAAACTTAAAGCACTTGAGTATTCACAGCAAGACTTATTTAGCTTTAATTACCAATATTATGAAAAACACTTGGAAATACATTCATATTATTCAGTCTCTTTAATTGTAACTAGCTAATCAAGAACTGAATCATAATCAATTAATTTTTTTTTTTTTTAATAAATGAAAATCTTTGAACACGTTAAAAAATGCTAAACATACAAAACTAACCCTTACAGAATCAGCTTCTTAGAAATCAGTTGACAAAAGTAATTATTTTCTTTAAAGTTTTTTATTATGTAATCTGTTTGTGTTTGTAACTAATCTAATAAATATCTGTTATTAAAAAAAATCAGATTGTTTCTTTTGAATAGCTTGTTAAATCACATTTTAAATAATTAACAGTTACTTAATAACCTTTTTTGCCACCTTATACTTTTAAAATAATTCTTAGCGACTGTTGTGTTAGAATAAAACTCAATAATATATTTTAGGATTTACAACATCCGAATGAATTTGTACGTGGATCCACATTACGGTTTTTGTGTAAATTAAAAGAGCCAGAATTAATTGAACCATTAATGCCCCCAATACGCACATGCTTAGAGCATCGACATTCATATGTTCGTAGAAATGCGGTTCTTGCAATTTTCACAATTTATAGGTATGGTTAATATGATTTTATCTTGAGAATTTTCGATTTTTAATATTTATTTTATTTATTTTTTATTAGGAATTTTGAATTCTTAATTCCCGATGCTCCAGAATTAATTGCAAATTACTTGGATGGTGAGCAAGATATGTCCTGTAAACGAAACGCATTTTTAATGCTTTTACATGCGGATCAAGATCGTGCTTTAGCCTATTTGGCTTCGTGTTTAGATCAAGTGAATTCATTTGGAGATATTCTACAATTAGTTATTGTAGAATTAATTTACAAAGTAAATTTAGTTTATGTCACATGGTTTTAAATTTTTGTTAATAAAAAATTATTTTAGGTATGCCATGCAAATCCAAATGAAAGATCTCGCTTTATTCGTTGCATTTATAATTTATTAAATTCAAGTAGTCCAGCTGTTCGATATGAAGCTGCTGGAACATTGGTTACATTGTCTAATGCACCTGCAGCAGTTAAGGTAAATATTTATTTTTAGCGACGCGACGTCCCATAATTAACTTAATTCGACATATTCACAGTATTACCTAACACAGGTTTACCTAAAATTTACGCAGGTGAAATAAATTTTTCATAAATTTACAGCTTTATCTTAAAAAAGATTAAATTTATAGGTTTATCTTAATTTCCATGTTTAGAATGATCTTGCTCTGTGTTCCTATTCTATAGGAGTTCTTCAAGTATGTTGAATTGGTGAACTTAATAACTATTAAGACATGATTTTTTACAAAGACGCAAATAATATTAATAATATCATTATAAAGCTGTTGAAATATATTTTCAGGCCGCTGCAAGTTGTTACATTGAACTTGTTGTAAAAGAAAGTGATAATAATGTAAAATTAATTGTATTGGATCGATTAATCGCTCTACGGGAATCACCCACCACAGAACGTGTGTTACAAGATCTTGCCATGGATGTATTGCGTGCATTAGCATGTCCAGATTTAGAAGTTCGCCGTAAAACTTTAAATTTGGGTAAGTATATTCAAATTTAGTTACGAAATTCTTAAAGTTGCAATTACTTGTTTTATTTAGCAATGGATTTAGTGTCTTCACGAAATATTGAAGAGATGGTCTTGGTTTTAAAAAAAGAAGTTGCTAAGACACATAATGTCGAACATGAAGATACTGGAAAATATCGTCAATTATTAGTTCGAACTCTGCATATGTGTTGTATTAAGGTATTTAAAAAAATAGTAGAAATTTTCCTTTCTAATACGGGCGATAAAGTTTAACGTTTAGTTCCCAGATGTTGCTGCAACAGTTATTCCAGTATTGCTTGAATTTTTATCCGATTCTAATGAGTTAGCGGCGGCTGATGTGTTAATCTTTGCACGAGAAGCTATTCAGAAATTTGAAAATCTTCGACCACTCATTATTGAGAATCTTTTGGATGCTTTTAGTGGTATTAAAACATCAACTATTCATCGATCTGCATTATGGATTCTTGGAGAATATGCAAATACCTTACAAGATATTACAGCCACTATGAGTAAAATACATTTAGGGCTAGGAGAGGTGAGCCGCGGTTAGAAATCTTAAATTCTGTTTCAAACTTAATCAATTTCATCAATTTATAGATTCCTTTGGTGGATGCAGAAATGAAACTTGTAGCTGGCGAAAAATCTGAAAATGAAGAATCTGCCGTTCCAACAACGCCAATTAAAAAAGTTACATCTGATGGAACATATGCTACACAATCGGCATTTAACACTGTGACGTAAGTATTACATAAATAGTTTCATGTATTCTGGTTAAAAGAAGTTTTTTTATAGTTCTAAAAAAGATATTGAAAATCGTCCAAAATTAAGAGGATATTTAATGAATGGTGATTTCTTTATTGCAACGGCTATCGGATCAAATTTAACGAAATTAGCAGTTCGTTACATCAATTTAGTGCCAGATTCAAAAAAACATAATACATTTTGTACAGAAGCTATGTTGATTATATCTTCAATGCTTCATTTAGGAAAGTCAGGTGTGTATTGAAACAAATAAAACAATGAGGGCATATTAAAAAAAAAAACAATAAATAAATTTATTATTTAATATAATAATGAATCTAGGTATTAACATTATTTTCATAGAAATTTAGGTCAATATTAAATTTCCATATTTTATAATAGAAAATTATAAAATAGTCCTTGAAAGTTTCTAAGGATTTTTAATATTATAAACAAAATTATAGTGATTGGAATGTATTTATTAACACTATTTTTATGGAAATTATTTAAAACTTTCATTGATTTGTAAACTATAGAAATAGACTAGAGTATAATATTTTATAATTAAAATTTTCTAATCAAACTGCTTTAAACCTACAATTAATTCCGGGTTAATTTAATATTAACTAGAAAAATGAATTCAACGTTTAGGCAGGTCGGAATTAAGAACAAAATTGGTCGGAATTCGGAACATGAGTAATTTACCATAACCTTTTTATTAATGCTAATTAAAATTGATATTTTTTTTATTAAAATCGATAATGTGATTATTGATTTATAATTCGCAAAGGTTTAAGACATCGATAATGCAATTTATTCAGTTAATTTATTCATTAGTTTTTTTTTTTAAAAGCTAAAACAAATATCTATGGCTTAGGTGGTCGGAAATAGGACAGTTTATCTTATTATTTTATAAAATTTGACTGTAAATCGTTATTTTTTAGGTCTACCATCCAAACCATTAACAAATGATGATGCAACACAACTTTATCTGTGCCTTCGCTTACTCTCTGAGCGTAAACCTGAAATCGTTAACATCTTCAGTATAGAGTGTCGTGATGCATTGAATACGATGCTTGCTGCGAACGAAGAAGAAGATGTGAGCACACAAAAGGCTAAAGAAAAGAATGCTCAAATTATACAACCCGATGATCCAATATTATTCTTACAATTAAGTGCCGGTCGAAATGATTTAGGTGGTGAAAATGTATTTGAAGCATCGTTAACAAAAGCTTTGATTGGTGGTCAAACACCAGGACACGGAAGTGCTTCAGAAATTACTGCATCTAGTAGTAAATTAAATAAAGTTCAACAACTCACTGGATTCTCAGATCCAGTATATGCTGAAGCATATGTTCATGTTAATCAATATGACATTATTTTAGATGTTCTGATTGTAAACCAGACAAGTGAGTAATATTTTTAGGAGTACATTGTATAATTGGCTACGGATAATTAGTTTTTAATCTTTGTTTCAGGTGATACATTACAAAATTGTACATTAGAGCTAGCCACACTTGGAGATCTTAAATTAGTCGAAAAACCACAACCTGTTGTGTTGGCGCCTCATGATTTTTGTAATATTAAAGCAAATGTCAAAGTTGCCTCAACAGAAAATGGTTTAATATTTGGAAATATTGGTAAGTACACTTTCAAGATCTAAACTGAAATCTATAAATCTACAATTTAGTTTTTTTTTTTTTTTTTTTTTTTTATAATTATTATTACTGAGTTCACTTTAAAAGGATACGAGTTAATGTTTTACGTCCTGAATGTAAATATTCTCGTGGAATTATGTTTATTAATTCAGTTTAAATTGCTATCATAAAGAGGCAGTTCGTTGGTAGATTTATCTGGAATTAAGTCAATTTTTTTTCTGATGTAAATATTTATTGTCTTAGGGAAAATTCTTAAGGAATAATATAATATTCTTAATACGGAAAAAATGCTAATATCATAACCAAAATTATAAAATTGCAATGTATTTTGTATACGTTTATTGAAAAGTAACATTATATTCATTCAAAAACAACATGGATACTGTTGAACTTATAAAGTACTAAAATCTTTAGATATATACTCAAACTTTAGATATATACTCAAAATTTAGATATATACTCAAACAAAAAATGAGACACGAATTTGTATACCTATTTAAAAACATTAAATACCTGATTGTTATTCTGTATTGAGTTGTTTATCAGAATTAATGCTGTTTATCTATACAAAAGATTCATTTTAAATTGAAAAAATTTTTAAATACATCATCAAAGTAGTGTATTTTATAATTTTAAGTAAGTGTTGAAAATTCCGATCATCGCGTTTCTTGTTTGTTTGAGTATACATTAAAAGTAGAAATTGCGAAATGCTCAGTGTAGGAATAATTTCATATGCAGTGCTCTAATTAGTTTAGTTCCACATTGGCGGTTGTCGGACAAACGAATGCAAACATATTGCAAATCACTTATGACATTTATGTTATTTATGTTTTCACATTTATGTATAAAATGATTGCATAAAGTGATTGCGTATGACTATTCGACTATGTATGACGGGCCTAAACTAAACTGTAACATTTAAAAACACCGAAATTATGTTTTATCTTTGCATAGAGTTCAGGCAGATACAAAATACAAATTTTATATAGACTCCAAAATATAATATAAAAAGTCCAAATTTATTGCTATCATAAGCGTTTCATTATAATCCATTTTTTTAAAATATGTCGAGTTTCAAATACTAATTTAGTATGCACGATAATGCTGTTGTATAGTTGCTAACATGAGAACTACCATTAACTACGCAACAAATTCGCGTATAAAGGCTATTATTATTATAAAAATAAAATTGAATTCAGTATGAAATGACTATCAAAATGATTTTTTTATTGTTTAATACTAATTATCAGTAGGTGGTTGAAGCCACAATTATTTATTTGTTCAAATATGCATAAGGTTTTTCCAAATTATCTTGAAAAAAGAAAATTTGTTTGACATTTATTCTATTTATTTAAACATTATTTTCTTTAATTTAAAATAAAGAAAAAAAAAATAGAGAAGTGCAATACAAATAGAGAAATGTTTTATACATTCAAGTTTATTTTGAAACTATTCAACACATGTAATGACTAGTAAAAATATATAAAATTTCACAAATAATTATTCAGAATACTTTTTTTATATATTTAAATTTTGTAGTTTATGATGTAACTGGAGCTGCTTCCGATCGAAATGTTGTGGTGTTAAACGATATACCCATTGATATAATGGATTACATAATGCCAGCTAGTTGTAACGATAGTGAATTCCGTAAAATGTGGGCTGAATTTGAATGGGAGAATAAAGTATCAGTCAACACAACAATTACAGATTTATCCGAATATTTACAGTATCTATTGAAAAGTATTAATATGAAATGTTTAACACCGGAAAAAGCATTATCTGGCCAATGTGGATTCCTTGCAGCAAACATGTATGCAAGATCAATTTTTGGTGAAGATGCGTTAGCTAATCTCAGTATTGAAAAGTCAATAAGCAATCCAGACAGCCCAGTTGTCGGTCATATTCGAATACGTGCTAAGAGTCAAGTAAGTACATTTTTTATAACTCAACCTGTGGAAAAGTCTAGATATCCAATTTTATTATTTTTTCACAGGGAATGGCCTTAAGTTTGGGTGAAAAAGTCAATAAGTCACAGAAAAAAGGAACACGAAGTAAAGTTTGTTCTGCTTAAATATAAATATTTTTATATATAATTTTGTCTCCTTTAAAATATTCATGTAGAAGAAAGTTTTATTAAATATAATTTAACTAAACGCCACTAATTATTTTTAATTGAATGCCTGTTTGTCCTATACAGCCAATGTTGAAGTGAAAAAATATGTACAATAATAAATCGCCATACTTTCAATTGTTATATAGTCAAATTCTGTAACGCATCCAATTAATTTTTAAATTAACCTTTATCGAAAATATTCTATATCATCCTTATTTTATTTTTTTAAATATTTATGAATACTTATTATTATCTTTTTCATTTTACATGGTTGAAAATCAGCTGAGCAGTAAATGTTACACTGCTAAATAAAACTATTCATATGTGCTCTAATACTTTCACACAAACGCCACTTATGAAAATTCTTTCAACCTTAGCAAAAAATATTACGCAGTGAATGGCACTTTTTAACTAAATTTTTAAACTTTTCTTACCTCGCCGTACTATGTACATGCATTATTAGTATTGTAAATTAACAAGCTAATTAAACTTACACTAATTTAGTTATAACATTTGGTAAAGTATTCGATATAGTTGAAAATTTATTATTGTTACTATTCAGAATTTGAACTAGAACTATAGCAACTCAATTTACGAAAAAATGTTTAAAAAAATAATTGTTTTTAAAAAACAAACATTTTTCGAATTTATTATTTTTTAAGACTTAAAAGATGGAACACAATTGAAACTTTTGGTACTATAGATATTTTATTTACGAACCTAATATTTAAGTTATCTTGATGACGGATAGAATGAACCATGAATGACGTAATTTCTTGGTTCAAATGAATATCTTTCTTAATATCAGGATCACCACCTTTCTCACTTTGCCCTGCCATGATTTAAAATAAGACCCTCTGCTTAATTATGGTGTATGATTTTTAAATACAATTAAGTATTTCCGTGAAAATTGTAAGTGAATTGGTACTTCTAAGTAAAAATATTTAGCTATTACCATAAAAATAATTTGTCTTTCTCGCCTTTCACTTAAAAGGAAGTGACAAAAGAATAAATAGTGAAACCGTAATATGTATTATTTACATCATTCAAATACAGTTAAAATATAATTGATTATAATTTATTAAAAGATAAATAAACAAATAATTAATATAATTAAAATAATAAATAAATGAAATAACAAATATTGAGTGTGCTAGGCGTAAAAGTGTTTTATTTAATTAAAATTAATAAAATATTTATTACGTGATATTAAACTTTTTGTTTTGTTTTCATAAATCTATGCAGAATAATTATATTTATCAAATTTATTTGCTATAGCTGAAAAATGTTTGGATGTTGTTTTACGGGTGTTTTATACATTTAATTGTAAATTACACAAATTAAAATATACGTAAATAATAATTATAATTAAATATAATTCTCATAGCACCAAATTATTTTGTATACATGACATAATTAATATGTTTTATGATGACGGCCGCTCAGATGGAACCAATTGGAAATTGAGTCAGCATCAGTTCAGAGTGAAAATAGTTATTTTAATCTGAAACAAATAACAGAATATCATTTAAAATCTTTTATTTTTGAATTATTTATAGTTTTTTTTTTATTCATTTGAACTTTAAATGATGAATAATTTTAGCCCTACAATTATTAATAAGATTTCTACAATTAACAATTCTGGTCTGCTTTGACAATTGACAATTGACAAACATAGATGTAAACTAAAACCCTAACTCTAAAGTTGAAGAAAGAATATCGTCAGAAAATAGTTGTAGAACCGTTGAAAAAACAAGATAAATGTAAGGATTAATCACTTTGCATCGTTTTTTGAAAGAGAAATTTTCATGTGGATTGAGATTCGAGAATTTTGTATTATTTAATCTTGGTATGGAAGATTTATGTTAATATTCTGTCATGATAGCGATAATATAAATAACTCATTATTACAATAATCTGACTATTATGAAACACTCAATCTATAATAAATTTTATGTCTATGGTGTGTAATTGTCGCATAGCCATGGAGAATGGACTGAGTGTTCGCTATCTATCTGTTAAATAAATACGAGCAGAAACTTGTAAAAAAGGTAAATCAATTGTGTTATGATTATTGCCTATGTCACACTTGCAGAAAAGGGACTGGCATTGGTCCACTATAGTAAGATAATATTATCTTACACTATAGATATGTTTATCTCTTTCTAAAGAGTGGTCAATTGCAATGGCCGAAATTGAAAACGAATGGAAAGTATCCAAGTAAGCTAAATTATTTATTTGAATTGTTTGTCCATTTTAAAACGGTTCAACGTATTATTTTAATACTAGGGATGCGGCTTAAGGTAGAAGCGACCGAAGATAGATACTATAGAACGCTCATAATAGAGAAAAACTATTTAAATCTATGAACAATCTAGCGACTAGAATCGCGATATTGTCAAAAATAACATTGATATAGCTAATTTTGACATTTATAATATACAATTACATAATATGAGAGATGATAGACTATTTCATTTCTAATGAAATAGTTTATAATAGATAATAGAAAAACCAAATGATTTTATAATGTCTAAACTTTACCCAGGTGGTTTTTAAGTTATATTTTGTTAGTTTTGAAAAATTTGAGATTTTGACATAATAAAGTTTATAAATAAAAAAACATATTCCATAACGCCATTTTAGTGACAATATACTTTCCATGTGATCAAGAAAAGTTTGTAATGAGTGTAAGAGATTAGTTTTTACTACACTTCATTTGCTTCAACCAGATCTTCGATCTTGTGCTTTAGACATTGCTGAAGAAGATATACAAAAATTTTATGGCTGCATCAATTATCTACTCAAAATTTTCTACCAGTCTTTAATATTATTATTATTATTATTTACTGATATACGAAAAACAAATCGATATTTTCAAAATATATATATTTACATTTAAAAATGGGTATTCTAATTATATTATAGAAAAACAATTAGGTGGGTATCAAAATGCAACTCGGTACTGCTTTTACATTGTCGGCAAGATTGAAAATGTCTGTTAGGTATTTCAAACGCGGAATTCAATTTTAGCTTTTTTTCTGTAATTTCTAGGAGATTGTAGTTACACATATACTAAATTCAGGGGGCTAATATATAATACCTATTCAGACATATTTGACTTAAAAAAACTTATTTACCCATAAAATATTATCCAATTCGCTTAGAATTTTGATTTTAATATTTAAATGTCGAATTTGATTGTAAATAATAACCATATGAATTTTTCGTAAATTTTTTAGGTAACATATATTATCTACTATTACGCGTACTCGAGGATATAAAAAAATCACGAATTTTACAATGAACTATACAAAATCATATTTTTTTTGGAAAAATATATAGTGCCTCATTACAATGTTTTTCAGTTCATACGAAAGTCGCTAGTATCTACGATCGGCCGCTTATACTCTAAATTCACTTTTACAATGAACAATACAGTCATAATTTTTGTTCAAAAATATATAGTACTGCATTTCAATTTTTTTCAAATCATAGGAACTGTCTGTTCCTATTATCTATTCTCGGTCGCCTCTATTTAAGCCGCACCTTTATGGAAAACCTTGGGGATTTTTTCCGATTAATGAATTAATTCTTTTTCGTCATACTCAAAAAAGTCAATCAAAAGCATAAAAATAAATAGAAAAATAATTGAGTCAAAACCTGGCACCAATTAATTTCGTAGCCAGCCTTAGATTTTGTATCCAACATACATTTTTAACTTACATTAATTACGAGTATCTTATTCTTCTTCCTCCTCCTCTTCTTCTTCTTCTTCCTCTTCTTCTTCTTCTTCTTCTTCTTCCTCTTCAACTTCTTCTTCAACTACTTCTTCTTCTTCTTCTTCTTCTGGTTCAGGTTCAAAGGTAGGTTCAAGATCATCATCTTTTTTGGCTTCTTCTTCACCTTCAGGTGATTCTGGGTCACCAGGTTTGCGGCCAGGGCGTTCACCGAACCATTTAGGTAATCGTGCTGTTATAAGTACAAGTAAAATTAATGAATTTTCCGATTTAAAAGATAACAATGAATATGTTAGTTAAAAACAAACTTTTAATCCTTAAATAGTCTAATAAGACAATGTGATTTCTACAGATAAACAGTTAGGTTAACCATACAAATATAACGCTCTTACTGTGCATTCGTTAGTTGTTCCGTAAACTCCGTGGATTACAGCAGAAGTATATTGCTTTTTACACGATTATTCTATTTTGTTTTGTAATATATATTTATTCATAACAGAAAGCTATGATAATCGAGATATGAATACAATTTTTAATTCCCCATTTTATTAAAAAATTAAGGTCTTTGTGTTTCGAAGTATGTAGCGCTCAAAATTGCTCATAATTTCTGTTTAGTGTATCCAATTTTAGTTCCATTATAACTGAGATGTAAAGCCAATAAATCTTTTGTTATTTAATTAAGATGACAGAATGCAAATGATAATATATGTTAAGAGTGGGAGACTACAATAAAGAGGCATACAATTTTCCTGACAATAAAAGAAAACATTCAAATATCGACTCGCTATATTCTTTCATTTTTGACTTATCTTGATGACGAATGGATGGACGGACAGACAGAAATGTTATGATTAGGCGATTCTATGAACACCTATACTGAGGTTTTGTTAGTGACTTCAATATTTTCTAGCGTTACAAACATTAGACTAAATTTATACTCTGACATAATGTCGAGTATAAAAATACTAAAAAATTTTGTAGTAGGGGTTTAAATCCACCATCCAACGAATAATTAATAAAATATGAATGCAGTATTTTTGTTACATAATTGGTAGGGTTTTTTTGACTGATTAAATTGAATAATTAACAAATTGTTAGTGTTAACTACATTTAAATGACAATTTGGACAAATTTTAAGACAATAACAAAGCAATAAATAGCGAACTTCGGTAAGTCAAACTGGTTTAAGAGAAAATACTTTGATGTAAGAGTACATACAAACGGTATGTTTTTTTTTTTTGAAGTAAGATAAATTAAAACCAGGATGAAAAAAATAAATTTGTAATAAACGATATTTTAGGAACTGTAAAAATCAGGATAAATTTGAAGATTTTTTATTACTAAAAGTTTCATTTATAAAATAAAATTTATTTATGGAGTTGCTGGTCTTTATCTGGGGAGTTGGCAACCTTAATTAGATTTTATAGATAAAATTTCAAAAAAAAAGTAAAACTTTCATTTAACTAGTGTTTATATTGGAATGAAAATGCTATAATTGGAAACTTTACGATTCCTTCTTCATTTGACCTATCAAAGTTCGATTATTTTGTAGTTTTGATTGTGTTCAATAAAGTTATGTGTACCTTTTTGTAAAAATAAAAATAATTGTGCTTTATTGATGATTAAGTAGTCCTAGCGTACACTCACCTTTTTGGCGGGAATCCCACTGTCCAAATTTATCTTTCCAATTTTTTTCAGTATATTCTTTAATTTGTTCTTCAAGACCCTAAATGTTTGTATGTAAATGTGCAATTAATGATAATGAAAACATATGTATATTATAATTAATTCTAAAAACAATTAATGGAATAATATTATTAGACACAATTTAATGAAAATTTGTTGAAGTAAGGTGGGTGTTTGAAAACATTTATTTATGTTTGTGTTGAGAGTAATTTGAAATTGAGTAATATTTCAGTGTAAAAAATATTGAGGATTGCAATCACAAATACACAGAAATTAATAACATAAATTTTAGAACGATATCCATTTTATTTTAAACACATCGTGCTTGGATAAAATGTGTTTAGAGTCATTTCAACTGACCTCGACTTCGTTTCATAAATTGGTCCATTCTTTCAGCCCACGTTTTTTCCATCATTTCTGCATAAACTGTGTCATAACCCTAATCGTTCAATAGTTTATTTATTTTAAAAAATTTAATAAAATAATATTTTCTTGTTAGGCAATTCTAAGAAATATATATTTTAATTTAACAAACAAAAATGCATCTTACCCCTTCAAATAATTTCTTTTTGTCGTCATATGATCGAGTATCTACACGTCGTTCATATTTGGATGCAACTTGGATTTTAGGTGGATGTTTACCAGTAAGAGCTTCTGGGTCCAAACCTTTTTTAAGAGCTTTATGCCTGAGTTGTTGTTTTTGTCTTTCTTTCAATTCTTTAAGCTGTTTAGAAAAAATAAATTAATTTTTAATGATATTAATTTTTAAGTTATTATGTTGTTAACTTACATCGTAGTCTTGACGTTTTTGCCTTTCTTCAAGATCATATTTTTCTGTTTCAAGTTTAACAATGCAATCCCAAAGTTCTTGAGCTTTGGCACGGAGTTTATTTTCACTGAATCCTTCAATGTTAAGTGGTTTGATACGGATGGACAATGAAATTCTCTTTTCTTCTTCCAATTGTTCTTTGGTCTTGTTTCTTTCAAGTTGAGCAGAGGAGAGGTTGAACTAAAATTAGTAGTAAATATAGACATAGTATATTTATTTGAAAATGTTACTGATATTTACTTGGTTATCTTTTTTGCTGATGGTGAAATTGGGACCCTTCTTGCTTTGTTCTCTGTTGGAAGCCAACATAGCTTGACGTTTCTTTTCAGCTTCTTCTAAACGTTGCCGCTTCTCCTCAATGTCTCGTTGTTTCTTTTCTTCAATTTCACGTTGTCTACGCTCTTCCTCTTCCTTTTTGCGTTGAGCCATACGTTTTTCCTCTTCAGCACGAGACACTTTCCGCTTAGCCTGTTTTTCTTTGAGGCGTTTTAATTCATCTTCTTCCTTGGCACGTTGTTTACGCCATTCATTAATATATTCTTTAAGTTGTTCATCTAAATCAGATCGTTTTTGATCTTGACGCTAAAAATCAAATTTTATAAGATAAACTTTCTAAATTTGAATATTAATAAATTGTTTATTATACCTTGATGAATTCAGGATCTCCAGCGGGAGTTTCTCCCCTATAAATTATGAAAATAATGTGAACAAAATTTTTTTAATATTTTTATGCCTACAAACTTTGTACAAAACTATTTCATTATAAGAAAAGACCTTATGCTTAAATTTTTATATCATCTTGAGAACAACGTAATATTAAATGCTTTTTTCAAGCAATGTTTCTGGTACGCGTTTAATATTGTTTGTTCTCAAAATTAAGAAAAAGTTAAATGAAACAAATAATAAATGAAGGATTTATAAAAAAAGCAAATCCAAAAAAAAAAAAAAAAAATGTTAATTGAATTCCATTTTGAAAACGATTATTATTACGCAGCGACATGCTAGTTTTGGCATTTGAAATATAGCTCTCAATAGTGTCTATTTTATGTGGCAAGAGCTATTGCAATGAACGCAACAGAAGCCTTAATAAAATTAACTACATGCCGAATTATGGAAAAAATGTTTTTTGACACAAAATCATATTTTATTTACACATTTCGATGGAAAATTGTTTTATTTACTAACTCTATTGATGCATTCAAAATTTTTTAAAACACAAATGTTTAGCACAAAAATAATTGTATATTTCAATAAAAAGGAAAATTACTCTATAAATCGAATTAATGAAAAATAGAAAATATGAATAATTTTATGCTAAATATTTGTCATAGGGCGAACATAAAAATCGGGACAGAACAAATTGTTGAAGAAAACCGTTAGTGTTTTTTATACGTTCAATTTCACCCCAAATCTCTCTTGTCAAATATGAAGGAAAATCTTTGAATGCTATCAACTTACGTTAAAGTACCTCGCCTACTCCTATAAAAGAAAACAAAAAGAAAAAAATGATAAATTACAATGATTTGATTTTTACAGAACAGAAATTGTTTTGTACATTATTTTTTATCCAAATTGCTAAACCAAAATCTAAAATTTTTATCAACGTGAAATAAATGTATTTAAGTTTCGAAATAATTCGAAAAATTTCATATTTAAGGACTATTTTATATTGTGTTAAAAAACTAAAGTTGGGCTATTAAATTGTCTTGTTCTGTTTACTATAAAAAAAAACATTTTTATGACCCCTATATTCATGTATAATTACTACCATTTAACATTTCTCATTATTATATACTTGACTAAATTAGATGTTTATATTTTACATTCCGCCAATATTGAATTCAAATTCCCTCATTTCTTTCTACTCTCGAAAAGTAAAAAATTCTCTAGTTAATACCATTTTCCGATATGCATAAAGTTTTTCAAGTTTGTTAAAATAATTTACAATTTGCAATGTTAATAGATACGTAACAAATTATGCTTTTCTATACTTTATTCTCGACCGTTATTCATGTTAAAGAGTTTCTTTCAGGATTCATTTAAATTTTCGACAAAACATAGGAAAGTATAAATTTAAAACGCCTATTTATCTATATTATCTTAGCTTCGGTGTTGCTTTACTTTTTTGATTTTATATAATAAAATTTCATAAGTTATTTGAAACAAGTAAAATATTTGAATTTTAAATCGCTGGTAATTTTTAATTCCCACCTCAAATTGGTTAGTGTCTTATGACGGGTGTATTTCAAAATTTGTAAATTTAACTCCTTACTGTTTTCACATGGATAAAAATAAAAAAATTTATGGTATACTGGTTCTAAGGATAACTATAATGTACGATATTTACTTAAATTTAATTTATTTTCATATGTATTTAATTGTAATTTAAAATGTTAATTTAACTCATGTAATTTAAAATAGTTATTATATTTTTGAATTTTAAATAATTTTATTAATGTAAATATTTTTATTAAACGTGAAATATATATTAAATTTCACTTATTAAATTTCAGTTTTAATTGATAATATTTAATTTTTACAGTTTTAAAACATTTTTTTTTTAAATAAAAATTTATCAACTTTACTATGAACACTGCCCCACGTATGGAGAGTAAAACTGTATTTAGGGAAAAAAAAGTAATAAATTAGATGACTGGTGGTTTTTGTTTTCAAAAAAAGCTTGTGTGTACTGGAAAGCGGGATTATTTTGTTGATAATAATTTACAGCTGCTATTTATAGCATAAGAATAAAAATATTTTGATTTTATGGTTTTAGAAATTGACAAAAAAGCATATTTTATATACAAAACACAAAAAAAAATTATATATAGACATAGACGCCCTTTATAAAAAGCCAAACAAGCGTCAAACATTTATTTATTTTTAAATGAACCATTACTGCCAGTTAAAAAAATTTTATGAAAAATTAGTTACAATTTAAAAAAAATGTGTATAACTTTGTCTTTTTTTCTTTCGAAAGCCAAATTGAAATTACAAAAAAAATTTTGGTAAAAAATGAATTTATTGTTTTAAAAAGCTAATAAAAATGCTAAAATTTGGATAAAATGACTTTTTGAAATACCTACAATTGATTTACGAAAAATAATTCTGATTAAAAAATGTATTTTATTTTTACAAAAAAAAAAAAAAAAATCAAAATATCATTTAATACCAAAATTTTCGATAGATAAACGAGTGTGAGCACATGAAAAATTGTTTTAAAAAATATAATTATTTACAACATTTATAACTGTATCAAAAAATTTAGTACGATTTAAAAATATTAATAATGCTGAGCAAAGTTATCAAAAATAGTTTTAAAATCTATGTAATATTTATATTTCTAAATCGTACTTGAGAAAACAAGTGAACAAAATTAACATAAGACAAAAGATTTGGCTTCTTTTTTTTGAAATTGTGACTTAAAAAAAAAAAAAAAAATGTGAAAAAACACTGGCAGTAAAAATAGCAAATAAACGTTTTGGCATTATTTGTGTTTGACTTACTCGATTTTTTTCTCTGGTTGTCTTGTTTTATATCCAAAATGAACGTACAGTTTGGATGTGGAAGTATCATTTTTATATGAAGGAGAAGGATAAACAAAAACAAAAAATAGATTGTGTCAGTGATTGATTACATGTTGAAAATTAATTTATAGAAAAAAGCGAAAAAATTTTGTGTAAAAAATTTGAAAAAAAGGATAAAATTTCGTTGTATATAATTTGGGTACTAGTTTTCTAATTGGAGAATTTAGTTGCCAATTATTTAAAAAAATTTATTTTATAAATTAAAGCTTTTTAGTGTTTACCGAATCTGAAAATATTTTTCACAGCATTTTTTATTGTTGTATACTTACTTCCTGCAAATAAAAGAATTTTATTGTTAATTCTCCTCAAAATGTTTATAAAAATACAAAAGCCAAGGTCGAAATTTTATCAGTTTCTGCCTCCCAGTGCGGGTACGTTTAATATTAAATTAGATTCAATTAATATTTTTCTAGAGAAAATAAACAAATTTTCGTCAATAAAAATACGGTAGTGACACCCAATGTAGTACTACACAAACACAAAAGCAATATTTTAAGAAATCCTCAAAACTTGGAATATAAATTATTAAATATGTAATGAACACATTAAAATTCAAAGACTATTGAGACTCCACAAACATGAGATAAAATCGATTAAAAATGACATTTTTTTTCTTTAACATAGGAGAGGCGTGCAAAATGATTTTTCTTTTTATCTTGATTGACTGTTACTATGTTAATGAAAAACCATTAATTGTTTAAAAAAATATATTCTGTTTAACTTAAAAATGGAAAGAATTGGCCTCGTGATTTTGATAAATAATTAAAATAAATAAAACTTTTACCAGAATTATTTCCAGTGGTGGGATATAAGAATCGTATATGTATTTATCCATGTAAAATATTGTAGGCTCATTAAAAAATATAATCTACAAGCTTGGTAATGAATATATATATACACGTCATTCGCACATAGCGCATAAAGTTACTTATTATAGACAAAAACATAAGTGTTATGTTATATATTTTGCCTATATTATGATATATTTTACCTATAAAATGATAAAATTAGTATTTTAATTTTAATAGCTCGAGAACAAAACAGTGTGGTACTATATTTTTACTTATTACAACAGTTTTTCATACTCTCCTAGGTTTTTATCAAATTTTACAAGAGTTTTTTGTGATATAAAAAAAAAAAAAATAAAAAATAGTTGTGTGGGCAGTAAGTTTATATGCTTTCAATGGTAAGTGACCCCTGAAATAGTGAAGTTTGAGTTTGATTATCTTGTAATTTAAAGGATCAAAAATTATGTAACTTCGGGATCGCATAGATAATTTTATTTTGGCATGTGACAAAAATAGGCAAAATCTGTAGAAAAGTGGTTTCATGCTGGAACAACCTTATAATTTCAATTTTCAAATGTAAAGAAATTCGGTAAACAAACATTTGACATTAAAACGTAGGCCGTGCCAAAAAATTCGCTAAAAAATTTCTAAATAAAAAATAAAATTTTTATTTTAACTTTTCTGGGAAAAGCTCTTCGACACGTCCTTTGTTATTCAAATCAAGGTTTTGCATGTCAAATTTCATTCATTATATTTGCATAACTATTTTTTTAGTTATTTATGTGCGAAAATTGGTCGAAGTCTCATTTTTTGTGTCCCTTATCCTTTTGTTCGTGAAGATACATTATGATATAGGAAATCAGAAATTGTCTCCGACAGAAATTAAATAAATAACGTATTTAATTCTAACTAAACTGTATCTAGATAACGAATTTTATCTTAAATTAATTTCTCTATTCCAATATTGTTTTTGTATACGATTATTATTTGTAAATACTCTTAAAAGTTTTCACTCCGTCAGTCATATTATAAAATACCAGTGCTGGAAGGCTATACAAAAGAGTTTGAAGATGAACGCAGTAAAAATTAATAAACTTACGTTGGTTCGACTTCTTCTTCCTCAACTTCAGATTCTTCCTCTTCGCTATAAAATTAAGTAAAAAAAGTTGTTTATTAAATCTTTACACAATTAAATATTTGAACCCAATAGCTGTATGCCTAAAAGCCATGCCGACGACAAAAACCCATGCATAATTCAATGCGATAAATAGCGATAAAAGCATTTATGAAAAGGATGGAAATAAATGATAGAAAAGTGAAATACGGTGTTCTTGTTAAAGCATAAGCTCCTTACGTGGTCAGTGATTTAAAAGCTCAATTTATTTTTGTAATATTTACTTTTGAATTTTTAAGCTGCTGAATTTAAATTAAGCAGTCGAAAAAGCTTTGCGATTATTTGTTTCGTTTATACTTACGAGTAAACTTCTTCCTCGTCAGACATGGTTATGGGAGATTAAAGATCTGAAAAATATATAAGAAAATTAAAGTTAAAAAACAACAACATATAACATATTTTAGTATATATAACTTAAAAACATATTATTAAAACCATATGATATCTTTCAGAAATAATTTGGAAGAACAATTGTTCGTTCTCACATTGAAAATGTTTTTAAATAATTTTGCTAGAATTTGAAAAATTACATGATTCGCTAACGGAAAAATATTATGATTAGCTAATCTCTTTTTCTAATTATAGAAGAAATTGAGTTGATTAAAATAAGCTTAGAACCTTCGATAAAAATAAATTGATTACTCATTAAAAAATTGAATTTTAAATCAATAAGTGTTTCATCATCCAAAAATACCTACAGGTATGATAATTGCGTTTCAATTTTTGTTTACCTTCAAAAATAAATATAATTGTTATTGGTACATTTGCCAAACATTCAAAGTGTTCAATTTATCAGCACAAGTTGAATAATTATTGACACCATTCAAATAATTTAGAAACTGTATTAACACAAACATTGAATGCAAATTAGAGAGGGTCATGGAAGATTTTTAAGATCTAATGGACACTATTGCCATCCCTAATTTCAATATATAAAACAAAGTCGGGTTAGTTACACCATTTAAACTCAAAACGGCTAGACCAATATTAATCAGATTTGATTTACCCTGAATAGTAGAATAAGTATTAAAATATCAGAAAAATTTACAAAAAGGGAAAAAAAATGAACAAAATTTATTTTCTTGTATGCAACGGCTTTTTGGTGATATCTCGATAACGTATTGACTGATTTCGATGCATTTTTTTGAAATATTTTTATGACTTTCCTTGATTATATTTTTATAAAATTGACCGAAGAGCTTTTATATTTTCCTGACGAGCGAAGCATGCGCTGAGGCTTAGTGTTTCTTATTTGCACGCGAAGATAGCTTTTTGGCCATACATTGAAACCAAGCCGGAGGGTGACACATCTTTATCAGGAGACAAATGATTTTTTTCTTCCTCTTTGTACCCTCTACAAGCGCTTGAAAAAAAGCAATAAAAGCAAATTAAACTAAGAACTTTAAAATCGAATTGTTTGTCATGTACTTCTCGAAAGCAAAGCGCTGGTTACTAGCTAATAAGTTTATACATAATATTTATATTTAAAGTCGTTTATTCAGAGTACTGAAAGTAAAGCTTTAAATAAATACATCTATTTAAAACGTATATGCTAAGGACCAAGTGAATAATGAGTTCATTTCGTTTGTGGGTAATTTAATCATAGGGTGGGCGTAAAGCAAAAAAAACAATGCTAACTTGCCTCCAAATACGTAGGACTCCGATATCCGACCCCAAAATAGCTAGATAATTTAAAATCTACAAAAAATTTGGAACTGATTTGGATGTTTAATTTTTGAGTAAAATGAAGCAATAAAATAGATGTTCAAATATGTGTAAATTTAAACTGAAAATCTCTAACGCCTAACATGCCATAGATAGCGGTTTATTTTCATTTTTTACACTCTGCATATTACTTTGTATTTCTGTAAAGGAATTTTAAAAAAAATTTTCACCTCGTTCTTTACGCCTGAATTAAATGAAATTAGGCGGAATACGAAAATATAATTCAAAATAGAAATTTGAATGTTGGAGTGTGTGAGATTTATATGTTCGGTTAATGTGAGCGATGATATTTAATCGTAAATTTAAAATATAAATAAAATAACAGGCTTTAATAGCAAACGGAACTAAAAACCCGAAAATAGTTTTTTAGCATGTTGATTTTACAACCGATAAACTGATTGTAATTAAATAATTTTAATAAGTTTTAAATAAGAACAAAATCATTAAGTTACAATTAGTTTTAAAACGTGGACTGCTTTTATAAATAACCCATGAAATATTTATAACATTTGATATCAAACATCCAACTTTTTCAGAATTACTTAAGTATAATGAATTAGTAGGCTTTTCTATCGTTTTAAAATAAAATGTTCATATTTTTTACTTTTTAACTGAACAATTGATATTAAAGCATGTTATTTTAGTTTCCAAACTATTTTTTTAGACAATACCAATTGTTAATCCTATAATAATTTTTAAGATTCTTGTTTTTAATCTTCTAAAACGATTAAATATCTAATTATTTTCTTAGAAAATATTGATTATTTAATTTTCTGTTTATGAGATAATATGCATATACTATAAATTTTTAACATAAGGGAATTATGAAATTTCCATCTATTACGAAATTGAAATTTTTTTAAACTAAATCAATGAAACAATATTATAAAAATATCACAAAATCCTATGTAATTGAATACGAACTTTGATTACGTCGATATAAACGTAAATCGTAAGTCGTAATTCTCTATACAAGGTTTTCGGTAATATTCGGTAAACGAAATAGTTAATTTAGTTGAGGCTGCTTGTGTTATGTCTTATGAGATGATCACATATTGCTAATTATAGAATTTTCGAAGCGCGTTAAGTAATATACATGTAGTGGGCCAGCTGCAACACGAATTTGAACGTTCACTTCTATTTCCTCCGCATACAGTTCGTATTTTCTGGCATGTATTTTAAAATAAATAATAATTCAAATACAATTAAAAGTTCACTATAATGTCTTTTTCTGTAATTATGTAGATATACATATACGTTTGACGTAAAGTCTCTTCTGGCGAATATAATTTTGTAAACGATTTTATTTTTAGATAGTATACATTTAATTGTTATCTCTACATATTTTGGATCGAATCCAGACTATAGAATAGGTTTTCCAAATAAAACAATGTATTTGTATTTTTTAAATGTGAATATCTTTTGCATGTGCATTTTTAGAACGATTATTTTAAATTCAAATTTATAGATAAAATTGAAAAAATTAATAATATTTAATAAAGAATTTTAATGACTATTATGAAGTTAGACATATCTATGTATTTCATCCCTAAATAAAATTAACATAGCTAAAGATACATGCACTCAATTTAGTTAATATTATTTATTTTTTTATTAAAATAATTTAAATTTAGATATATTAAAAAAATAATCAGTTCAGAAATAACTCATCATCGGTCATATGTAAAGACCTTATTTGTAAGCCAGCAGATGGCTTAGTTTTTAATTTTTGTGGCTTACTGATACAAAGTGTATCAATTTCAAATAATATATTTATAATTAGAATTTTTGGGTTTAAAACAAAAGCATTAATTATGTTTCCAAGATATAGAGAATGATAAACAAAGTTTGGAAAAAATTCAACAATATAACAACAATTAATTAATCAACAATATAACAACAATTAATAACTATCAAAGATCTATTAACATTGATTTTAATCATGAAATTTTATGCAAAGTAATTTGTGTTTAAAGTGCATGGAGTGTAAATTTTGGCTAAAGTGTGTTATCACATACCACTTACAGATTTCAAAATTACTAAGTAAAATTTATAAAAAAATTGATGTTAACACTATAAATAAATAAAAACAAAAATCACTTTTAAACACCATAAAAATAACAAATTCCACCAGTTTACTTAATATTGTATACAAATTATTAAAAAATCACTTTAAGCAGGAGAACGCACATTGTTGCAAAAGCTGTTGAGAAGCACAATTGAATTTATTCTCTAATTGTTCAAATAAACTGGTGAAACTTGCTTAGTAAAAAATTATTTCAAAAAAATATTACAGAACACAGAAAAATTTTGTTGTAGAAAAATTCACACTTACACTTCAAAAAATTAAAAAGAAAAATCTGTTTATTATCGCCGGCCTTTTAACTCAGTCAGCAGCAAACAGGTTCAGAACGGAATGTGGAGACCGCGGGCGAAGAAGGCTCAAGCGGATCTGGCTCCGTTTAACGATATTGTCTTTAATTGAGTACAATAGTTAATCGTTGTTATATATGTGTTACGCATGCGTTAAGACAAAAGTATATTAGTATATATAAGAATGACTTAGTTTAGTATTTGCTTATTTTTATATTTAAATGAATTTTACATATTTATAAATTATTTATATAATTAGATAAAGATAGATTTACACAAAATATAAATATATATAGTTTCGATCTCTTTTTAAATTATCGTACTATACTATGGATTTAAAATATATGGGTAATGCGAAAAAGTGTAAACTATTTGTCTCTCTGTTCGTTAAATACCGTGGTGTTTGTTCAAATTTTTTTGTATATGTGCTAAATTTTGAACACTTTTTAAAATAAATTGGATTTTATTACAAGAAATCTGTTTTACATACTTTGCTTTAGTTATAAGCCATGTAAAACTGCATTGAATGAAAATATTAAATCAGCAAAATTGGAATCTGATTCTGATGTCATGGAGATCAATTAGAAAGTGTAACACTAGAAAACACTTGTGCCGCCCCATTACCGATTTACATAAAATGAGTAAAGTAAAGTAAAGAAACCTTTTAGAATATTCTAGAAAGCCCCAAATCCCAATTCGATCGATCTATCTGTTCAAAAATTATGTGGGGCTTACATGCATACATCATATGGAAATGGTTAGAAATTGCTTAAATCGCCGATATCTGATGTCAACCTCTTTCATCCAAATTATATGAAAATCAATAAGGGTAGTTAAAAGAAACAACAATACTTATAATTTTGACCATACTGTTGATAATGAAAAAAAATTATTTTATTTATTATAATTTGAAGTTTTTAACATAATGACAGTTTTCAAAGCAACTTCCTTAACACGAAGATAATTCCTTTTTCCCCTCTCTGAATTTTTCCGCTTCTAAAGCTAGCTTCGACTGCCCCTATCATAAATCCAGCGCTGAAAATAGAATGTTATATTAAGGATCAGTCTGTGCAAGATGTGCGAAAAAATAAAATCGAATGGTACTAATATTATGTGCAATTATAAAAAAGTAGCTCTATTAAAAAGTGCAATTATTATAAACATTGATAAAACTTTTAAAAAGTTGGACCAGATAACTTTTTTAAGTTAGGTATCTGATTTTTAATATAATTTATTTTTGTGTAGGGAAGCAGGTAGGGTTAGGCATCCAGATTTGGAGATACTTAAAGTTTATCTCAATAAAATCAAAATTTTTGTGTTTATATTATCGTTTTTATTTTAATAATTTGGTGATTCAATATGATTAGAAACTTATGTTACATAATTAATTATAAAATGCTCATTCACCCATCTGGGATAAAAATTGGCACCCTAAGAGGCGAGATGGAGCTTACGATAATCTGTGTATTTTTTATTTATCGTATAGGTATATCAGCACACTTGCATTGACTGGTTCATTTGAATCCAAATAACAATTACAATACAAACATGATGCATTACCTACCAAATTCTCAGCTTAACTCAATATCCTTTCCTCCACCCACACCAGTAACCTCTGTTATAGACGTGTATATCTGAGAAACGGAAGTAAAACCCCATTATCAATAATGTTATTATTATTATAAGTAGCAAAAACTTTATTCTTATTTTAATAAAGGTAAGATGGGGTACCTCGTCTTGCCTTCTCATGCCCAATTGAATTTAAAAATTTATTTCTAAAAATAATGTTTTCATACTTAAATAAGGGAGTGCTTATCAGAAATGATTTTTAACACAAGAAAATAACCTCATTTATATTTTTAAATGTTATTATATACAGAAAATTTACGTTTCAAAGTCAAACAACTCTTAGCATATCAATTTTTTCGATTTTCCAATTTTAAACAGAAATCCAGTGGTGTTTACGCTCTGTGACTCTGTCGACTACGACTGTTACGGTGGCGATATGTCATATAGAAAACAATTATGATTGATTAATTAGTTGATTATATAAGATGGGTTATTCCCCGTCTTATTCCCTTCCCCTATAAGAGTAAACACTTTTATTTGTCGACATAACCAGACTTTAGTAAATTTTTTTTATTTGTTCATTTTATTTAAGGGGGATCTCTGGGAGAAAATAAAATAATATTGAGTTTAATAATTTGATAAAATTACAAGGAGAAAAAACTTGGAGCTTTTACTATCCTTGAATGGAAAATTTTAGAATCGCTGCGTAGTGTAGCTGTGAACATGTTGACATACGAGAATTAACAGTTATAATACGTACAGTGTTTTTATGTTAGATGATAAGAGTTACACCATCACGTGTTAATATCAGGTACGGTGCTCATATAACTATTCATTTTTTAACCAAACGAAGATAGTAAAATTTAACATCCTGATGGTATTAGTTATCGTCTATATATTATAGTGAAAATTATTATACAAAATTATTAAACTTACTAGACTAACTGATTTAGTAGAGTTATCAGTTCTCAAGAGGCAAAGCTACTATTTCAAAATTAATATGATTGTTATAAATGTATAGTATTGAAGCACTAAGCCAAATAAGGTACTGGGTTGAAATCAAAACGTGCCCCAAGTACAAATATAATTTTTCAAAAAAAAAAATGTATGCTAGCTAAGTACACAAATTTGAACAAATTTATCAAAATTGAAAATTATGGCTTTCAAATGTATTTTGAATGATCTTCCATAATAATAATAAAAATGATATCTGTCAGTTTTAAGACGGTAAACGGCCCACTTTTCAGAATTTTCGTAGAGGACAAAATTATTACACCAATCATAATTAGATTTGTATGGAAAAATCAATAATGTCAAAACAATGAATCAAATCAAAATGTAGAAATATCAATTTAACGAAGCTTTCCTTTTTCTTTTTTTCCTTAACTTTTTTAACAGACTTCCCAAATAAAAGGAAATTTTATCTGGGATGACACTCGATAATCATTGAATGGAGTATTATGCGTCATTTTATGCTCAGCTAAATGAGAAATTAAAAGAAAACCGTCATTTGAAGAAAAAAAGTTCTCTTTGTTCAGAATAATGAAAAGAGAGTGTATACGTGCGAAATTTCAATGACTAAAATTGTACAATTAAAGTTTGAATTGACCATCCACCGTATTCCCATCATATGGAGAAATCATCGCACACACAAATGTTTTTTTTAACACTACCAAAAGCATACCTTGTAAATAAGCTTAAGAAAGTTAAAAGGACATCTGTGAAAACGCATTGCAATAGAAGAAGATTATATTTTAAAAAAATATTACCAAAAATTTTTTTTTTCTATTTTATTTCAAAACATTTTGTTTTGCCTTCGTAAGATCTAAATTTCCTAAAAGATAAGATAATAAGAGGGGAACTGAATTTTCGTCCTTTGCACCTAGATCCTTTAGTTCTTTGTACCCTTTTTTTAGAAGAATCACCTGAAAGCCAAGATATTTTCTGCTTCAAGGTGCATTGAAAAAACCACCCAGAGCAGCTGATGTATAGGATATTATCGAGATCAATGGCCAAGCAAACAGCCTAAAGCTTCTCCGTTGGAATTGTTCCCATAATGAATGGACAAGAGTTTCAGGCCCAAATATTCTATATCTAACACCTTGAAGATTTTTACAGGTGCAAATGACGGGGAACATTTAAATGGTTTTGCCGTGGTGATATACAACTTAGCCTGTCGCTTGCCATCCGGGAAGGCCCAGTATTTAAGGTACGTTTGTCGAACCCAGTTCTTAGTACAGGATATCACAGAGCATCTTGCAAAAGGAATAACAGGTTCAAATGTGAGGGGTGTGTGTGACGACCTTTTCTTGTAATATTTTTGGTGTAGTCTATTATTTAAAATAAATTATAACAGTTGAGTGATGGCATATCTCTTGGATAGGGATTGCGCTGATGGCTAAATATTTTTATTAAGTAAGGCAGTATACTTTGCCCCGATTATGAATATGTATTTCAACTACAATGTAGTCATCATCAGTTTAAATCAATTATTACTCTTCCGCCTTATAGTATTACTATTATTAGAATTACTCTTGTATTGTTACTTGTTGCTACTTTGGTGATAGTTAATGGAACATATCCTTCTCACAGAGGGTTCAGTGCGTTAAGCTCCCAATCTAGAAATCCTATATAGATGATATATTTACTTTCTTGTTGATTTTATATTTTACACCAGTCAGCTTTATGACATTTCAAATTTTTAAAATTATAATTTAGTTTGATTCTTTTTTAGTTTACTAAGCGTAACTGAACAATATGTTAGCATATTTTAAACATATAATGATGTTAGTCTGGTGATCGAATAATTGAATTAAACTATCAGCGCATGAAAAATAGTTTAACAATAATTAAATTACATATAGTATTAATATATAAAAATTAATATTAATATCTTCAGGCAAGTATTGTTGTTATATTTAACATATACAGAAAAACAAAATAAGAATATAACAATATTGGCTGTTTACCAAGTACTTATTATCTGAATGTTAGTGATATGTTTTCACAATCCTTGCCCAAAAACAAACACTATTTTCGAAAAACATTCAATTAAACAAAAAAATAATATAATCAATTTTACACTATAAATAAACTTGTCGAAATAAATTTGTTTTAAATCTCCTCAATTAAAAAGTTAGAGTTTTTAGAATCTACATAAAATTTTTGTACCAAAAAAGTTGAATGTTTTATTTCTTTAGCAAAGTAAACTTTCTGACGGAAATTTTTTTAGGAAAAATTTCAAGAAATCATTGCAGCGTAATCAAACTTACAAACGTAAGAGGAACAATTTGAGATCAATTGAAAAAATTTATTGCATATATTTTCGAAAAAATTGTAAAAAAAATTTAGGAAAAATTCTGGAGTAACGAGTAAAGAAATCAACTAAAAGAATTGACTATTTAATTACTCGACATTATATGTTAACTGTAAGAGGTGTTATTATAAACATAACAAGCATTTGTTAAGTATAAATTGTATGTATTTGAATTATGTGTTAATGTGGGCCCCAATTGAGAGATTCTCAAGTTACTTTTTTGCATTCGCTATACACATTTTACGTTATACACCCAATGCTCGTTATTTCTTTTTCAAGCTTATAGATGAACATTTGGCAGACGAATATGGACTAGGCTGTTGATTCAATGAACACCTAGGCTTTTAATTGCTATCAAAGTTTTTATAATTTCTTTCAATGTTTTTTGTTATTGCTTCTAATGCTTTTAAACGTTACAAACTGTAGATAAAACTAATTTTTTTCCTGATAAGAACTGAATGATTTGGTCTAATATTTTATATAATCAGAATCGTCGTTGCACCACTCTGAGAAATTGAAATAATTTTTTTTGATCGTTTTGTACAGGAAACCATTCAATAGTTATATTTTTTATTAACAGTTTATACAATAATTATATATTTTCGTCAATGTGTATGTTTGACCTATTTGGAGAATCTTGAACTTGTTCCAACTTATATATTATTTATTTTACATATAGAATTCAACTGAAATTACATAAAATTATTTATATTAAAATCAAAACGAATTTTGTTTTTCTAATAGAATGTTTCAATTCATATGGACCCATTCAGTTATATTACAAAACAATTGCTAATATTTATTATCCTACAATCTACTAGCTAGCCCCAGCTTCTGTGTGGAATTATTAATCGGTAAAATAGTTAGTTTGTCCACTTAAAAACATATCAAGCTATTTTATTTCTCTTTAATAACGATAATATTTATACAGTATGCTATTTCAAAGTTTGAAAATGGCATCTAGAGATTTTTAGGTTTCATTCTTTCACCTCCTACTACCAACATTTTGAAATTTCAAATGGCATCCCCTATCTTGTGATATATCATTTGAAAGGATATACAATTTTCTATTCAACCATGATTAAAAAAAAAAAAGGAAATCGATTGGTTCTTAAGATAAAACACATAGAAGATGAAAGTTATGAAATCAGTTATTATTGCGGATTGGATACACTATTGAATTAAATTACAGTTATAAAAAATAATTGTATGACATGTTCGAAATAGCAACCATTATTTGCTATACAAAAATATATTATATTTTCGGACTTTGAGGAATGTTGCATACAATGATCGCATCGCATCATTGAAAAAACACAGTTCTTTACTTTTTTTGCCGAGTGCTATCTTGTAAAATTAGTATTTTGAATAAGGAAAAAGAACAAATGGGGTGTACTTTTTAGAAAAAAGAATAGAAATAACTTTCGCTTATGGACGCTATTGCTGCAATGCCTATCAGAAAAGTCTCGAACGAAAAAGAACAAGTTCTTTCCTTGCAAAATTCAAATTTATCAACATTTCAGTGAAGACGATTACGATCCAAGAATTGAACTTTAAGATCAAATGCCAAAGAGTGTACTTTTTTCCTTAACGGGCTTGTTAGGAGGCATAACTGTAAGTTTGTATTCCTAACGAATTGGTCCTATTTTCATTGAAGAGAATTTGAATGGAGAATTATACCTTAATATGTTGGAAAATGTAATAGAATCTTTGGAGAATCAAGTTGACGAAGTTGGAAACATGATACTCAGTAACAAAAACTTGCTTTTCTATCTTAAGGTTACTCAGTAGGAAAACTTGCTGGGGTTCCTTCAAATTATGCTGTACCTGTTTGAAATTGGCTGAACCAAAAATTGGCTGGGAAATGGATTGGCAGGAAGGTTGCTAGAGAAAGACCTGCAAGATCCTCAGACTTAATACCTCTCGAATTTTTCCTGTGGTTATTTGAATACTAAAGCTTATAAAGTTCCTCTTGCCTGTATCGAAAAGCTCAGACACAAAATTTATTTATTTAATTTACCAAGTATTACAAAATAGCATAGGAATAGTCAGCACAAAAACAACAAAATATTAAAACAATTAAATTAACTTCAACTATATAGACATTGCATTACAATATACTTTTTCAACTCATGTTAAAATTTCCGCATACTTTCAAAATTTTTTAATTCTTCAAGAAGATTTGTGTATAGTACTAATACTCTTAATAATATCCGAAGTTTCGATATTTTTACAGCCTATAGATTGCAATCATTACATTATATCATTACATTGTTGCGTCATGAATTTCAATATTTCTTATTTGCAATATTTATTTCGCTTAAAATGATTAATAAATGATTTTCGATACCCAAGATTAATTATGAGCAGTACAATTATTTTTTGTGTATAAATATTATAGTATTATCTGAACATTGTCCACATAATACTGTAACGAAATACTGCATGGCACTATATACAAACGCATAATACACTGACAATAGTTCATCAGTGTTATTAGTTTGCTTTAGTTTTTTAATATAATAATAAAGAGTGCTTAACTTTTTACACACTGTATCCACTGTGTCAAATTACGTGCGAATGTAGCCAAATCACTGCCAAACATTCTTCAGTTCGCGAAGTATTTGAAAACAGATTGTGTTTTTGTCTAAATGTTTTGTTAATAAAAATTAATTGATTCCATACCTTTCATCTTCTGTGTATTATGTTATATCTTACAGATCCATCAAACGATTTAATTTTTTTATCACGGTTGAATAGAAAATTGTACAAAGTAGGAAGTGCTTTGTGAACTTTAAAGTGGAGGCGACTGGGGGTGAAGTTATAAAATTAAAAAATTTTTCTGTGTACCATTTTTGAACATTCCCCTCTCCAATATCTAAATTGACGTCTTTTCACTCAAAACCACTATCCCATCAGGTCAATAGTTATTAAGGGTCGATATTTATGAAATTAACTGTATAAATGTTAACTGAAGTTTGTATTTAATTGATAAATAAACAGGCAGCCATCGTACATAGAGTTAACGTGGAACGCTGTTTGTCATATAATTTCTCATAGAATAACATTCTTGTTGAAAACTGACACCATGTCTTATACAGATTGTCATACACGCCATCGATTTCCTTCAAGAAAGAGTGCCTCTTTTATTCAGGTAAAGAAATTTTGACTATGAGTTGTTCGTGTTTCTCAAAAAATAATTTCCTTTTAGCTACCCTACTTCATAATAATAATTTCTATTTTATTTATACGAAATTACAATCACTTTTCATAGTGTCAATTTTTTAACCAGTTTGTGTATATAGTGTATTTAGTGCACCAGTTTATGGGCAAAGTGAATTAAGCGATAGTATCAATAATGCCCAGATAGTATTCATAATAAGCTTTGCCGAAGGATCATATTTTCTATTTACAAGGTGTAGAGTATACACCAATGACAAAAATAAAAACCGTGATTCAATTGTTTCCTACAAATTGAATCACACAACTTGTATGTCGAGAAAATATCAAAACCATATGCATACCAAATATAAATTTAAAAAATGTTTAGATTTAAAATTTTTGTTGCGGCGGCAACCAAGTATATCAGATTTGTTTCAATTGATTCATTATAAATTATTCACAAATTTGGAGCTAAAAAATAGTGTAAAACATTAAATAATCAATCTTAGTTAATTATCGTTATTCGATCTCTATAATTATCATATTTTTATACTCGTCATATTTTGCCAGAGTATATTAAGTTTGTAATGTAAAGAGATATTGACGAAATTAACAAAATTTTAGTATAAGTGTTCATATGACCCCGGACTGACGTAACGTAATGACATGCTTAGACCAACTAATACAAGTTAAGCAACAGCAGTCACAATCTGTATTTGGATGGGTGACCACCTAGCATTACCATGTACTGTTGTTGTATAATAATAATAATAATAATAATCCACTTTGGTTAATGGCTAAATAGCTGAAAATAGCTAAAGCCAGAAATTAAAAAAAAAAAAAAAAAGTGTTCATATATTTATCTAACTAGCCCATTTCCGGTTGTCTGTCCTCTCAACCGCCTGTATGATTTCACGCTTTATATACAGACACGTTTTATACAGTCCTTCGCTTGAAACTTTTTTAAAAGTTTTTTAAGAACAAACGATACAATTTTAAAACAAGTTTAAAACATCACTCTTCAATTTTTAGTACAAAATGTTAATCCTTAGAACTCGCTAAATTGATTCAAACATTTCTGACTCAAATAACTCGTAAATTTAACAAATTTGTTTTAGTTTATTTAATCCTTCGTCGTTTGTTACGTTATTTCATTGTTTTTAGACGGGAAATCTGCGTTCTTCAAAAGTATCCATAGAAAGATTTACGTGATTTCACTGGACTAGCTTATAAAAAATTTTTAAAATAGATTTTTATTGATTTATGCTTTCTTTTGAAATAGTCCTTCTAGACCTTTTTCGTTTCCCTATGGTTTTTTTTCATCAGAATATGGCAACAATTAGTATTTCTGACGTTGGAGCGCAACTGACTAACCGTGTAAGGCGGTTTAAGCATTTATTTAGTACTAACTTTGTGGGTCAAAATTACTTATCTTGTTACACATCTTATTTATTACATCCACGCGATTTCACAGGACTAGCTTCTAAAAAAATTTTAAAATAGATTTTTATCGATTTATGTTTTCTTAATTTTTATCCTGAACGAATAAGCTTTCAACCAGAAACGTAAATGGTAATTCAATTTGCTACAAAAACATTGTTTTGCATCAAAGTAGAAATGTGAATTGTTTTTTTTTTCGTATTTGTGTTTTTTACAAGTTAAATTATTAGTATTATTTAATTCACTGCTAAAATTATTTCACAGGAGTTGTGAAAAGAAACTTTTTAGTAGCAAATTTAATTTCCTATCAAATTATATATAGTTTTGGTTTAAGATCAATAGCAAACCAAATTAGAAAACCAAAATCAATAAATTACAATTAAAAAATTTTTTAGAAGCGAGACAATTGAAATCATATAAATCTCATTATTTATACTTTTAATGAACATTTGAGGATGTAAACAATTAATTATAAATAATTTTATTTCCTTATCATTACTTATTTTGTTTTATTTGTGCTTTTAATGCGTATGTGTAATGTCAAATTATCAATTTTAAATCTGAACATTAAGGACTTTACAGTTTTATTAGAGTATATTTTGATGGGAACCGCACCCGAGTTCCTTGTACCTAAACCTTTTTGTTCTTTTTACCCTCTTTTAACAATACTCCATTACCTTAAGGCAAAGATGCACTAGGTGAAAATTATATTATGATTATATTGTTAGTAGACTGGTTACATTCTTAACCAAGCAACGACAGTGTGATTAACCAACCGCCTCTTATTGACCATTGTAAAAAAATTATAGAATATGAATCCAAAGAAAATCTAAGTTGATCAAGTCAAAATCCGTAATAAAATAAATCCTCAAATCCGTTTATAACTAACAAACAAAACATCTTGAAAAGTAGTAAAAGATGTTTTGCTTTTAAATATAAATATTTTTATATACTGCATTCATATTCGACTTAGTATAAACAAATATTTAAATTATAAACAATTATTTAAAAAAATGAATTCCTATGCTTCTTATATTGTTTTTCTTAAATTTTTATATTTTGTCAACTTTTTTGATATTAATTTTTCGCAATTTCAAGAAACATTATATATGTTGTTATTTTATTTTTAAAACACCGAACATATATTTTTATTTTCTAAAATAATGTTAACTGCTAAAAGTATATATTAATCCACCTACGTTATAACAACGTTAAAAAGTTTTAGTGTAAACTAGTGTAGCGAATGAGTATAGTTTTAAGTCTACGAGTAAGAGTATATTGTTGAAAAACCAACATCACACATAGAAGTTGAAAACAGAGATTAGTTTAAGACGCTTCGTATATTAACGGTTAGCGTTGTACGTTTACAAACTCAAAAGAGAGATATTTTATTTGAGACACCTTATATGGATGGTGTTCCCGGGGACGTATCTGTGATACAATATAATATCTAAAACTACATACAGCTATCCCTACCTAAGTTTCCAATCTATATGTTTGTGCACTATATAAATTTTGTTTTAACATTATTAACATTAATAATTTTGTGTTGATATGTATAAATAGGAATACAACATTCGCTTGCCCACCCATTCTTTTCTTCGTTTGTTTCTTAAAATATTTTCATAATTTCGTATTGAAAAATTTATAAACAATATTTTTTTTTTTTAAATCGTTTGTGACAATCATGATTTTTTATCGTAAAATGTACAATTTTTAATTAAACTTTTGTAATATGATATTAAATTTGAAAAGTTTTTTTTGTTTTTTCTGTACGAGAATCAAATGATATTTCCCTGTTTATTTGTCCCTCAAAAACCTTCCATATAAACTTACATTAACTTTTATAGTTATTGTGAATGGAATTTAGTTTTCTGATGGCAATGTTTTTTCTGATATGCTGTCATCTACTCTTGGTTTCAGTTCCTACAGTAATAGTTAGGTGTCTGAAATTTCCTCCTTGCCTTTAATTACTATTTTGGTTATGCATCATTATTTTCTGTATTTTGATATTACTTTGTTGTTAGTAATGACTGCGAGATATATTCCTGTGAAATAGGCCTTCTAGACCTGTTTCGTCTCCTATGTTCTTTTTCATCAGCCTATTGCAACAATTAGTTTTTGTGACGTTGGTGTGCAACTGATTGACCGTTTAAGGCGGTTTAAGCATTTATTTAGTATTAAAGTTGTGCGTCAAAACTACTTAATTTGTTACATGTCTCATTTATTACACCTACGTTTGTTCCAATGGGTTAACTTTGAAAAGTTGCAGTTTTCCCTAACTCCTGCGCTATTTTTCGTTATATTTCCAGTAGAAGCTGTTGTTTTATAAGTGCTTCGAATAAGGACTATGGATTAAATCTTGGCTCTAGTAGACCAAAAATTAATAGTGATTAAAATTGTTTTTAACTTATATAATTTTCTATACTAAATTTTACCGAATTCGTAACATCAGAATTAAAAGTAGCTTACAAAATTACATCCCAATAATGAAACTTCTGTATATATCGACAATTGCTCTAGCGTCATCTACCCTTTTTTTAATTATCGACATTTATTTTTAATTCTTCTATCATTATGCGTATTTAAACTTTTCTGTGTTTTAACAGTAGAATAGTTTAATATTCAGTTTACAGTTTATTATTCTGGCAGTATTTGAGCAACGTTTATTGTAATTTTGCCCCACGCCATTTTGTTTAATGTTTGTTTCAATGTGGTAAGTATCTCTAGTAGAATTGTTCGAATCTTTCTGATCAAAACCTATTCAAAGTTTAAATCGAATCAAATCATCAGATTTACTCCCATTAAATACCAAAAAATCTTTGAATCGAAATTAATTGGATCGAATTGGAAATAAGAAATCTATTAAAAATCCTTGAACATGGTTATTTTATTATCTAAGGACTTAAATTTTGGTAAATAAGTTTTTAATATGGAGATCTACTATAAACAGTTAAAAAAATATTAATATATAACACAAAAATCTGTTGACTTACATATATATCGCATCTTAATGAGTGTACTTCTTTAAATATTTTTATGTATCTATAAAAGTTCTTTTAATCTTCTTCATAGGAATATTTCAACATTGTTTCCCCTGTATCAAAAGATAACCATTTGATGTAAGGAACTGTATGTTCCGTACATCAAATGGTTTTTTTCCTTTGTATGGTTATGAAATGCTACGTTATCAATCAAATGATATAAAATATGCCTGTGAATGAAAATGATTAAATCTAGGTTCTCAAAAGAGGAGGATCGTAAAAAACCAACACGTGGGCATTTTCGAGCATGGTCGATTATTGTTTTATTTTGAAGGAAAAAATATAAGAATAAAGCAGAACATATTATTCAACGATTCTAGCGAGACATAATGGGACAAGAGGTTCACAAACTTGCAAAACAGACACGTCACCTGGGCATTAGTTTAGTGATGAGTAAATCAAGACCAAGACTCAATATGCTCATCTCTAACTCGAGCTTGGTTGAACTATTTCTTATTTTATTTCTTATTTATATAAGGAAATAATATATGAATAAGAGTCAGAAACTTGAAAATAAAAACCAATTGGACATTTTGGAGCGGGTTAGAATTTTTTATTTTGAAGAAAACAATTTAAGGATAACGGAAAAAATATAATATTACGATTCTAAGCGTAACATAAGGGAGTGAGGGTCACAAACTTAAACAATAAAGTCACCAGAAAAATTTTTATTACCGTCCTAAAAAAATTATTCCAACATTCTAAGAATTTTCAACGCAATAAATACAATGAAATGTAATATTTTTTGTTATTATTCAATAAGTTTTGTCTTTACTACATTAGAGATTGTCTTTATTATAAGTGTCTCATTTTTGATTTAAAATCTCCTTAAAATAAATTATAATGTAAATTGTTGAACATTGTACCTCGGTACAGAGGCTCTCTGATTAACCAAACGGAATTTTTACGGATTTGTAAATGGAAGTTGTGCGCTATCTGTTCGCTATGATATGAACTTTTATTCGATGAGATACAATTTGTACATACTCTATAGAGTTTTTAGAAGCTAAAACATATTACAATAATATGAATGCAAATTACATTCATAGATGTCTGCACTAAACAGTTTCCAAAAAGTTATATCTAGTTACTTCCTTGGTATATTTTGTGTTAAAAACACAGAAGTTAGATATATTATCTCACCTTTCTGGTAAAAATATATTTCACATAAATATACATAATAATTCTTTAACAAAACTCCCAAAAATTATTCTTTAAGGAAAATTGTTTTTTGAGCATACTGTCATGTCTTCTAAAATTTTTATTTTGAATATTAATTTGAATATTTACTTGATAAGCAATTGAAATTTCAAAGACTTTATTCTTTATATTTTTTAAACAATGCATACATATTATTAATAGATGTGATAAGATGATCTTATTTTCATTTATACTTTAATACAAAAAACATAAACATTCATTGTTTTTATTTTTGCAATTAAGAATTAAGGTATATAACAGGTATAAAATATATAAAAAGTGCATGTATTTAAATTTTGGTTTTTTTGATAATTTGTTCCAAAAAAAATCAAATGATTTAGAAATTAAGCCAAAAACGCTTTTAAAAATTACCCTGATGACTTAGAGGAGTTATTTGGAAATAAACGTACTCACATTATATTCTACATTAAAGAATAATAAAGATGTGCACTATGCACAAAATATATGAATGAAGTATGAAATATATGAACAACATTCTCAAAACCGTCTCCTTTACCCTAACGTAAATTTTTTTGTGTATATTCTTATATTTTCCAGCTATGATTTGTTCAAAATAACGGTTTTTTTCATCAGGAATAGAATTGAAATATTTAAGAAAAAGTATGTTAATTTAATGCGATGACAATAAACTTTATAGAAGCTATGATGAGGCAAGAAATTTGCTAACATGACATAATCGATGTACTCGCAAATAATGAAACCAAAAAAGATACTCTTATGATAAGAAATTGGATTTTGAAAAATATAATTTTAATATTTAAATTTATTTGTATGTATACATATATGTATGTGGGTGTGTACATATATCACCACCATATATTTCACTATATCACCATAGCCGATTAGCAGCTAAACTGCTGAACCGATTTTATATGAATGAGGTGTTCATCGATTCGTTATTACAGCCTGGTTGTTATAGACTATAACAGTGCTTATATTAAACTAGCAGACTCGTTTACGTGTATCTGTGACAATTTGGAGCACCAGGTATTTGTTATGGGATATTCGGTATTTGTTGTGAATCGCCCGGTATTTGGTGTAAGAAACCTGTGACACGAACTTTTTTATGCAGTTTGTTATTTAAATGGTATTAAAGTTCAAATTGACTTTTAAGTATTATTATGAATCGTATGGGAGTATAGAAAAGTGTTGTTTTTGGACTTTTCAGACAATTTTTATAAATTTTTCCCTGCGTAAGAATCATCCTCGTACTTCAAAGAATATTCTAAAAAAAAAAAAAAAATTAGCGAAATCGGTTAATTTTTTTATTATAAATATAATGAAATATATATTAAGAGCATTTAATTAAGTAAATGCTTCCAAAAGATTTTAAACTAATATATAAGTTATAAAAATGATTGTATGTTAATTTGTTACCACATTACTTATAAACTATTCATTAAAAATCAGCAAATAGGGTAGCGTGAGATATTTAAATACTAACGGGAACGGTAAACACAATTAAACGAAGAAATACATATTACATTACAGGTTGTCACCTTGGCATGCGACCACAACAACTATCCTCTGAACACCACTTTATTTAATTTCGGATAAGAATATTTTCTCGTTTCGTATTTTTAAGAGCACATTACCGTAGGAGAGTTACAGTAGTTTAAAAAATTATTTTTATACTCACTTCTTTAAACAAAAAGGCGGCACATTACATCGGGGCACTTAGCTTTAATTCATCCACGACCTTCAATGAATCTTAAAGTTATCCAAATCATTCTTCAAAGAGAGTTATCATTTTCGATGTTACTATCAAATGACAAAACTAAACAAATACTCTACACAATTAAACAATTTAAACCGTAACTATAAAGCTTTAAAAAATTTATGAAACTCGAATTTGCTTAATAAGTATTGTGTTATGTTCAAACATCTTCGTCAGCCAATCCTAAATCGACATATACTTTGCTTGGATGAAGTCAAACGTAAAATGTATTTTTGCATTACTTCTTATGGCTTCCACTATGTGATTAAAAACATATTTCCATCACTTAATTCTAAATCTTATTATAAATGGGGGATTAATGACTCTTTTAATTATAAACTTAAAAAAGAAGAAGAAAATGTATATAATCAATTGTGGATAAACAAGTGATTATGACGAAATCCAACAAAATTCACTAATAAATTGACCTGTTCAATTTATTTATTGTATTTATGTTAAAACCTTTTATTCATTCAGTCAAACTTAAAGTTATCCAAAACATTATTCTACGAGAGTTTTCGTTTTCGATTAATACTAAATAATCAATATATTACACAATGGGCAAATTTTTAATTTAGATTATATAGAATGTTCAGAAACTAAGTAAGCTGTAAGGGCTAATTCTATATGCTAAATACGACAAAAAAATATATGTAAAATTTTTCTAATAAACCAATACGATATAATAAAAAATTATATCTTGAGAATTAAAAAAAAAAAATAACATGTTGGAACGTTAAACAAACAAATTCTTTAAAGTAAACGTTATTCCCCTCTCCTAACAAATAAACTCTTTTAAATGTGTCTAGTTTATATAATGCAAAACTAGCTAGTATTCGGGTATTTGCTGCCGCAGAAGTACACACAAGTATATCAGATTAAATAGTACTTAGTTTACAGAGGGTACAAAAAGAAAACAGGTCTCTAGATAAAGATTTGTCGACATCAGGGCTAGTTTTATCTTATCTTTCTCTCGAAAAAGAAATATTTCCCGTACACAAAATCATAGTTTTACGAATGTTTTCTTCAAAAATGTATTATTTTATAACGAATTTTTTATAATTTTTAACTACTTTGTACCTATTTAATTTTGTATTGACTTCTAGTTAAATGATACAAAACTCTACTCCAATGATGAATATCTTCTAACCACATTAGCTCTAAACTATTAAGTACTTTTATTCACACTTTATCAAAGCTATGGATACTCAATACAATTATATAGAACCACAAACCGTATATATACAAATCTCTGTTATAGAATCGGTATTGTTCGTTTATTTCTTGAATTTTAATATCAACAGGTATTTCAATATTAACTATCATAGATATTGATATTGTTTGTTGGATTATTATTATAAGTTCATTTATAATGCAATAAAGACATTCTAAATGTCTAGACTAAAAAATATCAAATCATCTAGAATATACTGAAAACTAGTAGTTTACCCATAAAATCGATTTAATTCAAATGATAATTACAAATTCTAATTACTTTCAAAACTGTTTGCATTTATTTTACGCCAGCTATTTTATGCAAATTAAAAGTGAAAACTAATAATTTCGTATTTTAGATGCAATTTGATTATTACTGTAAACCTGGCTCATATCTCAGAACTTAATTCGCAAATATTTTAATTCCCAAATATTTCTCACATTACCATAAGGAAATATATAGTCAGTAGATTTTAAAAGTGTGCTTATGAATTTTTTAAGGTACCATTCTATGATTCTCCAAAATTTGAATTGTTTTTTTTCAATCAAAAACATCCTAAAACTTAACGAATGAGTTCCAATTTGGGAATGAGAACAAAATTTTAATCATATTTTTATTCATGTAAAATTTTCTATCATTAAGTTAACGAATATTATTTCATTTTTTTGGATTTTCATATTTGACTACATAATATGTCAGAGTATATTAATTTTAGTCTAAAGTTTGTAACGCTTCCTAATATTGACCCCACTAACAAAATTTTGGTAAAGGTGTTGTGTTCATAGAAACACCTTATTAGTCGATTTCCGACTGTCCACCTGCCCGTCATCACGATAATTTAAAAACAAAAATAGATTACGAGTAAAAATTTTTGAATGAGTTTAAGTTCGTGAATGACCAAAATCATTGGGTCCAATGGATCATTGACCCAACTTTTAATCTAAGATAGGAGAAAAGTTCAAATACGAAAAATGTTAATAGAAACAACTTTTGTTTCAAACATATTTTCGTTAAATGTTTGAGTTCTCTACAATTTCAGTTCAAATTTGGCTAATAAACTAATATATAATATATAATTTATACGCTTTTAAATTGACAGCTACTATTTATGAAAAAACTTATAACAAACTATTAACTAACAAAATGTGTTAGAGATATAACAAATATTTATCTGTTATTGCAAATAAGATATATCATTATTGAAAAAACTGCCAACATTAAAATTATTTCACAATATTACAATGTTGACTCGATTTCACACTTTAGAAGTCAGATCAGAATGTCTTCAGAAGTTAGATCAGAATCACTTCAGAAATCATACTTCTAAGTATTAGTTACAGTTGAAAAAAATCAAATATATTTTATGGTTTAATTTGAATTCAAGATATATGCTGAGTCAAAAGTTTATTATAAACAATTTTAAATGTTTATTATTTCATTAAGGAAGTACGAGCGCCAGGCGGTGTGGGGATAGGTATCGACTCTAGCGCGGTAAGGGGAACGCAGTAACCATATGATTTTTTTCAATATATAGATATACATTTAACATTGGCTAGTGGCGGCATTTATTTTTCTTTTAATTAATACACTTTAATTAGTCGGGCAAGTGTAAATATTTTTGAATTAAATTTATCACTAATATATTTACTTTCATCCATTTTTAAAAATATTCACCGAACAAGTTTTTTAAAAATATTCACCGACAGTTTTACGAGAAAAATACAGAAATGTATCAATGTTTGAAGGTTACCCCATAAGAGATGTTAAATTGCTCAACTTTAAAGTTAATTATTTATTTAAATGATCGGGCAATCTCCTTCAAATTTTTGGAATTTGTTTAGACATATTTAAACTTTGTATTAAAAAAAAAATCAAGCCTTTTATCAAAAGTTGCCTTGGTGCTCGTACTTCCTTAAACGCGTACTGGAAACAAAAAATGTAATGATAACTAAGTAATTGAAGAGTTTTATATAAAATAAAAAGTTCATTTCTTTGTTATTAAAATGTAATAATGAATGTCAAATTTCATACACTCATATAGAAATATGTTACTATATACTTCTACCTAGTATTGTATCCTCCATTCATCGTAGTCAGACACTGAATTTCATAGAAACTGAATACCAGAAAATAATACCAATCGTTTTGTTATTTTTAAAAATTACTATATTTATAAAGTGAATTTCTAAATAAATCCCGTAAGATTAATGTTTTTCAAAAAGATCTTTTTACATGTTTTTTATATTTCTTCTACATAACATACTTATTAGTTTTGTAATGAAAAGCATAATAATAAAGTATGCATATGTAGATAAACCATCTTGATAATAGCAATGATTTAAAAAGCAATTATTTTAATGTTATGCAGAAAAGACAATAAATTTGTTGTCTTATCTTATCTATGACAGTTCGAAGTTAAATGAGAAACATTTCTAACTTACTTTTATTATTATTTATGTATATTGTAATATTGTACTACAAATTTTTTTTTTTGTAAAATCCACATATTATGATGTACCTACTTTATACAGGAGATTCGCAATTATAATCCATATGAATACTACCTACGTTCCAGTTGTAAATTAACTACAAATCAATTCAATTGAGATACTACATGAAACTCTAATAATCAAATAAACTCTAAATTCAGAATTGTTTATCAATATATTAGTATTATTTTCTATACATAAAACTTACCCATGTTTTCGACAAATTAAAGTGATTCTTCTTTTTAAGCCTTTGGTAGATTTTTGCTGTCTCTACTATAGAGTTCCACGTTTTTTTCTACTAGAATTTCTTCTTCCAGTTTGCTATTTTCATTCATTTAAGATCTTCCTCAACTTGATCCAGCTATCTTCACTTTGTTCTTCTCCTTTTCTTTGGAAATGCCCTATCCACCGTGTTGTTCTTGATTTTAAGAATCGAATGATATCCTTCCCTTTAATTAGTTTTTCTATTTCATAATTTATCGTCTACTCCATTTATTATTTTCTTTTATGTCTTTATAAATACGTCGGGTTCTACGTTAAAATTGTTTATCAACCCAGGTTTTAGATCCATATATAACTATTGGTATTTTAAGAGTCATACATTTGTATTTTATAGTCGTTTGTAACTATAAATTTAATGTTAATGATAAAGTGATTGAAAGCTCATAAAATCGTTTTATTGTAATACAGCTTTATTTTATAATGTAAGCAAGGATTTTTGGAAAATTAAAGTTTAAGGGAAATTATGGAAAAATATTCTTCTGGAAATTTGTATATAGCTTACGTATGATGTGTGACAACTAATATCTTTACGAAAATTTTGAATAGTGGGCCGTTTTCTTTTTCAGTCCCAAAAATTTTTGATTGCTCCCATAAGCTTTAAATTGACAGACATCTTTTTTTTTTGTTGTTGTTTTATGATCATGTAAAATAAAATTAAAAAATCAATTTGTCCCGCATGTAACCAAAATAGAATACCTGACAACATTAAAATTGAATTTAAATGCTAGAAGTGACAATCGAAAATTTTCAGGTTCCGAAAAGAAAAATATCCCAATTTTCAGATTTTTTGAACAGAAAAATCTAACACTAAATATAATTAAGTCATTTACAAATTTTTCGAAATATATTTATTCATAAATGATATGATGTGCTTATAGGTATCCAGCGTTTTACTGAACATAAATAAATAATGAAGTGTTTTAGTTTTTTTTGATATTCACATTTTAGGAGTAGAGGGCATAAAGGCTAGAATTTTAACATTGGAATTATTCCTAGTCATAATTAATGTTGTGGCTTAGGGTTTTTGGGTTTTCAGATTTAAGGTGAGAAATGGCTAATGAAAGTTTGCATTCAGTTTGACTGGTAGTGAAAATTTGATTGGAGTATCGATTTTTTTAATTAGAATTTCAAATATGGTGTATTATTTTCTGGAATATTGATTATATTCTTTATAAGTCTTTAATTGCTATGATTGCTTACATGCCGTAGTCGTAGACACAGACCTTGCTACAATTGTATTAAAAAATTTATGGACAATGAATAGTCGCAATTGAAACGAACATAAAAGAGAAAGAAATCATTGTAAATATTATTAGTGTTATCTTAATACAAACACTTCCAATCGTATTTCCTTAAAAATATTTCGTTTTTTTTACAAAATCATAGTTTTTTTTACGAAATATCCATAATTATCAGTTTACTACCGCAATTGTAAAATCATTGTAAGATATACAGTGAAAGGTTTAAAAATCAGATATTGTACGATATAAATCAGGAATGAGGTACATTATGCTTCTTAAAATTTAATTTTTTCGGAGCATAACACTAACCCGTTCTAGTAAAAATTATCAAATATTCTTCTTAAAACGTCGTAGTTGCGATATATTCTGTTATCAGACATTCCAGTAACTATATGAATATATCTGTGAGAATTAAAATAACAATGAACCAACTTTCGTGTATAATTTATAATATAACCGTAAGGTTTAAGTAACGCCATGCCGTATACCTTCTATTAAGTCTGTAAATTGTGGAACTTATTAAAAGAGTAACCGGTAAATAAGATCATTGTATTTGTAGAATAAAAACATAAACAATAAGTAAAATGCTAATAAAGAACTGGATAACATTTTCTAAAAAGAAAAACACGATGAAATGGATGACAAAAAATTTTATTTATTTTTCATTATGATATTGTTCAATAATCTGATTAAAAATCACTAAAGTTGTCGTTTTTCTTTATCTCATAATACGCTCTTTACAATACCTTACAGGTATTATTAATAATTTTAAAAACTTTATGAAAATGTAAAGCATTAATGTACAGATCAATTCAAAAATAAGGTACTATTTGAGAAAAAATTAGTCTTGTTTCTCCGATTTCAAAATTTTTACACTTCTCGCAACTTTTTGTATCTATGTTTTGGAAGTTGCTGAATAGCTCTGAATTCGTGCCTGTTTGTCGTTTAGTTTGTAGGTCTGTTTAACTAATTCAGACGACCGCGCTTAACACCGAAACTACTGAAAGAATGTTAATAAATTTGATGTTAATAATAGCGGAGATGTTTGCGATAGTTCTCATATATCAATTATCTAGTTCCCAAAGTACATCCCATGAACTTTAGCTACTTCTTTTTTTTTATTAAATGCTGATATCTCGTGAATTGTACATTCGAGTTAACAAAACTTAAATATAACACAACGTGTAAAAAGCTCAGATTGCTACAATAAGTGACGAAATAACGAAATTGCATCGTTTTACGTAAAATTCAAATTTCAACTTAAACGGTCAAGTCGTTTCGAAGATATAGTTATTTAAATAAATTTATTCGATAATGGACATTTTCATTTAAATGCCTATATATTGTGAACCGCTCATCTGATGTGGATGAAATTCTGTATGTAGATGGATGACACAATTTTATTCTGGATACTAAGAAAAAAAATGTAACAGACAATAACGAAAAAAATGAAAATATCTAGCTTACTGCTATCGAATTTTATGTTGTTGAAAATGAAATATAGAAGAATCATTTTTTTCACTTCATATTTAAATTGCATCACATTCGGTAAAATCGATCCAGGGGTAAATAGAAATTTAAGCAAACATATTCATTCAATATGAGGAAGTTCCTTTTCCATTATTGGCACTGTATTTATTTTGATATTGAGAAATACTTTTAGACACATACATTAATGGTTAATGGGTAAAACCATTTCATTAAAATTTCTTCTACACTCTAATACTTGATAATAATTTGAAACTTTTTATTTTAATTTTAGTAGTCTGTCATAAAATACATCATTCAGTGAAATATGTGAGCTATACAAATGCATTTTTGAAAAAATGAATAAAAACGTCTTCTAGCTCGTATCCATTTTATTGAAATTACTGTACAATATGTTGTGAGTATATTCTTCCTACTATCAATAATTTTTTTGTAATGAGAATTTATTAAAAGTATAGTTTTCTTATGTATAATGAATGGAGATAGTTTTTATACTTAAATTCATTCATTTACTATTGTAAAATAAACGAAATATTCAAAATATTGACAATTTTTTTTCAAGCCTTGAATTATTTAAAATGAAAATACATACAATGAATGCATTTTAAGAGGTCAGTTTTCTAGAATTTTGGATTTGGTCTAAAACATATTTGTCTATATTTTCTAAATGATTTTTTTGAAATATTATATTTACAGGTGTTTTTAGAACATAAATTGTCAAATGGATTTGATATTTAACATTTTTCTAAAGTGAAATGTAATCGAATATACTACACCGAAGACTAAATGTACATTCTTACATATCAGTCACGTCACTGTTAAGTCATTCCGTCTCAGTCGGAAATAGTATTCTTCTATGAAATGTAATGTAGGGTGTATAGGGTTCAGTCTCAGTACATCGATGTGGTTTCAGCCTCAGTTCCATCATTTTGACGGCATTTTTTGTTGTGAGTTAGTATGAGAATACATGAATTCTGAACTGACACGCGACAGCCATGTGTAGATGGGACCGGTTATTTCGATTGAGACTGTCCGACTGAATGTGTGAATGATCCTTTATACAATATAAATTGTAATTGTTAATAAAATGGTAAAGTAGATACGGTATCTATAGTTAAATTATCTATTCTCAATAACAATCTTTGTCAGGTGAATCTATAAACTAAATCTATAAACAAGGATCCACCTAAAGGTCCTTTGGAGTAAATCTACGTAGATCTCTGCATAGTTGCATGGAGAGATTCTTTTGACAACATTTTTAAATATTAACTTTATTCATGGCGAATTTCAAACATTAATTTCTGTGAATTACTTACGAAAGGCACAAGTTATAGTAACTAGGAAATAAGGATCCAAAAAGAGGCATACATTACTCGCGAAAATTAAAAGAAATACAATGTATATTGCATAATATATTTTATTTATTATTGATGCCTCATTCTTTATTTTAAAGAGACTCTTAAGTACTTTTTACATAGTAAAGTACTTTTTGCTCAGTTAGATAACGAGATGAAAATATATAGGTTTTAACAAAAATCTTGACTCTTTCATATTTCTATACATCCCGCTTTTTATGAAGCTCTTTTGCATTACTCTTATTATGCATTTGAACTTTCAAAATTATATGAGGATCGTGGATTTGTTTAATTACGTATAAAATATCAAACGCAACTACTATAATAGAATATTTTTTTGTCACTAATATATACTTCATGAACTCTACACCACTAATTATATCCCGACAAAGTTAAATAAAATCAAGTGAAGATCGTTTGTCCTATTTGTAATGGTAGACATAAAATACTCATTGATAGGCATTCACTAAATATTCAAAAAATATGCTGTCCATACAGATATAATAATAAAGTGTATTGCAATTATGCATGTGTTTATTAGCTAAATTAGAGCGGACATTTTGACGAATCTGAACAGTTACGAAAAATTCTTTCAACTAAATGTTGATTATTTTGAAAAACATTATTTGGACTTTTCGTCTAATTCAAATGGTTCAAAAGTTAGACAATGGATCCATTGGATTCAATGGCCAATTTTTACGAACTCCATCTTACTTTATATGCCTAAAGTACGTCTCTAAAATTTCTACTCGCTATCTCTTTTCGTTTTAGAGTTTTCTTAGTGACAGGCTGGACATACGGAAATTGACTAAATAGATGATTCTATGAACAACTATACCAAAATTTTGTTTGGGCGGTCAATATTTTCAAACTTTGGACTAAAATTGGTATACTGTGACATATTGTTTATATGTTGAGTATAAAAATAAAAAAATGTGAATACCATAAGAAAAATTATACTATGGACAAAAATATCAAGCGTTTTAAATAATATATTTTCTGATATGCCTTACAAGTGATACTTTTTGGCCTTGCAATTGCAGTGCGACAAATATATGGAATATAAATTAGAGACGTAATTATTAATGTTTAAATTAAAAGTAAAACTCGTTGTTATAATTTTTATTAGTTTAATGAATAAAATCATTTTATTAAATGTTAGAACTTTTGTCCTTGTTATAACGCCATAAAGAAATTTAATACTATTAACATGCAAGATTTATGAAATCATTTATAACAAAACAATGCGTTCCATTCCTTGCTCTAAGTGCAATATATATTCCAGCCAGTATGTTTGAACTGATGTATCAGATAAGTATTACAACGCATATCATGTTCTGTGCAGATATTACAGCATTTTAAAACGGGTCAACAGGTGTTCAGTCCATAGATATAGTAGATATATATCTATGGTTCAGTCGTTCATTTATACTTTAGTTATGCCTGTTGCTTCAAACATGGTATGTGTGTAATATAGTGAAGCTACCTTACTGTTTGACATTGGTGCATAGTATATTATGTAAATAGACTTTTTGACTAGACACTAGAAGTACGACCACGTGTAAACTGCAATATTAAATACTTCTTTAATAAATTCAAATAAATGATAATAATTTATTTTCACAGATCCACCAACAGATTTTCAGCTAGATTAACAATAGTTTTCTACAGAGATTCTAATAAGATACTGACTTTCACGGTTATGGTTTAAAAAATCGAACGATTTTGGATAAGATTTTATCAAAATGGAATGGAAAACCTTTTGATTTTGGTTATTTGTTCGTAATAGACAAATAATATAATTAATACAAAGTATAAATATTAAAAGCTAGTTAAAAAATAAGAGTATGATAAATTTTCTTCAATATTTGATATATATGGGTGAAAGTGGAAAATACCCGTTATCGCATATATTTACTTAAATATCCATGTCTCCGAAACGGCTCGACAGATTAAGTTGAAATTTGGATATTAGATTAAAAAAGTTTTTAAAACATAAAAATCATTGATAGTAATATCTATAAATTTTCGCGTACAAATAATGAATAAAATAATTAACCAAATGTTTTAAAATTTAGTATGCACAATATTGATATGACAACAGAGGAGTTTCTCTTGAAAAAACATTTCTAAATATAAAGGACACATATACACAACACAGCGTAACTGGCGAGACGCGTGTCACAGTTTCTTGCGACACGCGTCATAAGTTTCACGAGACTAACAATAAAAACATAATATAAAACAAGTAAAACACGTGTCTTTTGGATGGGAGAACTGCGTGACAATATGCGTTCCTCAACACAATATATCTTTATATCTTGTCGCGCTGTGACTCCCGCTCCGCAATATGCGCCTGACATAAAATCAAATTTTTATTGTTCCCTTTTTTAACTAGAGTTGTTATATTATTAATTTAATGTACTGTCACGCTCTAATTAAAATTTTGTAAAATTTTTTAGCGTTTTTTACGTAAATATTTGAAGACAATAGTAGTTTCGAATCATAAAAAACGCTAACAATTACATACCTGTGTAGCCATAAGAATATTTTCTTGTTATTATTATTAAATGGAAAATCAATATTTTCCAATGAGAAAACATATTATTTTCTTGAAGGTAATAATTATTTATTCGTAGCTTATCTTACTACAAACAGAAGTCATTTCCTCTTGTTTCCGTTGAGTGTTTTTAATTTCATCGCTTAAATGATTTTAAAATTGAATTCTTGCTTTTACGTGAATTTTTTTGTAATATTCAAACAATCCATAACGTCAATATCAAAATTACCTACTTTATAATTTCAATATTTTAATCCCTCAAACGATTCATAAATTTCAAAATAGCCAATTGGTTAGAAAAAAAATGTGTAAGAAAAATGAATCTGCATAATTTTTATTCTAGTCCAGAATGTTACATTATACATAAAATATTTAAATTTTAAATATTTTATGTAAAAAGATTAACATGAAAAATTTAACTTTGGCCCTTAATATACAAATTATTTTTAAAAATATTTTTGAAATACAAAGATTAATTTTTTAATTAAAAATGTTGTGAATTAAAAAATATTATGAAGGCAAAATTTATGTATTTTATTTAATATTATTCTGTGCCATAAAAATTATCTTAGCAAACATTACATTAGAAAAAAATACAAATATTAATTTAAAACATTTAAAAGCAACTAAAATATTTATATTAAACTATTTATGTGCACAAAATCACGATAAAATCTGCAGTCCAACAATTATATATTTGACTTCTATAATATGTAAAAGATTAATTAACCAACAATTTCCATTGCAGTATTCTAATTCTATAATACCTCGATTATATTGTTTTAATCTATAAGAATGTCAGTCCCAGGTATTAATCAGTAAAATAACAAATACAGATATAGCACCAAATTCAGTATTGATGTCATTTAGTGCCAAACAGCTATATTTCAGTGTCCCAATACCAGATACAATAAAGGCTTTAGGAAAATGGCTTATAAATAAAGGATTGCATAGACGAAATAACGTAATTGTTAAAATTAACTCGCCTGTACATGAGACAAAATGTAATTTTACTTTCGAAGGTAAATATATCAAACACAGATTTGGAACATCCATGGAAAACCCGTTATCTCCATTCCTGAGGCAACATCTTTATGCCAGATTTTGAAAAACAAGCAAAACAAACGTTCAATTACTTTCCATCAGTCTGAATAGTTCTATCAACGTATGGATATATAGTTGATGATATCGTTGCAATTTCAGACACAGATAAAAAATTTTTTTTAATAATGTGAACAATATAAACCTATCAATCGATTTCACAACTGAAGTTGAAAAAAACGGTTTTATCCCGTTCTAAGATATCAGTAGATTCCAATAGCCCACCGCAACACAAATTGCCATTTTCAATTTTTTATTGAACCGATTGATAAAAAGAGCATTAAAAGGGATGAATATTTAACGACTTTGATCCAAATATAGATAATAATAGGATTCAAAATTGAAATTCAAAATTTTACGAGGTACAACACTGATAAAAAAATGGTGTGAATTTATGAACATTTTTTCGACCGTACATCAATAAAATAACAAAAGAGGAGATTGGGGAACATAATTTGAAAAAGGCATCCATCAGCATATCTAAACACCTAATTGGAAATCTATAGGACAAAATAAACAACGAATAAATCGGGAATTTATTGCATTGAATATTAAAAATGCTCGAAGAAATAATTAGGTCGAAGTAGAAGATAAATTGGTTTAAAATTAAAAGAACACATAGCGCACATAATATTTGCTTATATTGTTAAATCGTGTGTAGCCGCTTACGTTATTCAAAATTACCACAAAATCGACAATAGTTCAGTGAATTAATGCGTTTCCTCAAAACTTTTTTGAATTGCTCAGATTTATTTGCAAATATGTCGGTAAATAGCAAAAAATGTAGCTTGTAAAAAAAATGTAATGATTGGTTCCTATTTTATTCATTTAAGTATATATTTGTTGAGTTACAGTTGGTGGAAGATAACTGTTTTGCAAGCGGAAACAACATTTTAAGTATTGGACATCAAATAACTAAAAAAATTTAACTTTGGTGTCAAAGTGTTGAAAAAATATCTCGAAACGTTGAAATGGAAAGTTTTACCTCACCCGCCGTACTCTCCAGATGCTGGTCCATCTGATTTTCACCTATTTCGCTCAATGGCACACGACCTGGCTGACCAGCACTTCAGTTCATATGAAGAAGTGAAAAATTGAATCGACTCATGGATTTTATCGAAATATGAAGAATTTTTTCGCTGCGGGATTCGCTTGCTGCCAAAGTGGTGGGCCAAAGTGGTAGCTAACGATGGATAATACTTTGAAATTTAATGTATGTAATCGTTTTGTTGTAATAAAGCCTCAAATTAATTAAAAACGGCGGGCGAAAAGTGGTAAACCTATGTACTTTTTGGGTTTTTTAATAAAAAATCATGCCTTTTTTGGCAATTTAAATAAAATAAATTATAGAGGAGCCAGCTTTAAATTGAGTTCTCGTGATAAATCTGTTCTTGTGCTGAATTTGAAAGTAATAAAAAGGTACGATAAATTTTCTTTTCATTATAATAACTCCGTTCATGAAAGTAGCTTAAAATATGATTTATTTAAAGATTTTTTACATTTGCACTAATTTTTTTAGTTATTTGACGTTATATACTTAAAATGTTGTTGCCGGCGACTTGACAATTATTTTCAACTAGCTGTAACACAAGAAATGTCGCATCGAATTGAATAAAATAGTAAACAATCTTTTAATTTTTTCATATTTAATTTTCTATAAAATAATTTTTACCGTAGAATGCCCATTTTTCGAATCTTTCTGGATATTTCGAAATAATCGAAATATCCAGAACGTTAATTTGTGGAAAGCCATATCAATTAATAATTATTCTAAATATTCAGTGTATTTAATTATTTTTTGATAATGTTCTTTTTTTTGTAGAAATTCGTTTTGAGAATTATAGAGTCGTAAGTTTTACGTTTTCATCGGTCTAATGTATTAGAAACTAGAAAACAGTTTGGCGATTATATAGGTACAGCTTCGAAATAAGAGAAAGTTAATTATACAGAAAGGCTATGTTGCGAGATTAACACGTAAGTGCAATAAACTTTGCATAGTGTAAAATTGATGAAATTGTACTACTAACATTAGTATTGAAAAACTTTGAGGAATATTTGACTAATACAAACCTATAATGCACAATTTGTATTACTATTTGTATTACACAAACTGGGAAAGGTGGTGGTTTTTGTGGATGACAAATGGACATTTTTATTTGCAAATATCTCTGAAAGTATTGACTTTTCGATTCATGCTTCAATGATACTTTTTACTTAGAATTCACCATTTTTTGTGGATAAAAACACTCCTCAGCACTATATAACTATTGTTTCTTGGGGGTCATTTCTACTTACGGATAAATTACCTGCCCATGCCAAGCTATTGGAAAAAATTATGGGATATTTCTGTTATTTTTTTTTCATTTACTGGACTAAAAATCTAATTAAAATTATTTTAATGGATACCCTACTCTATCGAACTAAATGCATATGATAGCACCTACTTTCAAAAACTTGGTAGTGAAACAATGAAGTTAGATAAAGGACCCATTTAAATTGTGATTTAATAAAGATTTCAAAATTAAAGTTGAATTTTTTGGTATCGAAGCGAAATTTGAAATTTAAATATTATTATTTGTTTAAATTTTTAACGGTCAGGTCTTGTGGTCCAATACTTTAATATAATTGGCCGAGTACTAAACATGTGATCGATGTTGATTGCTTGACATAGCAATTTGATAGATATTTGGTAAGTAAAAATTGCGCGCTAACTAAAAAAAATACAAGTGGTGCAGACTGTCTACGAAATAGTCACGAATAACATCTTTTCGGAGAATAAGTACAATTATTCAATTCATACTGATCATGAATACTTTCTAGTCGAAATAGGTATTTCGAGTATACAAAAAATTTAGATCTAGGATACAAAAATTGAAATTTATTCGAAAAATCCTATAGTTCTCTTTGATAATATTCATATATGTAAGGCGTTTGTTTGTGGAAAGCTTTCTATAGCTTCGGTATAAAGATACCGAAAAGAGACGGATATTCCTCTCTTTCTATAGTGTGGCCAATTACATGAAGACATTTCTCAATCCATTCATCTCTATGTTTATGTTAGAATTGTTAGCATTCATAAAATAATCGAAATATCCAGAACGTTAATTTGTGGAAAGCCATATCAATTAATAATTATTCTAAATATTCAGTGTATTTAATTATTTTTTGATAATGTTCTTTTTTTTGTAGAAATTAGTTTTGAGAATTTTAGAGTCAGTAAGTTTTACGTTTTCATCGGTCTAATGTATTATGAAACTAAAAAACAGTTTGGCGATTATATAGGTACAGCTTCGAAATAAGAGAAAGTTAATAATACAGAAAGGCTATGTTGCGAGATTAACACGTAAGTGCAATAAACTTTGCATAGTGTAAAATTGATGAAATTGTACTACTAACATTAGTATTGAAACAACTTTGAGGAATATTTGACTAATACAAACCTATAATACACAATTTGTATTACTATTAAAGTAATTTCTTTAAATTGAATGCCATAAATAATTGTGTAATGTCCGTCTGTCGAAGGAATTTATTTGTTTCTTTTCATTAAATTCCATTAAATTCCAAATTTTGAGTTAGGTACATTTTTCCCAGTTTCGATTACAATAAATGCCTATAAATTCTTTTTTTGAAATAATGACCAGGAAAGCAAAAGGTGATATTGTATTTTGCTACCCATGTATAAAATACAGTTACTTATATAAAACAAACGAAAATATCATGTTGAATACAGCGTTTTAATAAATTAGTATAAGAGCTGACATCAAATTTTGCCGGTGCATTTTATTGCTTTTAAAAGCTTCTTCAATGAATAATTTGTATACCACTGATGAGTGCATCGACCGTCAGCTAGTTCAATTCCCTTGCATTGGGCTGCGGAAGCTGCAAATCTTGCAGAATTGAAATAAAATCCACGCCATTTAATTGGAGCTGATCAGTTTTGTCTTACATAGTTTCTATTCTATTATTTATAAAAACATCGTCAGTTGCTTGTATATTGAATATCTTTTCCATTTTCCAATTATGCATTGACTGCTTTTTTGCTGTTTTGTATTATTTTTATAGTTTTGAATTAAGCCTTGGCTTATTGTATTTTAATATTATTTTAAAGTCAACAAAAAATTCATTTAAATGCTGCTCTGTACGAAATAATGTTTAATATATTTATACCACAAGTTTCATATTTTCTTTTATAATTATGCTCTCTCCGCCTAACACGAACGCATTGGTTTCTGTTTAATTTGTTATTGTATTATCCATCTCTAGTGTTTATTTCATGTATGATTGCAACACTATGTTTATGTACAACATGTGTAGTTAATTTAAGCTCGCGTCAGGATATTCCAACTCTCGAATATTATAGCAATTTAGTAAACTTGTGCATTTACACTTTGTCAACATATGTATAACATTGTCAATATATCCTGCACCATACTTGTCATATCTAGAAGTATATGATCTAAGGTATATATAAACAAGAATAACCATGACATTATATAATACTCTAATGTCATCACTGTCCATCACTTATCAATAACAAAAACTAATTCATCAGCTATAAAATCATTCACCTAAAAGTGACGCCAGCTCTTGGGCCATAACGTTGCAATTTTGAGTTTATGATGAGAATTTGGCAAACTTATATTCACAACTAGATTGTAAATATAATAATAATACGAATTTGCTCTTTGTATATTTGAAGTAGTATCAAATTGCTTTTTGATAATAGGTAATCCATTTCATCTTGAATATTTACTACAATAAAAATCTGTTTAAGAAACAAGAATATTTGACTCTCATATTTCATATTTACAATAAGGAACTTAGGTTCTAACACTATAGAATTCAATTTTACGCAGAAACACGCACCAATTTGAAATACAACTTTCTAAAAAAGCGTTTAATTTGACGTGCGAAAACAGACTTTGCTATTAATAAAGCAAAAGTAGGTTGTCATACTAGAGATTGTTGAAGTAGTTTATTTTTTATTAGTACAATACCAGATATTGTCCGCGACTTTATTATATTTTTCATGTAGTGCATAGTCATAGTCCGAATATAGAATTGTTTCTGTGAATAGCATTTTACGTAGTGATGTGAATGTTATTAGCTCAGTTGGCTAAGCTCTTACGAATCCTGTAATAGACTTGCAATATCCATCACAAAAAAAAAACTCAATGTATAATATTAGTAAAAGTTCAAGAGTTCTCATTGCACTTGGAACAATACACACAAGTTTCGACTTTATAAACAAATTTTCTTTATATTTTTATTTAAAAATTAAAATTCTTTATTATAAAAAAATAAGTTCTATGTTCAAAAAAAGAAAAAAAAAGAAAAATCAAATAAATAAATAAATAAATAAATAAATTTCAATACATTAATTTTACAAATAAAAATGTTCTTGAATTAATTATTATTCAATATAACACCATTAATCAATTGAATCGCTTGACTATCACGCTTGACTACTGTAATTTTTAATCTTTACTTATTATCAAACAGTATTGCTAGATTTTGTAAACTTTACAACACTTTTTTTACAAACTGAAAACTTAGCTTTCTTCCTCGCCCTATATATATATACTGGTCATTGGATATTTCGAGAAAATAATAATTATTATGTTGGAAATCTATTACTTAACTATTTATCAAATAATTACTAGTTCGAGATTTTTCTTGACTTAAAATTGCAATTTTAATTTAATTTGGTCCATTTTCGTTCGCCGGTCTATCATGAAGATTCTCTACGAAAACTAAAAACCTCTAAAACGAAAAGACATAGCAAAGTAATTTTAAGTTCACGAATGAGCAAAATCTGTCTATTCGGTCCAATGGATCATTAACCTAGCTTTTAAGCCATTAAAAACAAAAGAAAAATTAAAATACAAATTTTTTTCTTTTATTTTTCAACAAACAACTAGTGTTTGAAATATTGTTTCATAAAACGTTTGCACTCACCACAATTTCTACCTCAAATTTAGCTAATGAACACATATTATTATAAAATATTTTATTATTATATATGCATTTATAACTGAATAGACTAAATCTAATGTCAGTTGTTTTCTTCACTTTTTATTTTATCTTTTTAGTTTATTTGCACGTTTTTCCTATCATTAAATGTAAGAGAACCTATATGAATATCTGACTGGCGGCTCTCTAGTATTTCAAAATGGTAATATTTTTGTGTTTTCAAATAGCTACTATGAGCTTGCGACACATTCAAATCGTCAGTTGTTTGAATGCGGGGTTCATTCGGAGTCACTTGACATTTCCAAAGAATATCTGAAGCGATCGAGTTAATTTTTTTCCTACTCATTTTTTACCCTTCCGTATGGCTCCACCTCCACGATGCAAACCGGCAGATTAATGTTCAAAAGCACCTGAGTGTTATACCTTATCTATATCTAATGTGTATGTCCAGGTGGTTGTTTCTTTTACAATTCTGAAAGCACGTACTTGCCTGTTTCACCTCTACTAGAAAAGGTATACCAAAAACGGTCTACTTCAACTATAACCGTTTTCCTTTCTGCAATCCAAAAGATCCCATGATGCTTTATATTATTAGACCTACTAATAAAAAATTTATTTATGTTTCCAACTCACGCCTATTGCATATATCATATAATTTTAATTGTTTTCATTTATATGTAATATTCTTAATAGTAAAAGTAATATTTAATAGCATTAATTAGTCGAAAAGCCAACCAGAAATGTATTTTAGGCACGTAAAAAAAATAAAAAAACAGTGTTGTAACAACGGGTGCATCTGATAGCAGGCTTGCAGTTATTTCGTAGCAATTGTGTAGCCTATGGCATTTGAAAACACTAAATACAAAAAATTTATTTTTACGCATTTTTTAATTTTTTCTATTTTTTATTAATGTATCTAGATAATCAATCCAAAAGTAAATCTCCGAGATCAGTTTTAAAGTTTGAAAGTATGACCTCATCCTTTCAAATTTATTGTTAAGTAAATAATTGTAAACTTATATTTTAGTAGAAATACATAAAAGAGGATTTTTTGGGAAGAATTTCTTCAAAAGTGTAAAATTCTTGGAAATATAGCAAATATGTGTTAAAATAATAGTAAACAAAGTTTAGCGTAGAAAAATATAGAAATAGAAAAAATAAAAACAAGAATTCGTTTTTTTTTTTGGCAGTCATGTCCTACACAAACAGAGTATTTACCTAGACTAGTGAAAAAGTTTAAATACTTAATTACGTAATTTACTACAGTAAGATTTAAGGATATTTAAAACGTGAACCATATGAAATAAATTTTTATTCATTGTATAAACGCTTTTGCATTCAAATAATTTTTTTTAAATGTATATTTTATAATCCCTCATAGTAAACATTTAAAGCATATCTCCTGTATGGATATACAAAATAACACATTGCATTTTCCAAATCCTTCTTATAGTTATAAATATTATTTTTTTATTTAGTACATACCATTGGGACTACTTTATTATTTTTTAGTTTATGTCAAACTGGTATGTCACACTGGAAATTTTTTCTGTAAATATAAAAGTATAGGTGAGGATGCCGAAAATGAAATAACCGATGGTTAGTAATTACTTTTTACTTTTTTTTTTAAACTTTTTTTAACTATAATATCTATATTTTATATTGACTATTCATTAACAAATAAATTTTAAAAATTTGAAAAATGGAATGAAAAACATTATTTTTATAAACTTTGGGTAAAAATGTACCGAAAAATTTATTCCCAAATTTTTACGATTATATTTCATTTTCGAATTGTTTAAAATTATATAAAAATAATGCTTTAAATTTTTAAATTGTTTTCATATAATTTAAAACAATTTGAAAATAAAATTTTTTCGTTACATTATCCAGTTTTTTTATTTTTGAATCCAAAAGTTTCTAAATGGCTTTTCAAATCGAATTACACCACGATATTATTTTTTGGAAGCGGAGAAGAACTTTTTGACTTAAAGGGCATTCGTTCACTAGCATATAAAATTATGTAGTATCATTCAACAAAATTTAAGTAATGTGTTTCATTCAAATGTGAAACATTTATTCGCTTTTTACATGGCGTTCTTTATGTATATACTTACCTTCTCTTGATAGGTCAATGAATTCAGAAATATTTTGCCAGATAAATAAAAGTTAAATGAAAATATAATAACCTTTTATCAGTGGTTGTAGAGGGGTGGCAGCGAAGGCATTTAGGGAAATAAAATCTGTACATTAAATAGTCTCAGATATCGATAAGTCAAATAATTTACCATAAACTTTTTTCAAAAAGTGAAGACTTTTTGAATAATCAGCCATTAAGAATGCCGATTTAACACTCAAAACCGTATATATTTTACTGCAAAATATCTGAGTAAAAAACAAAGGTGATATAAAATATAGAAAAAAAAATTGTTTTCATTTCTATAAATGCAATATTAACCAAATATTTGTTGTGAATTATATTTTGTTCAAGCAAAATTGAAATGCTGGTATTTTACGTCCAATAACACAAAAGCAGAAAAATAATTTCGAACTTATCTGAAGTACGTTAAAAGTCATTATAAAACAGTTGTCATCTCTAAATGTTGAAATTTACCGCAAAATATGTACAAATTATTTCATGGAAGTGTCAAAAATAAATAAAGTTAAACGATTATGAAATGTTCATTTTAGAAAAATTCTACTTGGTTTAAAAATATTTTTCAGTTAAACAAAAACAAAAGATTAATTTTCAAAACTGAAGGATTCTAAGCAGTTTTATTTTAAATGTTGCTCTTTAAATTCTCTGGAAATTTTTTAATCGATTAGATAGCTTTCAGTTTCATAAAGTAATCGTTGAAAATCCATTCTAATTTACCTAGATGTAAAAAGAATATATAATATTTAAAATAACGTTATTTTCATGGAGAAACTAAAAATCGAAAAATTTTAAGTGGTAAACTTTTAACTTAATAGTACAAGGAATTCAAAAAGCCCTCAGTCATTGAAATTCATATACCAAATTACTTATTTTTATTAAAAAAAATTCTATATGTAAATAAAACATGAAATAAAAATTCAAAAATGTTTATTTATACCCTAAAAACAAAAAAAAAGTGTATCGTGTACGAGTATCGTATATGAATACCTGAGTATCCGGCATAAATGATAAAAAATTGTTGTGATTTGTTGAAATTTTTGATTTAGAATTATGTAATAACTTATTGCGTGTACCTTTTAAATGCAGCGATAACAAAAATTACCTATTTTCAAATTTAAAAAAAAAATTCATTTTGACTATTTTTTCTAATTTGTAACTTTCGACAATAGAATTTTAAAAATAAATATTCTGATTTTGTTTGATAAACAATAAATAAATTATGTCGAATAAATAATGTTTTGATAAGTTCAATATTTTATGAAATGACGTGTCCCTTGGGGAACGTATTCAATCATAACTCATAAAAACTTTTTTTTCAATAAAAATGTAAATATAAATAATTGTACCTGTCCTTAGTTGATTGGAATTCAATTTTTAAATTTTTTTGAACAGTACCTGTATTATTATTATTTTAGGTAAAATAAAAAAAAATCCATTCAACGCCTTAAGCTGTATTTTAACAGTAAAACACAAAAACATTAAAAAAAAAATTGTTACAGGTATATTCTTAAGAGCTTTCGGTAAAAATTAACATGTAGATTTGCATTTTTTCAAACTGAGAAAAAAATTTGACTAATGAAATGGATCAAATTTATAACAAGCCGAAATGGGTGCGAAAAAAATTAAAAAAAATTGCGACTCTATTAAACACGTTGTAACTTTTTTGTTCGTTTTTGGAATTTTTTTGTTTCGAATTTTATACATCGACATTTTAGAGCTCCTAGAACAACTAAGATACTACTTACTTGTCAACCTGGCGGTCTATTAAAACTGATCAGGCGGTCTGGAAAAACTCCAAAAGTATTGCACAATTATTAATATTTGTTTGGGTAAACAAAACTAGAATCAAAATAAATTAATTAACGAATATTTTTTCGCTTCTACAAAGCATTAGAATTGGAATGACATATATAATTGGAAAACGTGAAAGTAAAATTGGATTTAAAAGTACATCTTATTAAAATAATAAATAAACAAATAAATACAAAATATTCATTCCTCAAAAAACTTGATGAAACCCTTGTGATTTCTGGAACGTTCGCTAGTTCCAACAAAGAAGTGATCAGGTAATAGACTCAACCTGTGGTTTACCCAAATGTTTAATAGAATCAGGAACATATTTGGGATATCAACTGAACTGTTGGAACTTGGTCCTTAGTTGCTGGCTGAGTGTTTGGGATAATCTTTGTTACACAATGGCCTGGAATATGGTTATGATCAGACAATCGTTCTTTTCTTTCTATACCTGACTCCAGGATCTTCTCTGGACCTCTCACATGTGTAGTTATTGAATAGACAAAGATTATCTTATAAACTATTGATACTTGGTTTCTAATGGATGATTGGTTGCTTGGCTCAATTTTGGTTAGCCGACGGTATGGAACGGTATTACGATCTGGCAGTATCCTAACATTGGCCTGTCTTCTGTATTGCTTGGAGTTCAAATATCAGGTTAGGATAGGGTCAGGATCACACAGCATCTAGATATTTTCTTTTTGGGTTGTTTCTGGAATGCGTAGGAATCGTTCTTTTCTTTCTATATCTGACTGCAGAATTTTCTCTCGACCTCTCTTTCGATTACACATATGTAGTAATAATAAGTTGATAATTAAATTACAGTGAATTTTGATAAGAGTTAGTTGAGCCTATTGCATGACTTTTTTCTCTGAGTTTTGGTATTATGCTTTTTATGAGACATAATTTTGTACTTATTGGATTTTATCTACATATGATTAATAAAAAACGATCACTAATATTTCAGCCTTATTCACTTCTGTCTCTTGTTGCCTCGAGAACTAGATAAAGTGTATAATAAAATGAAGATCTTCAAACAATTTTGTAATCTAAAATTAGTAGCAACAATACTTTATTTTTGAAGAAGTTGGTTGAAATTAAATTAATTAATGCAAATAAAATTTATATTCTTCTCCATAAAAGAATACTTTAACTTCGAAAGATTATACTTATTCGAATTCCACATAAGCCTCGCTATTTAAAGCCCCCAAAAATATAACTAGAAACAATTGTAAAATAAAATATAAAATAATGATATCTGGAGTGTTTTTGAGATTCCATATTACAAATTTGACAAAACATTGCACGGCCATAAAATGAATGACCATCCCTATTGAAAGCCCATCTCCCCCAAACAGGAAAAAAATAAAAACTTAATTAGTTTTAATGTAAAATTTCTTTTTTTCTGTTTCAGGGGCTAAAATTACACAAATGTTTCCATTTTAAGGTGTTGCAATATTGAATTGTCTCAATTTTTAACAACAGATTTGTATTCTGCAATATCAAAAGCAGTACTGATACGATTATGATTTATTTTAATTCAATTGTTAGTTTTTCTATTTTTGAGATTGAAATACGTGTATGACGCATTCTGTCAGCGCCTTCTTGTACTTTCTGAATTTTTAACGTTAAGTTTGTATTCAGCGACCTTAAAAACTCTTTTCGTAACAGTATTTTTATTAAAAAAAATTTTTTTTTCATTGAATAGTATGTATTCGAAATGAGGGTATAATGTGTGATTTTTAAGAGAGAGAGGGTGATTTGCAAAAAATTTCAAAAGATAATTTTTTTGTAAATTTACTACGTACAAAATGAGCCATATTTGATCAAAATCCGTTGTGCTTCAACAATTACATATTTTTACCTAGTTTTTAACTGCGATCCAAAATGTAGCTGCTTCGAAATAAAATTAGTCGGGTTTTCGTCAATAACTACCTTAAATTTTTGTCTACAGAGCTCATAAAAAACCATTTCACAGAAAATTTTACGATAAGCTCATATAAATTTGTCGGGTAATTTTTAAACTACAGAAAAAAAAGTCACACCAAATTTCTCTCCATAAAAGTTCTACACAAAAGTTCTTTGTATTGTAGTAATTTTTAGATATATGAAAGACCAATTCCACCTTAAACAATTTTTTTTTTTTTAAATTAACATTTAAAACCAGTCAAACTTCTAGATTATATTTTTAATGTTAAAATAAAATTATTTGTAAACACATAATGATTAATTCCAATTAAGGTATTGAGAAGGATTTTATTGTTAATTTTTCGTAACTTGTAAACTAACTTTGTTTTCGTTATAGTGCCCTTATTTTTCTTGCTAGAGAAAGTATTTTAGAAAAATAGAAATATTTTCCCCATTAAATTATCATTCTCTTAATTCAATAGTTAAAAATAAAATAATTTTTTAAATTAAATATTTTTATATAATTTGCTTTAAATAATTATTTTACTACTATTTTTAAAAATTCAGTTTTTTAAGAATTAAGTATTAGTAAGAGAAATAACATAATAACTGTTAAAAACATTTTGTATTGCTGATGATTAAACGATTAATTGAATGACTCTATTTATTTATTTTTACGTCTGTTATTTTTTAACATTTGTTATTTTAAAAGTGATAATTTTGATGAACGAAGTGAAGGAGGCCAATAATCAAAAGTAAAAAAATATATAACTGATTCTCAAAAATGTAAGAAATATCATACATGACAAAAAAAAAAAAAAAAATTGAATTCCGGAAGAATGATGCACAAAGGTATAAAGAATATCGGGAAAGGCAGAAAATAACCAAAAAACTTGAATTAAAAAAGATTAAACTTCGAGAACTTGCTCGGTAACAGCTTAAGTGTAGCATATTTATGTACAGTAGACTATGTACTAGATAATGGTTTAACTTTAATTATGGCAGCCATTTATGTCTCGTAAAGTAAAAACAATCTTCATAAACTTCCAATGATTCTGGTCAGCGATTTCATTGTCAACTTTTCGGATCTAAAGTTATTGTTAAAATTTATTTCAGACAAATTTGATTTTCTAATATCCAGTACAATCTACAACGGGATGCAGTACCACTATCGATGCAGTTTTTGCGAGATATAAATTTTGTGTTATTGCTAGTAAAACGAAGTAATTTAATACTGTCAATTTTTCGATTTTGAGTTTTCATCGTCCTATGAATCTCTTTGGATTCAAAGTGCTCTGAATCCAAAAAAGTGTGTCACTGATTGGTTGCTGTAACGATTTTGATTATACCTAGTTTAATCGCAGTACGTTTTAAGCTCTACAACTTTTATTTGAATCATTTCTCTGGAAAAATTCGAATAAAGTAGAAGAATTCTACTACAGCCCAGAGCTTAACGGTAAGTATACAGTACAACCTCCACATTCCATAAAAAACATTCTTGAAAATTTGGAATTCAGCTCTACTAACCCTCTACTTCAAAATCTATCCTACGCCGATGTGCGCAATTTTCTCTTAATGGTGAAAAAAACCCCTACTTGAAAAAACTTAAAAAATTAGAGAGGCATTTAATAAATTAAAAAACGTTTATAGTTGTTGGATGAAACAAGTTTTATGGTTTAAAAAACTATTGCTGAGTTCAATACCTTACCTCACCTTTTTATTGTAAAATCAAAACTATCTATTTCATTTTTTTGTGTTCAACTTACATAATTTTTTGTGATAAGTTTTCAAACTCTCAACTCTATGAGTAAAAAAAAATAGATTAGTGGTTCGTGGAATCAAATCAAAACTAAACGAATTTCTTCTTAATAATTAAAATTATAATAGTTACTTGTTGAAATTGGTTGTCATTAAGGATTATTTCGTCACGTTTGATGAAATGATCAGATATTCAATTATAGCTTTGTTTATTTTAATTTCACTACTATTATCAAGCCTCCTTAAGCCGAACTTTTGTAAGATTTTGCTCGTTTTATACATTTTAAATTTTGTAAACATATGACCTTCCATATATTGTAAGATAATAGTTTCTGCAAGGTTATATCTTTTAGGTGGGGAGGTGATTACTTTGAAAAAATATTTTCTTGTTTCAAGAAAATTTTATCACACTTCGTAATCCAACAAAATAAGGTACAAAAGGTGTGCTTCTCCTTTTCTTGCTATATTAAAATTATTCGAAATGGCTATAAAAAATAATAAAATAAAAATAACTTTTAATGTACCACGTTTTTATAACGTACTATAAAGTATTAATATCTCTAATTTCATACGAAAAACAGCGTTAGTTCAGATATTAATTTATTAATTGTGCCCCCATGTTTTGCGATTGAATTTAAAGAAATTATTTTATATTTTTTAGTCCGTTATAAAAACGCGATACAATACAAGCGATTTTTAAGTTATTATTATTTTCTGCTTTTTAAGGCCGTAAATGTAAATGAAATATTTCGAATGAGAATTTTCGATATTTTAAAGTCATCGAATTAAATTTGAATAAAGATTTTAAAAGTTATGTTAATTCCATAAAATGTTGTTTACATTTGGTAGCACATTGTATTTTTATTATACGAATTTGAAGATTAGTTTATTTTAATGTTATTTTGCTTTCAAGGGGGGTCTTCAATCTTTTTGGATTTATTAAGGATGTTACATAATGAATTTGTGGAAATATTATATTCCTCTAATATATTTTTGGCACTAAGGTATGTTGGAAGACGTAGTTTTTTTTGTTGAAATATTTATGTATAAGGATTAGTAGTTATGTAGTTGTTGAATTTAGGAAGATTTCTATCCAGAAGTTAGATGAAATATTTGATAGTTATTTGTTTTTGCTTACTAGTTTTTTATTGGTAGACGTGTGTTGCGAGAAACTATATGAGAAATACCAGACCTTAAAGTTTGTTTCTCTCTTTTCACATAGACTATTAATGGGTGTGGTGTAATATCAGCCACTCATTATTCTTAAACATGCATTTTAAACAGTATCTAAGATTTTTAAATTTGTCTTGCGGTATTGTATATTATGCTTCCATATGGTCAATTTTGGATAGAATGATTGATTTGTAGGCTTTCCGAAATGCTTTAATATCTAATCTCGTGTTTTTCATTGACAGTACTTTAAGAATATTTATTTGTATAATACAATAATCTTTTTTGTTCTGTTAAACGTTGTTTCCAAGCTAATTTTTTTATCAAAGATTAATCCCAAGAAGAGGTGATGATAAGAGTTTTATTTGATATTAAAATTTCTATTTTTATATTTAATTTATGTTATTGATATTTATCGAAGGGCATACATTCGCTCTTCGTTGCAGATATCATTAACCCATTGTTTGTTGTCCAATCGTAGATATTGTTGATAGCTAGTTTTTTAGTAGTTGTTTTATTTCAATCAGTCATCTAGAATAGCCAGTAACATTCCATTATATTATGGTATTATTCATGTATTATTTGTTTGTTTGTTTTGTTTTTTGTTATTGCTGATGTTATATGCATGTTTAGTTACTGTCAGAAATTTCAGAAATGATTAATTTTCTTGTCAGTTGCTTGTATAAGTATGTTATTATTGAACAAATAGTATATGTCGTAAAACATGCGTAAAAGGTCTTTAGTGGAATCAGTGTATTTGTTTATGATGGGGTAAATGTTTTGCTTACCATTTGATTCTGCTTGCGCACACTTTTTGGAATTGGAGTACATTTGACTAATATAGCTTAGTGTACCGTCTTGTTTTATATCCAGCTGACAGGAAAATATTTTGGAATTGCTTTCTTAAGCAAGTAAGCAAGGGCTTTACTTATTTGGTAACCAAAAATAATAACTTTCCGATTTGATAAAACACTAATGCAAGTAGTAAGCATAGAGCTTCCATTAATTGATTTACCTATTATGTTTTTCTATGTATTTTTTTCTTAAATTTTTTTTTTAAATTAGTATTTTTGGTAATGTGTTTCCTGAAGTATAGAGAATTTGCCTTGTATTTATATCATATATATTCTATAATTCGACACTACTTGTTCCTGGAGTGGGAGTATCGCAGTATTTCGATATCAATATTTTCAACTGTTAAGTCAATTTTACATTAAAAATTTGGATATTCCCGCGACTTAAATCATTTGAACTCTAACCTCGGTTTAGCTGTTAACATCAACATTTAGTTTCGATCAGAACTCCATCATCAAACATTTCAAGTCAATCATCAGACTTTTGACTTGCAACATTTTTACCTTCATTGTATTTCACTCTAATTCTTTTACTCATCCATTACCTTCCTGTATAATGATGTGGAGTTGGTCAATTTTGTCACTGTGGTTATCAATATCAATCTCATATTTAGATACTTGATGACGCAATTTGGTTAAAACTTCAACAATCGTGCTGTAGCTTGTATTGATGATTGAGTTATACCAAGTTTGCTGCTTCGTGTCTTTTTAATTATTTTCCTGTACGATATTTTAAATTATGTATTCAATAAACTGTATACACTGTATATGTCGTAATTACCTAAAAATAAGTAAAATAAAGATCAACGTTCCCAGTCAAAATGATTCACTTGTATAAAATCATTAATTGACTTCAACAAACAACAAAAATAGTACCCAAGTGTTTTTTTTTTGGAACGAAGTTCCTTACGGCAGGCTTGGAGGGGAAAGGGATTTTGCTGCGCGACCGAACTGAAAAAAATGTGATAGTAAAACCGTAAGAAAAAATGCGTGGAATAAAACCGTTAAATGAGACGTAACTATAGTAACAATGTCAAGTGAACCAACAAGTGACTTGAATGCAATTGACAGTGATAATAGTGGGAAATTATTAAGTGCAAAAGAATTAAATACGTAAGTATTAGTTTATTCTTTATTAATAAATATATTAATAAATATATATTTATAAATATAAAATATTTTACATTGGTTAAGTAAGGTTTTCTAGGTTATCTTTCTTCTAAATACTTTCTTGTACTTAAATAAAAATTAATCAGCAAAATTTATGAGAAAAATCAAGAAAACCTACATAAAATTTAACACGATTTTTTTTGCAATTTGTGTCGATTCTACATTAGCCGAAGGAACTTCGTTCCTACCTGGTGTCCCACGACACCACATGATTTATTTTAATATAAATATTTATGATAATAATATTAATTCATACGAATAAAAATGAAAAACGATTTTAATAAATTATATAAATTGATGAATATCTAATGTTTATTTAAAGTATGTTGTCACAACTCATATAAAACTTTTACTTCAAGTATGTTAGGTACAACCGTCCAGTACAAAAGCCACAGAAAGAAAGAACGTTAACACATTACGAATTAATAATGATAAATATAATATTTGATGGCAACGTAGATTACCGGTCAGTAACAATCTTAGGCACATCGCACATGAAATGATTTGAGTGAAATGGGCGAAATCGCTGATATCGGCGATATCGCCGATTTCTGCGATATCACAGCATTTTATTCGCAACGGAACAACTTCTGTTGCTCCGACTTTTTAACATTTTTTGACGAAGGGGTAATACATTGTTTGTTTACTAAAAATAAAAATATATATACAGTGTCTTAAAGGATGTAATACATCAAGTAATTAGTAATATAGAATATAATTAAAGCGATTTGAAATACGCAATATATATATATATATATATATATATATATATATATATATATATATATATATATATATATATATATATATATATATATATATATATATATATATATATATATATATATATATATATATATATATATATATATATATATATATATATATATATATATATATATATAATTTGGTATACAATTTTTGAATCATTTTTATACTCCACATTTAGAATAAGTGTCAGAGTATATTAGTATTAACCCATTTCAGTCTCGCGTTTGTTTTCATGATAACTCAAAATCGAAACGAGACAGCTAATTTTGGAGTCATATACTAGATCTTTAAAGTTCGTAAATGAGCAAAATGGGTTCATTGGGCTCAATATATATTAGAATATTTTATGAATGCTAATGATTAAAGTAGTTCAAACATTGATGCTCAATCTTATTTGTTACCTTAACTTGTTTTAACTATTTGTTTTATTTTAAAAAAATAAAATAATAATAAGAATCAATATATATTATATTTTTGAGTAATAGTATAAGATGTATTGGCTTAATTTTATAAAATAAGTCTAAAGTTCATTTCTGTTTATTTACTCTGTTATTGAAATGAATGAAAATAATATTGACGCTTGAAAAGTGTTATAAGAAAATAAGTTTATTAACTCTTGCAGAACGTCATTACTGCCATAATGAAGGAATGTTGTATCTATTGCAACGTTGCTACAACAATTAGGAGAAGTATACCTAGAGAAAGAGGTTTTTTCCTTTTTGCTATCCACACATAATAAATATGTCTATAAATTTTTTGGGTTGAGCATTAGTTTAACTGAGTAATACTATAGGTGAAAGCTCTTATGTATTTGACAACGTTGGTTACGAATGTAAAATTACATACGATTGTTGTCGCATCATGATGGAATTCTTACGATTTCAGTATTTGATTATGCATATCGCACACATTGCGATTTCGTACATGTAATTTTCTTTTGGAAAGTAATGTATATCCGTATACGACGCAACAATACCATACCTGTGATAAAAGTATAGCATGTATTCTAAGATAAAAATATTGCGATATATTATAAGCATTTACTTAATACTCGCTACTCCTCATTCCTTATCTTTTAAGCATATTTATGTATTAAAAAAGAAAAAATTTATGATCTGCTTTATTCGATGCACCTATTAAGCCTGTTCTATGGGTTTCAAGACATGTATCTAACCTTTTTTTGTTTGTATATAAACAAGCATTGACATGTTTTTATTTTTAAATATTAAAAATAATATTATTTAACTATCTATCTTTGTCATAAACATTGATTTATATGACAGTATAAACAAGAATAAATAAAAATTGTCCATGTGATGTTATGAACGTAGGATTTGTGCTGCGATTTTTTTATCATATGTATGATCTCAAATCACGAAAATCACACCGTGTGCGACTATACATTGCTTTCTATAAGTAAGTCACATCTATGATATCGCCGATTTCACACAAATCGCGTCGTGTGCGATGTGCCTTAGGTTTTCGAAACACCGATCTAATAAATTTTAAATTCATATAACTCATAATTTCAAACGTGTGTTTTGAAAAAACTCTACTATGACCATACACATAATATTAACTCTAATTCATCAAAATATAGTTGCAATGAGAAGTTTTCTGTAGTGATATTTTATTATAGTTTGTAAGGAAATTTTTATTTAAAAATCTACCTTTGAGAAGACTTACCTTTTGAAGACTTAAAATCGTATCTATTGATGAAAACTACTCTCATTTATTAACTTCTGAAACAATAAAGAGGGAATTGGGAAAAACTTCATTTCTTAAACAATAATGACTCCAATACTATATTTTTAGTAATACATTTATTTAGATTTTATGTAGCTATTTTTATACAGAAGTGTCTAACTACTTAGAAGTAAATATTTTAAAATAACATTAAAAATATTAATTTTTTTTTGTTTTTTGCTTTTTTATTTTTATCATTTTTTATGATCTGCAGATAAATAAGTAGGTAAATTAAAAAGCATTGGATTAAAAAATTAGAAATAATATTAAAAAAGATTAATTTAGTAAAAATTGATCTTTCAAATGAAGTTTAGGATTAAAATAGAACAAAATGTTAAACTTATAGAAATAATATGTAAAAATTGAAATAATTTAATTTTAAATTTGACACATATTATATTTTTGAAACATTTTTTTAAAATTTTTATTTTTGTTAAAACCATTTATTGAAATTTCATAGATTTAAAATATTTTTTAGATGAATGTTTGTAATATTTTTGTTTTCGATTACAAGAGGTAATTAGTTTTATTGATGGGTGTAAACAGTTAGTGTAAATATGTATTTTAAGAAGCTGTTGGTAGAGAGACATATTAAAAGGAAGTTATTATTTGAGCGGCTGTTATGATTGTAACAATTCATCTCCGTCGTGAATATTGAGCACCCCATTCTTCGGCTGGATTATGATACTGTAAAACAATACAAAAATATGTTAATATTAATTTTATATTAATTATATTTTAAATCGAAATATTTTTGTAAATTAACGGAAATGAAATTCAATTATATTTTATAATAAATTATTAACGTGTTCTTATCAAGTTTATTTTTAATTAAAACATTTTAAATTTATAAATACCTATGTTATTAAAATTAAAATAAATAATGTATTCAATAGTTTAAAAGTTTTAAATATAGAAGGTTCGAGAAATAAATATAAAAAAGAATACAATAATTAGTCTGCTGATAATATGTTATTGCTTGAATTTAAATTTTGGATGTAAAAAAAGCGAATGTTTTTTTTTGCCTATCTAAGATCAGATACCGTTTATGATTTGTAAAAGCTTCAAAATGGTAGAGCTTGGAAGGAAATTCCGTCGTGCCATAATTATATACATAGAATTAAAATAATATCAATATGAATTCCAAACGAAACTGAATATATACGCATTTTTTATAATCATTAAAAACAGAACTTTAACCGGATCAAATTATACAGTGGAACGAAACATGTCAAAGATATTATGTTAGTAGAGTAATCAAAGAAAAAATCTTTGTTTCTTCAAAGCCTTTAATATGGAGTTCCACAAAGTAAATCTATCTACATTAATATATATATATATATATATATATATATATATATCTAAACAACGAACGAAGTTGATAATGAATTCAAAACAACAAAAACACAAAATATTTAATTAAAAATTATTTATTCATTAAGTACATCTTTATTTCTTGATAAATACCAATCCGAATATACATCCCTGCACATAAACTCAAATGACAACACTTAAATGGTTTTATTCTTTTATAACTTAACTAGCGGACCGGTACGTGCTTCGCTACGTATTAAGTGAAATAATAAAAAAATTTAATTGGGACATCAAATTCATTTATTCAAACAAAAAAATATTTTATTAAGTGCTAGCTATTTTAAAACTTTATCCAAAACACTTGGATTTTGTTTTTCCATTTTGAGCATCAATAAACAAACGGCTGGGGGTACCGACTCTGGAACAGGCAACATAAAGGTGGCCATTTGAAAAACATGATTCCTCCAAATTCACACCACAAACGTGAAGTGTTTGCCCTTGGGCCTTGTTGATGGACATCGCAAATGATAAACAAACAGAAACGAACTATAGGGATAAGCGGTATCAAATTTCTCCTTTTGATTTAACAGTTTAGATCGTAGCTTCAATAAAATTTAGCAATAAATTTTTCACTGCCAATCTGGTGCCATTACACAGTTTTGGTGGATTAATATTTCTCAATAATATAATCAATGAACCAACTTTCAGATTCAAGCAATGCGGTGACATACCAGCCGGTTCCAATGAATTAAAAAATTCAGTTAGATAATTCATTTAGATTCATAATACTGCCAATTGATTTATATGTCGTGACTACACCTGGCAGTTTCGCTTGAATTTGAAAATTAATGGCATTGATATGAATGTTCTTCGGTGCTAAAATGGTGGGTTCACTCAACCAATCATGATTACTGTAATTCTGAAGAATATTCGGAAAAACATATTCAATCAATTCATCTATCGATTGAGCAATTGTACAAAAATTGTTCGGTACAGCGATCAATCTGTTGGTACTGTCGATTTGTATTTTGTCATCACCAATTTCTAACAAATGTTTTGAAAACTCATGGGCAGCTGGATTTGTAGGTGAGTACGCATATTATTGTTCAGTGTCAATTTTTGTACATATCTGCAAATAACTGATGACTTCAAGCAGCCATTAATTTCATCAGCAGGAGTTGATCGAGGAATGACAGGCAATGTTTGACGAATATCGCCTGACAGTACTATCAAAGCACCACCAAAAAGCTGTTGATTACCACGTAAATCTTGCATTGTCCGATTAAATGCTTTTAGTGATTTTTTATTCGCCATTGTACACTCATCCCATAAAATAATTGACGTTAATCGCAGAATTTCTCGAAATATTGCAAGTTGGAGTTTCAATCACCTGTACATTTAATGGCAATTTTAATGCAGAGTGTGCGGTCGGACCACCTACTAATAATGTAGCAGCAATTCTCGAAGATGCAAGGGCCAATGAAATTTTCTGTTCCGATCGAAAAGTCGCTAAAATCAATGATATAACGAACGTTTTGCCTATACCACTAGGTGCATCCAAGAAATATAATCCATCTGCATTATTGGAATATGTCATATACATGGTTTTGCTGAATATTCAATTTGGTTATATTCGATTGTACAAATAAACGCAAATCATTTGAATTGAATTCCTGCTCACGTTGCAATTCACAGTCAAACAAATCATGCATCTCACGATTTGGTGCGGTCATGCCCTATTATACTTATGCTTTATTTGGACATTTGCAATCGTTAGACACATATCTTCAATTATTATCAAAGATTCGTCGTAAATTTCCAAGGTAATCAACAAATTGACAGCTAAATCCTCATTAACAAAATGATCCGCCATTTATTGAATTCATTTCTTACAAAAAATGTGATAAATAAAGAACTGCTGGACCGATTTTGTGCAAACTTTACATAAACCATCTACTAATCTAAATAGTCCGAACAAAGCCTAAATATTTGGTTTGGATACGTGAGCCCGTTCTTGAGTTATAAAATTACAAAGAAAAATGGCATTGATTTATATATGATGTAAGGTTTCAATGTGTGTAATCTATAAGGTAGCAGAACCATATCAGTTACGAGACTTTTTCATTACTTTTCCCGTTTTCGAAAAAGATTTGTTGTTTTCATAGCATTTGAGCACAATAACTTCACCCAATACGAAAGTGTTTTATTGTTTATGTGCTCTTAAGTTATAAGTTTCTCTGATTTAATTCCATTGATTCTATAAAACCTAAACTGTTTTAATTTTTTGTGTGAAAAAACTCCAAGAAATTTTGTTATTACGTTCCTATTTAATTTTAACTGTGCAGGAGATACCCCAAATTAATCTCGAAAGGCTGCTATAGTTCACTCAGAAGTTTTCATATATTTTGTAAGAAACCATTCAGAATACGCGCCTGTTTTAACAATAAAGTTTTTGTCCTCTAAAAGGACCTAGAAAATCGAAGATGAATTCGATAGGTAGTTTCACCGTCAGTAAGCTGAGTCCATTTATATGTTTTAACCTTGGGGTACCTTTAATTTCTAAGCTAGCCTTGCAAGCTTTTATTAAATCTTCAATATTTATGTCTAACTGCAGCCACCAAAAGAGAGATCTAGTAAAATATTTCATTTTCACTATTCGTAAATGAGTACGATATACCTTATTTAGAACATCAGATCGAAATAAACCTGGGAGCAATTAATCTGTGAGCCAACATTACATAGTCGTTTTCACGGCCTAATTTTATATAAAAGTTAAGCCACAATTGTTATATTTTCATTACTGATTGGCCAATTATATTTTTGATTCTTTTAATTGCGTCTTTTAAATGTTGTATTTTAAAACTTCTTCTTGCATGTTAACATCTTGATAACCTGCTACAACATTGCTTTTCCTTAACAATATTCTATTTTTCAGAATGGAAGATGCTCGTTAACGATTAACGGTTGGTCCATTTTTAAAATTAAGAAATTACTAAATAAAAATTGATATAAATGCTTAAGTATATACACTAGCGCCAAAGTTGCTCAATCTATTTGGTTATAATTTTTTTTGTGAGTGCGAGAAAAAATGCGATATGATAGTCAGTCCCTTGATGCAGTGAAAAATAACCCCCACTCGCTTTAGGCCATAGTTTCTATCAACTAACATAACTATTTCTTGTGTAGGGTCATCGAACTAAACAATCAGCTAGAGCCTATAATTTTCCTTCATTTTTTAAAATTCTACATTTTGTTTATTTGTCCATTTCTACGGATGATACATTTTTAAAAAATTTGGCATTCGAGAATAGATTTTATTTTATTGAGTAACTATTTTATTCTGAAATATTTCATATATTAAATTTTTCATTGGAAAAATAATCATTTATTTTTCGAGAGTATTAACCCGACACTATGTAGTTTATTGCCAACTAAGTTTTAACGCTCAAGATGTTGTTCTTTACAACCAGTAAAATATCGTCAAAAAACAAAATTTTATCTTTTTATCTATCAACAGTGCCCATTTCTCTAATAAACAGACTTAGAGCCGATGCTACCCCATAAGGAACTCTTTTATATGTAAAAAGCTCTCTATGGGTTATAATAGTTAATCTTTTTTTTTTTAATTCTTCTTCTTAAACTAATTGTTGGTAGGACTTCGAGAGGCCCTGTTTACTAAAAATTTGTAACATCAAAGCTATAAAAGTTAGGTTAAACTATTTTGAAAAGTTAATTATTGAAAAAAAAGTGATTACACACATAAGTTGAGTTAGTTTTTTGTTCTTTACTATTAACGCCAAATTTTTAAAGTACTTATTTATTCATTTAATATTGTATTATAAATTCGTATAGTATTTTCATTTTAAAATAATTGTGCGGTACGGAATCCATTTATGATGCAGCCTCCTGCGTCGAGCTTGAAAAAAATGGCTACTATAGCAAACTTGTTGCACACTAAACGATTAAAAACATGTTAAAGTATTTAGATATTGGAATTTTCATTTTTCAATCATTTTCATTTATGAAATAAATGTTCATTTTATTAAGTTTATAAAACATGTATCAAATTCTCAACTTTGCTCATAAGTTATAGGCATTTAGCTTAAGTTGATATTTACAAGTAGTGCGTTTACCTATTTGTATTTTTACATAATAATAAATTTTTCAAACATAATAAAATATAATTAATAAATAAAATATTTATTTGCGTCATTTCATTCTTCTATTTTGTATTAGAGCATTTTGTTAATAATAATAACAATAAATAAAATTGTATTTTAAACAATATCATCTCTCATAACAAAAGACACCACTTATTAAAAACATAAACGAAATCCTCACGTTTAACTACCCCCAAAAATATGTATGAAAGCATTGTGTAGCTTGAATATGTGTAAACAACATCAAAAAATACTATAATACGGACTAATAATAATTTGTATACTAATAATAATAAAAGTATAAAGGAGACGAATCTTTAAAAAAAACTAATTAAATTGCAGATGTTTTGGACGGATAAACAAATAAACCTTCTTTGGAGGAGGAGGAAGCTGATGATGACAATAGCAAACTGGGTTGAAAAAATGAATATGTGTTTTTCATGCTTTTTATGTTGTTTTTATAATTTGTATTTTGTGAGATGTTTTAAAAAATAAAATAAAATAGTGGTATGCCTGTGATCTGCGAGGCCACAACTTGCCAGTGTAAAAAATAATAAAAAATACAGTTTATTTATGAAAGAAATTCCGCTATTTGCTGTCTTTTACTTTGTTTAATTGGATTAATAAACAACTGGACTAATTTGTTTAAAACTTAATAAGTTTTAAGTTACGAAATTCTTTGTCAAAGTTGGGTTACGTAAGGACTTTTTTCATTCTCGAGGTTTTCGAGATGAAAAGATGCGAACGTACATTCGTAAATACAAAAGCACGGACAATTACTGAAATCTGTAGCATTACCTATTGTATGGTTCCATTTAGTAGTAAAATGGAACATGCAAACGTATTCACGTTATAAGTTTTATTACTGCTGCTTCATTTCCCAAAATTTAAAAGCATAATATCGGGTTAAACTGGGAAAATTAAAAATAGTAAATAGCGTTGCAATGTGAACTTCAATTTGAACTAGATGCTACATGCTTCCACAACAGTCTCCAGATAATTATTCCATTATTCGAGCAGTCTCCAGTGATAAGACAGTATGTCAAAAGTTATGTGCCGATTGTTGTATTGTTTTTAATGATTTTTTACTAGAAACAGTTAAGAAAGACTGGCTAGGAAATCAAAAAATTAATAATACGGTATTGTGAACGGTCTCCGTACGTCTCAGTTGCCATTATTTTTAAGGTTAATTTTCGTTACATATGAATAATATGTGCTTATTTTTATTCTAGGTTATAATTTGATACATTTTTAAGCGCGGCCATGTGCTAGTCAGCTAATAGTATTTTTTTTGTCCTCGTTATGAGGCCAAATTTTAAAGTAGGACTTGAGATACTTGTTATATTATATGACTGTATTATAAGCTAATTAAATATAGTTTGTGTTATTTTTGGTAATCCGTGGTTCCAAAAGAGATAAAGATATACTATTAGCCTACTTTACTTTTAACAACAAACATACATGCAAATAAATATTTTTAATTGTATTTAACAACAATCATAGATTATTATAACAATTCATAATTATTTTAAACACAAATTATAATAAAAAAATTTTTAATATAAACATTTCACATTAACCACTTACTAGTTTTTCATGGTAGTAAGATTTTTGAGTACATAGCCAAAGAAAACAATTGTTAACGTAAAGATCGCACGTCAAAGATACTTTATTTGCGTATATATATTCAGTTTAAGACGAAAAAAAAAAAACAGATTTTATAAAATTTATCATTTATAAGTATATTTTATATGGAAACAACAGGTTGTTTCAACTAAAGAAATATTGAAAAAAGTTTAGTTTGTTTTTAATCAAGTAAAAGTGTTCATGTAACCCTCACAATTGTTATATCTTTAAAAAGGTAGTAAAAATTTATATACTGTTATACAAAATGCTCACTCAAATTCCTGTTGATATAAAAATTATTTACGTATGATTGTTTTTCAACAAAAGGATTTCATAACTCTATAAAACATCAAACGAATAAATAGAATAAAAGAAATTTTCATCACATTTTTTACCAAAAGCAAAGAAAAATATTTATCAAAATTATTTAATATTTTTTTCATTTAAAAACAAAAATGGACTTTTAACTTTAATACCTGATAAAATGTTGCTTATTATTATTATTTTTTTTAAATTTAACAAAGATAAAGTAAAAATTTGAATTAACTAACCTCTGGTTATTTAATAAATAAACATAACAATTTTATTTACTGTGAAATATTTGAAATGTTTATTTATTGATATTTATGTAATTCATGTAACTATATTAGATTTGGGCACTATTTTCGTAAGCCAATCTAAGAGGAACTTACATGTTGCAATCTTGACTAAAAATACCTCGTAGAGGATACTATGAGACGTATTTTCCAAATATGTGTATATAAAAAAATAAAATTTATTTACGTCATGTACGTGTATTTCAAGTGTGTTGCTTGCCTTTGCAAATGTTGCGTTGTTGAGTAGACACTATTTGTAACTACAATGCAATAATTTGTGGGACCCGATGTAACAACGTCGTGTTTTTTTGTTACGCGACGGTGTTACGCGTTCACGTCCAGACAAATATGACTGTTACACTCCGGAGGTGCGTTACGTTACGAATGAATGTTGCAAGTGTGTACACTGTTTAAAATAATACTTTTTCTACATTCGTCGTTTTGGAGTTATATGTGTTCTCGAGAATAAGTTTCACAAACTGAAAGACAGACGAATAATAAATCGTTATAAGTTTTACCATATAAGTTGTATAAGATTAAATGACTTTATCCATAGAATGACGGACAGTATATTTTTTTCGTGCATGGTTTTAATGTTATTATAGTAACTATGATTAGTTATTAAATTCAGATTTTAAAATCCAACGTTTATATGCATAAACAGAAAATGAACAGTTAAAATGGTTTAACTAAATAATAATCCTTTATAATTTTTATTTTGTTAAATTTACATAAATTGTACGTGAAAAAGCGGAATGAAAGTTTAAATAGAAAACCGAAAAATGATGGTTTGTAAATAATTATTTCTTACTTCTGGTAGCATGTTTAGAATAAAAATGATTCCTCTTTTTCAGTATGCCTTGTACAATCATAGAGTGTATACTAAATGCTTGTTTTAAAAAAAAGCATCACTCAATTTTTAATTACTTAATTAGATAAGCATTCTTTTTAATTACATTTAACTCACACTAGACATATTACGCGAAATAATACGATTGTGAAGATGAGTGTTCCAAGACGTAACAAAATAATTTTTTTTTTTTAATTTAAGTTTTCTTCCATCATTTGAAAGCGTTTCTAAAATTTCGCGAACAATTCCACTAGAAAATGGCTTGTAATTTTTGTTAAGAACTTTGAACTGACGTGTAGTTTTAATACAAAACATTGTTCGAAAGGTTTGCAGTATATCTTTTGGTATTTTATAGGCTACTTTCAAAACCATATCAAAATAGCGTATTGTGTACATATAGGGTAAAATAATTTAATTTTACATTTTGGTATACTAAAAATAAATATTTTGGTGGTTTTTGCTGGCTGTAGGTTTTTAAAAAGAAGAAAAAAATCAGAAAACGTCATTAAAACAATTTTTAAAGTTTTATGTTATTTATCTAACGATTACGATTTTTCTTATTTTATTCGATATTTTTTTTAAAAAATTGATATTTATTTCGTTGTTTCTATTGACAAATATGTATCCCGTTTTACGGAGATAATTAATATCTTGCAGTTAAATTTTTATTTCTTGTGGTTACTTAGTTAATTTTGAATACAAATTTGTATATAAACTGCGTGCGTTATGAAAAATAACCTTTAAAATATTGTACCTAAGTAACTAAAATACATTCCAAATACGTGTTTCTTGGTAATAATCTTCTTGTCAACAAATACTTTTGTCGGTGACGACGAAATAATTTTCTACTTGCTCATTTTAAACTATGAATGTGATGAGTGCCCAGTTTCAAATGTAGCAATTTTTATTTAAAAATTGTTTTTCATTTGAAAATTTTTATTTTGAAGTCCGTTGTATTCTTCAGAAAAAATTTTACGTTTAACTTTTAAGTCTTATATAGAACCATTATAAATTTAGTTTATCATATTCTGCCCCTTAGAGTTATATATTTTTTTCAAATTTTTTGGGGCCTCTTCCAATGAAACGTCCTTACCAATAAGACAATAATCGAGAGACATGAAAATTAGTGTAAACTCGCTACACATGTTGTTTTAAAAGTATAGTAATTAATGTAAAATGTCACTAGTATGTGCTGTGGTCTATATAATTCAACAATAAATATACTAAAACAAGTTTCTATAAATATTTTTAAAGTGTATATTTAAACAGTTTCCCCACGTATATAGCTATATATTTATCCAATTAACATTATTTACACTAATTGTGGGTTCACACGTAGAAGATGATTAAACTTATTATTCAGTACCAAGCTTTTAAAGCTTTCATTTTGTAAAAAGTCAACAAAAATTAAATTTATTTTTATTCAGATCATAACAATCTAGTTATATGTTATCTACATACGTTTATGAGTACAGTTAAAGTTTTAAATAACATAGTATCTTCGTACAAAAATAACTTTGGTACCTACACGTCATAAACGATTCACACATCTGCTATTTATTTAAATAAATAGCGAAAAGAAACTTAAAATCGGGCGAAATTTAAGTAACATGATCAAGAGTTAAATTTGTACCAAAATGTTTGTTTTTCAATCAACATCTGTGTAGTATCAAATCTCTTTTCGCTTCAGATATTTTTTGCACCCGCAATAAATTTTATTGTACAAATTCTTAAGGGAAATATGAAATTTAAATGCATTTGATAAAAAACGCGCTTAAAAGGCAATCTTGTTAAAACGACTTGCTGGTTCACTAGTTTTCTAGTTTAAACTGCCGCCGAAGGAACTGGAAACTTAATAGATGTTTCATACCCTACCATGTAAATCTCCTTAAAATATGTCTTTTCTTTAAAAAAGCAAAATATGGAAAACTATCGACTATTTACATTCAAAACGAAAATTAAAATTAAAATTTGGTAAGTTTTCGGGTTTTGATTAAAATTGTGCGATTATCGCTTATAACAATATTATCTAAAGAAAGTATCATACGGTCATAAAAAATATCTAGCCTCAACAGCACTTTCGATCTAAAAAGTAATAGACCAAACGAATCTATTAATTCTATCATTTATGGAACCATATAAATCTACACGCGTTTCTTACCCAATAGAATAGATTCGTGTACATTTTTGTATATTTAAGCACTTCCTAGAATTAGATACAAGACAAGAATTATAGAATTACTCGTGACTTGTATAAAATATTCCATTAATATATATCACAGTGTTCAATATTCGATATCTATATGAAAATTAAGCATCGGAATAAATATGGTATCTGAATGTAAATAAATGTAACAATTCTCGTAAGTCTGCAACAAATTTTAGATTACCGAATCCTTCTTCATTAAAACGATCCTTTAGTTCGATCCGATTAGTACTACAAGTACTATTACTAGTCCGCCAAAAAACTAAATAGTTACCTACACATTCGTAATTAACGTTTACCGTTAATCCATATAAATTTTTGTATTAAGTTTAATATTTAGTCTATTATAGCATTACTCGACTCCGGTAGTACCCTAAATTTAATATCCTCAAAATTTTTCAAGTTAATTACAAAATTTCGAAATATTATTGTTAGGTATGAACCTAGTTGGAGTTACAAATTTTATATCACAGATGCGATTCCGTATAATGTAATTATATGTTCTAATTCTTTAGCGATATCTGGTATTATTATAGATTTTTCTACTTCAAAAGTTATATTTCATTTTAATCATACTATTGCAATTTCATTTCTAAATTCAAAAAATCATTATAATTCCATTTCGGGTATTTCGGAATAAAAAGCCATTTTGGATCATATTCAAAATTTAAAACTTAATAGTATCTTAAAGAATTTGGCTTCGGTCCTTCGGTTTCGGACTTAAATTCTTGGATTAGCATTAAGCTTTGTATGTAAAATATTTTTTAAGAACTCGGAACCTGTTCGAATTTCACCGTAATACAGGAGGCAGGTTACTCCTGATAGTACTTTTAGACCCCCATTTACTAGAATTAGTGTACAGGAAAATTTTACCCCAATGTGAATGTCTTTACGGAAGCCCTGTATTTTTTGAAACAAAGTGAGAGTGTGTGTGTTAGCGTGTGTAATATTTTCAATAGTTTCGGTTCAGATTGATATTACTCAGAGTTTCTATCAGATACTTTTATCCGAAGAATTGCGCCATATTACAGCAATTATCACTCAAGTAGATCAGTTTATTTTACGTTTTGCTTTCGTAAATTCCGTTCACGCACTGAATCATTAGCTGGTTTGATAATTTGATGGTTTTCGTCGTAAAGGATTATTTATGCAATAATATGATGACTTAATTACTTTCAGTTCGTGACTAGATGAAAACATATAAATCAAATCCATCGACAAAGTTAATCCGGATAAACTTTTCATTACCTGTTTGAAACTATTAGGTAGTTTCGAATCAAGGTGGAGTTTCTGATTCCGGAAAATGTTTTATTATCGTAAATTCCTGATCCTTCCAAAGTTGAATGAACTTCAAAAATTTATCGGAATGCGCGCATTTCATTGTAAGATTATACCTTAATTTAGTACCATCACCGCTCCTTTACATGCACTTAATAACAAGAATGTGAAATTATTCATTGAATCTCAGCATTATAATGCGTTTGAGCTATTAAAAAAGACGTATATGGCAGCTCAGTTATTAAGATTTCCTATCTTTAATGAAAAAAATCCAATCTACAGTTGAATTTAGATTAGTACACATGAACTTTTGACGCCGTCGAAAAATCTTTATTTCATTTTAAAGATTACTTACTAGAAAGTCCGATACTTAAAACCGATTGTTATTGCTTATTGTGGCTATTTAAAACAGCGCAATTGTTTAATTAATTGTCTCGTTGGATTATTCAATTCTAACGGTTCAAGTTTTCTCTGGAACATGTATGAGGTTAAGACAATTTTGTTAGCGATGCATTATAAAGTCTATTTACCGAAGTCGATAATATTGTAATACTGTAGGATTTTTCAGAATCAGAACCGTGTACATTGTTAAATACTTCTGCACCTCACTTATCCGAACGCATAAAAAATATTAGATTTTTTTCGTCACATTTATACTGATATTACACCAAGATAAAAATGTCAAGTACATCTTTATTCTTGATGGCATGCATGATATGCCGTTTCGTCGGAAAGAATCATAATAAAAGAATCGGTTTACATGATACAACGTTGGATTTTATTTTGAAATATTTTCACTCTACCGTATTACAAAATGGTATTATATAAAAACGTTCTGAGACATTAGTCATTGTTTTAGGATACCATCTTTGCCATGTTTGTAAACTCTTGCCATCTTTGTACTTCTAAAATATTGATCACAAAACACAAACACAAACTACGATCCAAAATTGCTCTTATCCCATCGAAACAAACTTGGTCTTATCTTTATATTAACTATGTGAGTCCGTTAATTAATTCAACTAATGGTTTTTGTTTCATTTTTGTTAAGATGGATTCGTTCTCAAAGTACGTTATGTTGTAGGTTTGCTGATAACCCGACTAACAGCAGACGTCATCATCAAGTTGCTTCAAAATGTATTCTACTTTTGATTTCCAAAAATAATTACGTCGAATAATGCATCTTTTTTTAAGTTTGGAAATTTCGCAACGCGGCATGGTGTAGAAACAGCCATCACTGCCCTAGGGTAATTTATCCGAAAGAATCAACATAAGTACAAAATTCAATTTATCTGATGCATTGAAATTCAACAACAGAAATTACAAAATTTGGTCGACGCTTTTACCGTAGTTTGTTTTTAATTTCAACGTATCACGAAACAATTAAAACGACTCCAGTATCATTTATGTTTGGTCGTGAATTAAAGCGCCATTGGATTTAGTATTAAAAACTGATGTATCCGCTGAGGCCATCAACGTAGACAACGTTTCAAAAAATTTAAACAAATAATTCGTAAAAAGATCTCTTAAACAGTAGCATAAAGTATCCAAAGTTTGTGGGTGGGCCATCTTGTTATGTTAACCAACATTCTACGACTGTGGTTAATCAAAAATTTGTGGATAGATTGGATCATATTGAATTATAAAAATGACAACACCAGTGACAGTGGAACTTAAAGTCGCCTATACGAAAGATATATGATAAGCGCACGTTACTCATCTGAAGTATTATTTCATTTTTTAAGCGTGTTACGGTTTCATTATAAAATTCATTAAAAAAAATATTTCTAATACAAAAATAGTAATAATTTCAAATAACATTTATAGCCGCCTTTACCATATAATAATTTTTAAGAGTAGAAATAGCTTTTCCCTTGTGTATATTCAACTGCTATTCTTAAAGACTTGCGCAATAGTTATGTGCTGCCATTTATTAAAAAACTAATAACATGTTTTTCGGTATTATGTCAAAATTTGATAAAAAGGAAGAATAATGTCTTAAAAACTTTTGTTCCTCTGGCCGTTGAATCTACACCATCATCACAGCGTCTGGTCAGAATAGGTAATCAATAATTAAAAAAGATAGTAGAAAAGTATGGGTTTTTTAATTCATGATATTATGGCGTAATGGTGGAACGCTAAAGTATATCGAATATTAGTGATTTTGAAAATATGATAAGATTCGAATTGATATCGTTGGTTTAAACACGGAAAAGTTAATTACCATAGTTTTGTATAGTAGTATATTAAATTTTAATACTTTCATATTCCTCGAAGTGTCGGTAAAAGATTTTAAGTTATTAATATTCAATTTATTTCACTAAATTTGTGGTTTAAATTATTTAATATTTTTTAAGTGTGAACTTCTATAAGTTTCATTCTTGTTAACTCTTATGCTATATTTTTTTCATATTTTTTAATTACTGTATCTTTGTACTATACAGTTTTTACTGTATCTTTACTAGATTTTTATACCATTTCATTCATTTTTAAAGTTTACACTTAAATGATCATAAAAATTAAAACTAAAGCTTTATTGTTTTCGGAGTTTGTTTGCTCAAATCTATATATATATATATATATATATATATATATATATATATATATATATATATATATATATATATATATATATATATATATATATATATATATATATATAAAAATCAATGCCACATTTTCCTTTATCCCATTTTTTGGATCATTTTGTTAATGGGGATTTTGCTGCCAAATTGAAACTTATTTCAGATGGGGAAAGAAACATTATATAGCAGAAGATATTTGAAAACATCTGCGTCATGCAATAAATCCTGATTTGTTAATTACCTTGGAAATGTACAAGGAAGCTTTGATAATAATTGAAGATATGTGTCTAACGATTGCAAATAAAGCATTAGTATAATTGTGTATGACCGCACAAAATCGTGAGCTGCTTGAGTTTTCAAAACAATTGTAAGAAATTGGTGATGGCAAAATACAAATCTTTAGTACCAACGGATTGATCGCTGTACCGAACAATTTTTGTACAATTGCTCAATCGATAGATGAATTGATTGAATATGTTTTTTCGAATATTCTTCAGAATTACAGAAATCATGATTGGTTGATAGAACGCGCATTTTAGCACCGAAGAACATTCATATTAATGCCATTAATTTTCAAATTCAAGCGAAACTGCCAGGTGTAGCCACGGCATATAAATTGACAGTGTTATGAATCTAAATGAGACAATGAATTATCCCATTGAATTTTTAAATTCATTGAAACCGGCTGGTATGTCACCGCATTGCTTGAATCTGACAGTTGGTTCATTGATTATATTATTGCGAAATATTAATCCACCAAAACTGTATAATGACACCAGATTGGCAGTGAAAAAGTTAATGCCAAATTTGATTGAAGCTACGATCTTAACTGCTAAATCCAAAAGAGATGTTTGTTTGATACCGCGTATCCCTATGATTCCAACAAATATGTCATTTGAGTTCAAACGATTACAATATCCTGTGAGTTTATCATTTGCGATGTGTATCAATAAGGCCCAAGGGCAAACACTGCACGTTTGTGGTGTGAATTTGGAGGAATCATGTTTTTCACATGGCCAACTTTATGTTGCTTTTTCCAGAGTCAGTACCCCCAGCCGTTTGTTTATTGATGCTCAAAATGGAAAAACAATATATATTGTTTATCCAAATGTTTTGGATTAAGTTTTAAAATAGCTAGCAATTAATAAAATATTTGTTTGCTTGAATAAATGAATTTGATGTTCCAATTAATTTTTATTTATTATTTCACTTAATACGTAGCGAAGCACGTACCGGGACGCTAATATATTTATAATTTGTTATTGCTAGGTCATTCTCTACTTGTACTATTTTATACATAGTTAAGATACTTTTTTATTTATTGTCTAGATAATTGTTAGGTTTTGATACTAATTATTAATTATGTAAATTTAGATTTCTAATTTATCGTCATATTGTTTTATATATTAAATGGTTAAAAGATATTTGTCTTGATTAAATTATATTAATTACAAATTCTTTTTAGGTTAAATTAAGTAGTAACGAAGCAGTAGGATCATCCTAAATAAGATAATTGAACCATGGCTAATCTAGGAGCCAGTGTGATATTTTATTGACCATTAGCTAATAGGCCTGAATGTTTCGCACAAATGTTAATATCCCATGGTTTAGTCAATTTCCGGATAATTAGTTTATAGCTTTATTGAAATTGTTTATCAAACCGGAATATCATTCCAATTAGTACTATGCATATATTTAATAACATACATCAACATGGCATTTGCAATACTTTTCGGCATATAACTAAACTACTGTTTTATCCTTTATAGTTTTATACTGACTGTGGTATTGTAGTCCCTAATTGTATGAAAGGTTATTTGAGATATAGTGATTTTAGCTACAAATTTTATAAACGTATTCATATTCTTGTGATCCGTATTTTAATTCCAATTGACGTATTGAATGTATTATGTATTTGACTTCAAAACCTTACTTAAAAATTAAAACTAATCATAGGATTAAATTTTACTTTGCGGACGTCTTAAATATCTCTTGTATTAGAAAATAATACGCTTAGTTTTTATTTGGTGAATCTCATATTAAAGTCGAAAATACAAAAGTCAGAAAAATTACAACAATCACTTTAATTCTTACAACAATCAGCTAGCCTTCAATTGTTGTATGGCATATTTATGGAGGATTTTTTTAAATTTCTTACCGTGGATACCCATTATATTTTCATTTGTTTGTAACATATAGTTCTTAAAAGTAAAATAAAATTTTCATAGTTACCATTTGCTCATTGAAAAGTTGATCAGCATTGGTTGCATCACCAAATGTTCCCAAAGCAGCACTTCGTACATCAGCACGTTTGCCAAACCTAAACAAACATAGACACAAATCATAACAAAAGATAATTAATATTAAAGCACAATGGGTATCAAATAAAACGTGGCAACTTAAAAGTGTACTCTAGATAATTTGTTTCACCTAGAAAATATCCTTAAGAACGTATTGCTACATTAGTCTTTAAGTTTTCATGTGACTCTCCAGTTAGATTATATTCAAAAAATTTCTTAAATGCGTTTTTTCTATTCTGATTAAAGTACGTTGGAAATTTCATGTTAACCTTAAATTTGGTTAAAAAAAACACAAAATGTCATAAAGCGCATGCAGACCTTGTAAAAATAAATGATAAAGAAAAATATTTCGAAGTTGGGTATGTTCTGACAAAAAAATTACAGAGTGAAGTAAATATAAAAATGGCACGGATTTTTTTTTCTTTTCATAAATTTTAATATTGATCTATATGGAGTATTTTATGTAGGGTGTAATTAAGTCCTGTGTTTCTTTAAGCCATATTGAAATAAGAATATGTAATAAGATAATTGCGAGTGTTAGCAGAGAAGGTTTGTTGTGAAAATTTTAATAATTCCTCAATTAAAATTATACCAAAAAATAAAAAATAAAACATTGAGCGTGTTTGTTACTTCTATTCATCCAACAATTTCGAAAAACTTTGGTGGAGCAATTAGTTTTGGACTATGTGAAAATGTAAGGGTTTAATCACATGTGATAATTGAACTCTTTGATAATTGAACTGAAGGATATCATTTATATTTTCTTTTTTGAAGGAAAATAAATGAAAGCGCATAATTTCGATGTGCTATAGAAACAATTTTTGAAAAAAGACGCTATCAGGATAAAGTTTCTTCAGGTTATGGAATAAAAGTGAACATATCTGTAGTTTTTAGATAGAAAGTAGTTTGTTTATATTGTATATTGGTGGTAGTTTATAATGATGAGCCCAGATAAAAAAACTCCTCTTCAATACTATTGAAATTGAATAGGAATGAATAAGAAATCAATAGGATTCAATAGGAAATCATTTCTAATTCCATCCTACTCAAATTATGATAAGACAAGCATTTTTTCAATAAAATTTTCTATTAAATTTCACTTAAATAATTTTGTTTTCCTAGATTAATAATGGATTTATTGCTTTACTTTAAACGTATTTTAAGAATCCATATGAAGAGTAGAAGTGTGGAAATGGATGAATAAAATTTGTTTATGAATTTGTATTTTACTCCACTTTCAAAAATGGGGTGGTGATTAATAGGTTCCATCTATAATCAAAATATAAATTCATTTTTTTAATGGTTTACTTGATTGTTAAAAAAGCATGGATTATGAATCTATATAATGAATAATCACCCATCATGGGCTGCGTTTTGTCTAGAAGTCATATTCAAAAATCAAAATAATTTTTTACATGACTGTGTAAATTAATACATGCTTTCGTATGTATTTCATTGCCACGTTTTATCTTATACTTCCTGTATATTAAATATAAATCATTATATTTATATTATAAACTAATTAAATTATATCACATTAAGTATATAATTTAGTATGTAAAAGTATATAAAACATTGGAAGCGTACAATAGCGTAGGTGTATAGCATAAAACACTTTGTTAAACAAAATTTTATAATATAATCTTACATTTCCGATACCTTTTATAACGCTAACATACGTACATGTTTATATACGTATGTTTGTTAATGTGTACTTTGCGTTAATTAAAAGGATCAGGTAATAAAAATGATTTACTGTAAATTATAAACATATTAGTGTGTTTGTTATGCCCCTGTTAACAAATATACACATTTTTAATATTAAATTTTATTTTTAATACTAAAAATAATAATTCAGTTATTATAAATATATGGTGGTCAAAATTTGCAGCTCATTAACAAATTTGTAGATCTAATTAATTTTAGATGTTTTGAATATAAGTTACGAAAAATTTTTCTCGCAAATTGAGAAATTTATAATATATATCAATATGTCACAGAAAAATTACTGAACCAGATCGGTAATTAATCAAGTTTGACGATTAGAAATACAAAATTTTTATTGGGGAAAATCTGATTTATATACAAATCGAATTCAATTAATTTGGACTTACTCAGACATTATAATGTTCGAAAAATTCACAGTTCTTTTCATTTTGGGGTCTGTATTTTAAGAGAGACTTAATTTATATTATTCAAACTGTTCTACCGCCTGTGCCTTTTTTCGGAAAAGTAAAATATTTTTCAAATTAAAAAGAATTTCTAAGATAAAATTACTAGTTAAATAAGTTTTTTAATTTGTTAATTTTATATTAAACGTTAAAATATCAAAAGTTACATTCTAAACGATTAAAACTGATGGTTAGAACGTTATAGTAAACTAAGAGTACAACTTTTCATTTGGTTTTAGTAGAACGATAATACTAGTCTTGCAGTTCGCGATACAAATAACTTATTGTAAAAACCACAAGTTCACAATGGCCACAATGATAAATTTAACTAAATGAGCCTATTAATTTTTTATACTTCCACTGGGGAAAAGATACTAGAAGTCACATACCCAAGTCTTTTACTTTACATTAAAAATTGTGTAAAAATTAGACCTTGTGTCATCCACATTAGTCACATACTCAAAATGATATTAAAATAACGATGCTATAAAATTACCAGTCAAAAAGCCAAGTACATGAATATTAAACAAATTTTGATGTGTTTTATTACCATTTTAAAGTTTTCCGTATCAGAAACACCCGTCATATGACAAGGTAGAATAGTGTGATTACTTATTTAGACATTTACTAGGAGATTTAAAAAAAATTAGTAAAACTGTTTTTCTAGTGTCAAGTCAAATAATAAATTTCAAAATTTTAGCTTGAAAAATACCGGTTTAGTACTTATAAATTAACTTTTGAAATATTCCATCGCACTTGTTCCTGTAATATATTTGAAGATACTTCATCTACTCTTAGAAATCTTTTTTTTCACATTTAAACGCCGATAAAGTAATAGTTATTTTATAATTAGGGTGCTATCTATATACAGAACTTTTGAATTACAAATGAATTGATTTATAAATTTAAAGGACATTTATTATAGTTTCTATTAACAATTTATACCTTGAATGTAATATTGACGTGTGCGAGGAGGTGGAGGATGTTTGTAAGCATAGAATTCTCGGCTTGGAAAATATATAAAATTTCAAAAAAAGCCACTTATCATAATTTGAAGTGCTTAAGATTGTCTAAAAACTGTTTCATAGGTTGTTATATTCTTTCATTTAAAAATATATTTTAAAATACAAAATCGTAGAATTGTAAATAATATATTAAAGTGAAAGCGGAAAGAATATTGATTGTGGATAATCAAATTCAGTTATTTCAATCCTCGATTTATCTTTTCCAAAATATATAATACAAATATTTAAGAAATTTTTTTACAGAATGAAAATAGTCTGTGTAATTAAAAATTGACATAAATAATCCTCGAGTGTATAATTCCTACCAAATATTTTTGAATCATATAATACTTTTTTTCCAAAACACGAAAATTATAATATTATATTTTGTTAATATTAGACGTACTTTTATGACATTAAGTTAAACTACCATAGGCCCCTTGTTTTACATATAATTATACATTTTTGCTCTATTTACTCCTTATTCTTACAGTATTGTAACTGCAAGAATAGCAGACTCTTGAAAAAAATCTTATAACATGTAATTTTAAACTTGAAAAAATGTTCACATTAAATTATAAGATTGAAGATTTGTATACTAATATACTAATCAAATGTGAAAAAAATTATCGGTACACCATTTAACTCCATATTATCAATGAAATAAAATACTTTTACATGACTTAAATTATAAAAATATTCAATATCAGAAGCTATTGCACAACATCAAACAGAGTTAAACGGTAGACGGGGGAGTCGGATAATTTTTTTCATACTATTTAATGTTAAAAAAGGAAAAGCAATCATTTTTGGATCATACTAATTATTAAGACAAGAAATAAATAAAAAATATTAACATCTATTCGAAAATTCTATGTAAATATAAAATTTTTCATTAAAATAAAAAATAAAATAAAAGACAATATACATTAATTTTCCTTACGATGAAAGAAAGCCATCAAAAAAGAAATCTTCCAGTAAAAGAGAAAAGTAACATTATATGAAGGTACACAAAAAGTATAATAGAATAGGTATATGCGATTTTCTTTAAATTTAATTTTCCTAGATAACATAAAACATTTTTGTTTATGACATAATATTTTTAATAGCAGGTAAAAGACAACCATGGAACATTAAATTTAATGAAATGTTAAATAATCCTTTTTTATTTTGTGTTATAAAAATGAATCCCGTCTACCGCTTATATTTTCTTCCTATATTAGTTTAAAAAAGTGATTTTTTTTTAATCATTCAATTTGTTTTTATTATATTTTTAATTTATATTGAAAATTAGTTTTGTCTATTCAATGAGTTTTTATTAGTCTATTTACGATCTTAATCGGAGAGTTTGTAATATTAGAAAAATTATGCATCGATTTTATAATTTATAAAATTATAAAAAAATTAATTGTCATAATATTTTTTTCATTATTCAATTAAATTAGTACCAAACATATCGAATTAATTAAAAGTAGTCATTGTTTTACATTTCTACTTTTGTGGAATCAACTCATTAGTGTTTAGTTATTTAGTAACTATAAATAGGCAGTTATTTAGCTAGTAGATCTTGCAATAATTTCACGTTTTTATTGAAAATTTTGGGTGAGTTTAAATTTAAATTTTTCTAGTTTTACATGTTTGTTTGTGAAACATTTAAAATTTGGTGCCGAAAATAAGCAACTAATAATAACTAATTCTCTATAACATATACTTGTTAAAATTAATTCTGAATAACTTTATTCGATATTGATTTAATATTTGGCTATTAAGATCGTTAAGAGCTCAAGAATGTTATATAAATGGGACCAAAGACTGCACTAACGACTAGATAGATGTGAATTATTTACGATACAACGTACAAATACAAATAGAAATGTCTGATAAACAATTTACTTATTCTTTGTGTAATTTTGTAACTTTCTGCAGCCAAATTATTATTAATAATACAGTTTATATGGAAACAAAATTTTTTTAAGTCACCATATCTCGATATGTTTCTATCGTGGTATCCAAACATATAACTTTTATTTATATTAGTTTTATTTATAACGAGAGAGGGCTTACATTTGAAATCAACGTCTTCTGTTTGAAGATTCAATATTTTAAGAACTACAATACATTTGGAACGGATTCATTAAAACGTAATGGCAAATAATTAATTCGAATGTAATCAATATGCGATGACAGTATTAATTAAACAATAAAATTAGAATTAAATAAAATGTTGACAATATAAACGAACATTTCAAAATCACTTTTTTAATCCATATATAGAATAAAAAACAAAAGCTTAAAGCTTAACAAAAAGCTTATAGTTAGTAGTATCACCTTGGTCGTGCATGTATCGCATAATACTGGTCTAGATGTCGCAACTGTAGCATTCGTATTGCATGTTCCACTTTATGTGATGGCACCAATTCATTATTGACAATAAATGAATCTCTCCCACTCCTTACACTGTTCTAACATCAGGTGAAAATATGTTAATTTGTTGTTGTTGAATATTAATTATAAGCACAAGAAGAATAAACAAATAAGAAAATTAAATAAAATATTCATAGCGTACTGTGATTAAGTAAAACATCTGAAACTGATATGTATGACTGGAAAAAATCTTTTTGATGTCCGATAGATATAATGTTTACTGCATAAAAAATCTTGTTTATAAATCCTTTACTAGAACTCTTCAATATTTTCTATATCATTGAAAAATTTCTTATTTCAACAGTATACTCTCAATTAAATTGTAATTAAACCAAATGGCAAAATAACTAACAGAATTAACTGTTTAGATCCTAGACATATGGTTCAGTACCAATGTTTGACCTATATTTAATGTTTAACATTTATAAAATACTCTTTATAGTTTTAATAATGTGTATTGCAAATATTATAAGCTAATAAGCTCATTTTGAGCAGAAATTGTTGCTTAGCTAAACAATTTATGAAAAAATTGAAAACGCCAAAACAAAATTTAAATGATTGTATATTACTTAAAATATTTTTTTTTTAATGGTAGGACAATTCTAAAATGTAAAAGATAAAAATTTTTAAAACTAATATATTGAAGAAAAAGAACTTCATTTAATATTTCTATAAATAATTTTCTTGTGGGAAACTGCATTTTGAAGTTGGCACCAAAGAATCAATTCTTTATCTAAGAATATTATTGGAGCCGATTTCACAATGAATTTGACCTGAATTAAATTATTTATAGAAGTATTCATCATCGTATCATTGAAATTATTTTTTTAATAATTTTTTTTAACAGTTCTATTATTGCTCGAAAACATTTTATTTTTTACTTGTTAGTATGTCTTATAAATTTGCAGAATCTTTAAATATTTCATTCTTTTATTAATGTTGAATTCATTTTATTGATCAAGGTATGTTTATAATACAAGGTAGGCTAACTGATAGCTTGATACACATATTCATGCTTATTTAGGATGGTAAATATTTTTTGAAATATTTTCAATAAGTCATAGCAAAATGATATGGAAAACTATATGCTGTATAAATTTGTATACATGGTTGGTTATGAATGAACTGTTTACATAATTAGTACTAAATGATTACGTTAAAACTGTTTTGTCTGTGGTACTTTTAAGTCTAAGTGAAATAAAATTAACATATTTTAGATTGTTTTTATTGTTATTTTGACGAAATTATAGTATAAGTGTGGTAAATAAATATACGTATTCACAAGCATTTTACAATACTAAAATTATTTTTCCAAAATATATATACTAATAGACAAACAAGAGTTCTAGATCTCTATTTTCGGTATATATTATCAATAAAAGTTAACGAAAGTTATATCATTCGAAAGATATTGAACCAAAGTAATGTTCTTTGACACTTTGGTTCATTACATTTGATATGTGTTTATTCCCAATAACTAGATTAAGTACAAATTGAAAAAATAATACATGTATCAATAGTTGTTAGTGAGGAACGAAGCTATATGTAACAGAACGCACAACTAAGGTAGATACGTACTTTTTTGTAATTCAACTCAAAGCTTTTTAATATATTTTGTCGTTCCCTTTCAATTGATGTGTAACTTTTAGTCGTGAGATATGGATGAAATTAGCAAATGTAAAAATTCGTATTTTCAATACATGTTGAGGAAAAATGTAAAAATTCGTATTTTCAATACAATCAAACAGTTACGAACATTTTTTTTCATAAATGAAGAGAATAACGAAGAAACATCAACGTATGCCATTAAAGGATCCATTTTAGAAATTTAATACTGTTCTTTAAAATTTCAAAAACTTTACACTTTTATTACGATAAATATTCATAATCATACAAACATACATTTGAAAGGCCAATAGAAGTTTTTTGCGAATGAGTAAAATTCATTTCAATATAGGAAAATATTATAAATAATTATAATCCAATTGTCTATTTTACATCATATTCTGTAAAGTTCTTACAACTTAACAATTTTTAAAGCTTTTAACTTTACATTAATTTTTCTCAACATTACAGATTAATTTCATTTAAATTTACTATAAAACTAAAATCAGATATTATGAATTCCTAAAAAAAAGATGTTGCTGATACTACAAAATACGTAAAAATACGCAAAAATACATTGTACTTAATATTTTTCTTAGCTCTTCAGAATGCTCTTTGATTATATCTAATCGAACTTAAAAACTTTAGTATTGACATCTATCACCAAAACGAAGTAACAATTACAATTTTTCATATTACATTATATACTATATCTGAACGCAGTATATACCTTAGATATATACTTATTACATATACTCTTTAAATTATTGCTTATAAAATAATACTCTTTGTGTTTACATTTCAGTGAATAATTTTAAAAATTTATTTTTAGTTACTGTAAAATTTGAGGAAGCAAAGCAGTGTATCAAAAAATTGAATCATTTTTCGTTTCTTACTTTTTATCCTTGTGATGTCAAGAATGAACTAAACATCAAATTGAAACATTTTATACATGAACAAATCTGTAGTATTATTAGATACTGTCAGTTAGTTGTTTGATTGAAAACTGAAGGAAAACCAACAATTTGCATTTAAATCAAAGTTAATTTAAACAAATTTTGAAAAACTAGCTTTCAAAAAAATAATTTTCTATAATATTTTTGGGACGATTAAAATACATTTAGTGGAGTAAATCTTTAGTGGAGTTCTAATAAACAGCTGCTTATGTATTCGTCCGATTTCGGAGCAGCTCGTCTCGATTCGTCAAGCCACACCTACTTGCCCGTCGGAGTGGGGAGCGTGAGGTTTTTTCGTTACGTAATTTCTGGATTCGGTCCCCGCGCTCAAGGTCCGCGATAGAAGCTATGCAAATAGCTTATAAATGTGTTTGTTTAGATGTTAGGAATGTAGATTTTTCAATCTTAATTACATATTAATTAAAATTGATTTCCGGCTTGATATATAATATTATTATCGCGCGTCTGTGGTCGAAATTTAATAATCTCTCAAACTGCTTTGATAATTAACTATAATAATTATACAGGATATGCGTGAATGACCGCATGTTTTTTTGGATCAGATAAAGAATAAATTTCTGACACAGGAAGTCCTCGTAGATTCTTGATCTTACCCGTAGATAATTAGTAATTAATTACAATAATTAACCAATGATAACAAAAGTGGAGTGAAATAATTCTAAGCTATTCAACAATAATTATTAATAATTTTAAGCAGAAGTACGTCGGACTTCTCACTCTCTCTCCCGGTAGGAGCAGCCTCCTCGTTTTTTTTTCTTTCCGTTATAGTTGGCTCATTATTTGTTAATTATTGTAGTTAATTACTAATTACCTATGGGTCAGGTCAAAAATTGACAAGAACTTCCTGTCTGAGAATACAAGCTGTTTCCATTTGGCTCTAAATTAATTTAATATTTAAAAAATAATTTTTAAAAATTTTTGTTATTCAAATAATAACAATATCGTATATAAAGCAAATTAAATATTTTATTTATAATCTGTAAATACAACAGTGTTTTTCCTCACCCTATTTCCTAACAGCTAACAAATGTATTTCGTGATATTATTTAGCTATGCAAAATACAAACTATGTAATTTGTTCTTACTCAAAAAATTATTTTCAACACATAACATGCCGTAAAGAAAATAAGTCATTTTAACCTCTATATTAAAGATATAAAATCACAGGATATATGTTTAATATGTATATTTAAAATGTGGGACTTGTGATGCTATTTTTTTTTTGAGCTACAGTGTTTTTGCAAATGTGGTAACATATTTTATACTTCTTATGTCTACAGAATTAAAAAAGTGAATATTAAAAACAACAAATTCTTTAATCTATAAATCTAAGTAAATGTTAAATTAAATTTGATTTCAACCTGTTGGATATTTGAAATAATTAAATTGAAATCTTTAAGTTGAATAGCTTGAAAACCAATATAAAATTATACATGTTAATATTTATATTTGGTTTTGTTTAGATTAGTATCTTGAATTCTAACATCTAACAAGTGTCTCAATGGCTCGGATTCCAGCTGTTCTCAGTGGATCACAGTTATTAATATGTTTTAATTGATTTATCTCATCTATATTCACGAACCATAATAGAAGACCTGGCTGATTAACATGTTTATCGATTAGATACATTAACAATATTTGGTGTATGTGTTCTCTTACTATAGACTTAAAAGTTGACAGCTGGGAATTGTTCAATTTTTCCCGGTTGTATTTTCGAGCCAAATTAAAAATATGAATGTTTCGGCGAAGCGTTTCTTTTGTTATAAATTTGAGCCATGAATATTATAATGTAAAATTGCGCTCGAAATGAGAAAATACAACCGAAAATAACAATTTCACAGGTGTTGACCGTTAGGTCTAAAGTATTTAATACTGCACAATAACCAACATTTGTCTATATATCTGATCCATACTACTTAATTGGCTGCCTCGCATTTACCAATTATGCAATTACAATTGTAATTACTATTGATATTGGTACAAAAAAAGTCGAATAATGGTGAATATGTTTAATTTTTAATAATAACTAATTTATTTAGAATCGCGATCCATTTCATACTAGCCCGATTCGCTGTGAATTTGCATACACAGTTGCTCATTTTTTGCGCCTGTAAAAATGTAAATATTATTTTTCTAATTAAAACTAATGAAAAAACAAAATGTAATTACGGTACTTCAATGTATCCATTCAACATTGTTCCAAGCACTGATGAGCGCCGAGTTACAACATTTGGATAAAATGATACACTGTGTACTTAATAGTTTTATGTCCAGAAAGACTTTCAGATTGAATTGAATGAGTTCATCACATTTTCTGTATAATACGTTGGTCTTTTATTCTCGATTTTTCCGATTTTTTGTTTTTCGTAAACATTGATTAACAGAAAAATATATTTTAACAAAATTTATGTTAAATTATATAACATACAAAATGAACAAAGGTGAACATTTGAAAAAACAAAGACGACCATTTGAAATAGATGGACATTTCACGATGTCAAGTTTTTAGTAGAGGTCAAGTATGGGCGATGTACTTTCAAAATAACAGAAACTTGGTGAGACAATTGTAAATGCCACTCTACAGATCGCATGTAAGGAGATACGAAATGAGAAGTTAAATAAGGGGTTCTCAAATGATTTGCATAAAAGTTTTTTAAATCGTAGAAAAATATTTTGTTTGTTTGTTTGTTTTTTTTTTTTTAACATAAAGTAACCCTACACTTCCAATAGGAAAAATTGTTATAGTAAAATCCTATAGGGCAACTGCTTATCTAGTTACCAGTTTGGATTTAAAGAAAATATTAATCTTTAATCTATATCTATATATATAAAAATCAATTGCTGTTCGTAAGTCATGCTAAAACTCGAGAATGGCTGGACCGATTTGGCTAATTTTGGTCTTGAAATATTCGTGAAAGTTCAAGGAAGGTTTAAACGGTGAGAAACATAAATAATAAGTAAAGGAAAATACTATAAACGACAATTTAATTTTCGAATACAAAATGTTCCTAGCTGGGAAACATATTTTGTCGTTTTTTTTTCTCACATGTTACAAATCATCATTTCCTTAGAAACCAAAATCTAATTTTGAAATTCAAAATAAAACTTCTTTATCTCTTCTCACTAGCAGTATGACGAACTGTCTATATAAAGTGTGCATATCGCATTGTTCAAGTATTACCGGAATCATTCTTGGTTCAGGAGGTCCATATACGTTTCATCAAGTGTATGTGTACCACAGCAAAAATTATCGGGTGAACCCCAGCAAATATCAGGTAAATACCGGGTGAATATAATGTACCGGGGCACACTAAATACCGGGAATCCGATAAGAAAGGATTGCAAATTCTTCCCCAAAGGGTAGAATTGCATCCGCATGTAAACGATGTAATATCATTTATTAAAATGTAAAAAATAACACATCAATGCGTAAACCGGGTGGGTATGCTTCAAAATATAAATTAATATCATAATTTATTCTGATTTGCCGCAGCTTCATTATTTAGTTATAGACAGTTGAGAATATGTTATTATATTTAGGAGATATTGATGTTAATTAGAAATAATTTATATAACAAAACAATGTTTACCCGGGTCAGCTATTCAAAATAGAATTTATTTATCTCTTCTTTTCTATATTAGTGGTTCTGAACTTCCTTTTATTATTTTTCATCAAGTATATGAGAACCACAGCACAATATACACGACTTGTGGGTGCACGAGGTACCGGGTGTCCCACATCAAACACGAGTGTATATATAAATATTTCGTGTCACGGGTATCCCACACCAAATAGTGGGTTACACATCAAATACCTGGCATCCCATAAGAAAAGATTTTCTGAATTTCTACCCCTAGTGGGATGAAAAGCAGAGGCAAAGTTTGTATGGGACAACGGAATTCCTTCGTCCAATCTGCTTCAAATTTTGCATGCAATCGATGTAATATCAATTGTCACCGCAACGTGTCCGGGTATGCTTTAAAATATATATTAATATCATTATTTATTCTAATTTGTATTAGCTTTCAGTATTAAGAAATAGAGGAAAGTTGTTAAGAATATGTTATTATACTTAGAAAATGTTGAAGTTAATTAGAAATATGTGGCAAAACGACGTTTGCCGGGCCAGCTAGTATACTATACAATTTTACTAAGCTAGAATATCATAAATTGACCATTATCCTCTATATTGAAGTAAAATTTACAGATTTTAATATTAACACATTGTGTAAACGTATCAGTCAGATTTTGAATTGATATTTATAATCTTTGACAAGAAATATTATTTTGTTCAAATAAACTTATTTATACAAATACGTGACCTAATATAGAAAATCTTTGACATAGTAAATGTTATATGTATAAATATATATTCACTACCAACCATTGTATGAAATGTGTATTTACCATTTTCACGTAGTTCATCTATCGTAAAGGTATTTAAGATTACTAATATAGTAAGTGGGGGAGTTAAATACACAACATGTTACAGTATGAGAGAAGTACGATTTTTTTAAAACTTTTTGAATAAAAAATGTTTTTTAATTTACTATAATTGATGAATCCTACTGATTATTAACAAATAAATGATTTCAAATTCCTTATCCAATTAAAGAAGCATGAATATTCACAGATTACAAGCGTTTCACAAGATACATTGTTCTACGCTCATGTTGTTATAATTGTAATATACATAAATAATATTATTTAAAAAATATAAATTTTCCCCTTGATATTCTTCAAATTAATTATAAAAATTATCGTAAAAATCATTATTTATAATAATGTAAAAATACGAATACTATCTACACTTTAATGAAAATGGTAATGATCTTTCTTATATCAAAGCGCCGGCTAATTCATTGAAATGTGCTTATTTATTTCCCATTATTTGTAGTATTTGAAAAGAACAATGATATGTTGGATCAATTATGAACAAAAAGTTTTCTTGTATTTCTAGAATTGCATGTACCCTAAACGTAATAGTGATTCCTTAATTATCGATTTTAATAAAAAAATTCCCGATTTGAGTCAACGTTATTGATTATCACGTCAAATATTGAAACTCTATTATTTATTAATATAAATTGTGTTTTATATATATATATATATATATATATATATATATATATATATATATATATATATATATATATATATATATATATATATATATATATATATATATATTATTTTTGTTTGTATAAATGGTCAACCATGGTCAAAAAAAAGACAATTAAATTTAACCATTCTAAGAAAAAATTGTTTGATAGGCCCCACGGTCTTGGCGCACATCATGTATTCATTTATTTTATAGGTGTTTATTTTTAGTGTGAAATGTCGAGAAAGATCTTATATTTGTAAAACCGGCGGTGTCATTATAGTATTTAAAAACCAGTCTAATAACTTCCTGATAATTTTGATAATGATTATAATTTCAAGTTTAGCAACAACAAAATTCTTACATCAGGAGTAAATTATATGTGGATATAATAAATCCAACCTCCGTATTACAGTTAATTGGTTTTATATACTAGCGAGTTCGGACAGATCTATTAAAAGTTATTTTTTAACATTGCCACTGAAATTATCAGGATTGAATTTGGCTCACGTTAAGTTTTGATGACAATGTATTTTAATGACAATCATGATGACATTACCCGTCTCCCACCCCCCTCTTTGGGAAATACAAACTTTTTTAGTTGAAAACTCATCAGTCAATTTTAAGCTATATAATCAAATGAAAGTGATTCCACACCGATATCATTATTTGTTCTTATACACAGATATCTTTATAAAATTATTGCTTTTTTTCTAGTTACCATGAAAGACATGTAAAAATTCTAGATTTACGATATCGGCCTATGTGAAAAGTTTTAAGGAAATAAAATTTCTACAACTTATTCATTCCAATAATAGGTTATTAAGCAATAAACATAAAGATGCATAAAGTTTATTTAAATGTTCCGTTTACATTATTACCTCAAAAGTTAAATATTTTCTATTTCATGTTTGCTGATCCTAACATGAAGTTAACACTCATCCTTCTACATAATATATATTTACTTTATTTTGATGGTACTACGTTAAATAAATACATGTAGGTGTATATTTAATTATGAAAATATATTTATTCAAAATAAATTGACTTTTTGTATACACACTACTTAACCAAGTCTTCACCAAAACTTAAGATTAACAATTTTTTGATATTTAGTAATAGGCATTGAATAACAAGAAATGATTTACAGTCGAATCAGTAAGCATTAATTTGATTGTTATTTACTTTGTCCAAAAATATCCTTTATCTATGTATAATAAACAATGCCTTAAGATTTTGTTCTGATTCTTTGAACAGAAGTACATATCGTTCTAAAATGTACATTGACATCCTTCTCCTCCCATGGACGACCTTTAGTTGATATAATACAGTTATTCCAAATATACCTTTAATTGTTGTTAGATGATCTAAAAATAACTACACTGAATATAGACCCGAAAACGCACACAGAAATTCATAGAAAATTGAAGTTACCGAATAACCTAATACCGATTAAATCTAATATAACGCTGATTAATAAGTCAAAATATATTTTTTAGGAAGAAAAATTTGAAAATTGTTAGGGAAACTTGGAAAAGATTTGAGTGTTGCTTTCAATAAGATGAATGAACTGAATGGAAATTCCGCGCATTCCTTACATACCTGTGATCCCTACAGATTTACCATATCAATTGAAGAGTCTATAATTGGCTTGGAAAATTTATTTTTCTATTATTAATATAAGTCCCAAGGTTAAACTTTTAAATATATTAGAGTTCATCTACGGGATTTTTATTTTTCATGTGGTCAGGTAATATCGGTGGCTCTAGGATAAGAAATGTTGATAGTCAATACATCTTGGATCTCCCATACAATATGGACAACGAAAGTGTCATGTTTTATGAATGTTTACATTCAAGAAATTTTTAAGATTGATGTACATAAACTGGAACTATGCCATACATCGAAAGAAAGCCAAGATAAGTCACTATGTTATGGACCTCCACTATTAAATCATTTAAAAATAATAATTGACCGAAAGTTATGAGGTCTATGGCAATCTGTGTTCGATGTTTGTTTACTGTATCAATGTTTGTTCTACTGTAATGTTCAAACCTCTTCTCTGTACGTTTATCATATTCAGGAAAAAAAAAGCAAAATGAGGCCATCAGGGCTATCAGGGGCTACATAATAAAATCAATGTGATTATAAATTCAAAAATATGGCACGATGAACTAAGATAAAGGTCCTATCCCAAATTCTGATTTATTAACAATTTCAAAATTGAAGTTGAACAATTAGAATTGAAACAGTATTTGAAATTAAAATTATTTAATTTCATAGTTCATTTTTAGTTTTGTAATTTATATTTTTAATTTTTAATTTGAGATTTTTTTTTTTAAACTGACAAAACCACGTGATCCAGTACTTCAATATCATTGGCCGAAAGCTAAACACGTGATCGATGCTGATTGGTTGACGTAGCAATTTGAGAGATACTTGGAAAGTATAAATTGCTCATATACCAACGTGCAGACCGTCACCAAATTAGAAACAAGAAACATCTCCTCAGAGAATCATTACAACTAGCTAATACATACTGTTTATGACTACTTTGTAGTCGAAATACGTATTTAAAATAATACAAAAAAATTTAATCTAGAAAATTGGGGCAAAAAATCAAAATTTATTTTAAATTCATTAAATTGTAAAATTTATTCTTATATCTAGCTTTATGAGGATTGGGTCTGTTCAAGAGGTTTACGCTTCAAAGGAGCTACTGGTATTATAGCATTGGTTATCAACGTTTCTTCCCTATGGAAAGTAATTGTACGAACGGTTAGTATATGAATGCATGATTTATGTTATGCATATGGTGTTAAGATTTAGGAAGTCGACTTCCTTACACAATCCTTACATTTTTTATTCAATATCAAATTGTAAATAAAAATATAATGATATGATGGTAATAGAATTTGTAAGATAATAAATTGCATTGACCATATTTACAAAGTTCTTACAATGATTTTTGATACAATTTGAATTTATATGGTCATCGGTAAAATATTACTACACATCTAATTAAAAATATATTCGAATAGAAGAAAGTTCAACTTATATTCGTTACGAAATAATTATACCTAATCAAACTAATACACCTTGACGTTTTAATAAACTTCACGCACACGTTAATTTGTAACTTATGACAGTTAACAAACAAATTAAATAGGTATTATTAACTTCATTCATAGAAAAATAGTATAGCATGTTTTGGCACGTTGTGCTCAACAATTCGTCTATATTCTTGAAAATTAAGAATATTATGAAATTGCAAATCTAATGCGATTTTTTTGTACTTAAAAAATTTAAATTATTTAAAAAAACACTTACTTCTTAAGCTACAATTTTTAATTACACTAAATTTATGTATATTTAAAATTGAATCTATGTATGAGATTGTTGAATTCAAAAAGAAGTAGATAAATCGAGATCAATTTCACTCTGTTTATGCCACTTTAATCCATGTCCTGTTGAGACCGGATATGATGCATTCCGGAGGTGATGGTTGATCAAACTCCAGAATCGAAGGAATTTTTAACCCCTATATCCCTAGGACTGTACAGATAATACTTTATGAGAAGTCAATTCATTGTGCTCTATGGTTGAAGCTTGACAATTAAAACTTCTCTGTAGGTGTCTCCGTTTAGCCCTTTTGTAGTGGTGTGAAATAAAGACGACGAATCTTTAATATATAAATCTCCTTCAGATTATCTACCTTTGACTACGCCGTTTTGATTTTCTTTAGAAAACGTGTTCAGTCTTTTTTAGCTTTCATTTTACAGATTCGAAAAATGCAGAAAAGTAAAGAGTAAAATTGAATACTTTGTTTCTTCGACGAATCTATGTTCTGTGAAATTCTTATATTTACACGATAAATTATTTTACACAGTGGTATGTGGCCACTAGTAAACTAGTAAAATATAATATTTTCCATATATGAAAGCTAGCGGCATTGAATATAGAGTGTTTGGAGACCTATAGTTCATTCTTTTTTTTTTTTCTAATAATGTACTCATATAAAGTAATGCTTTTATCATACTATTAATAGTAAATAAAATAAAAACACATTATTAGTAGAAGGAATTTTTCAAGTTGAAGTATCAATTGACACAGAATTTGAAGTATCATTTTTTTCTTTTTTTTTTTGGAGTTGAATTTCAAACATCTTTTCTTTGGCGGCATATACGTTTATTTTGTGATACTATATATTGAAACAATCGTTTCATACATAAGAATGGCAAGTTGGTGCATACTATAAATACGTATGTCTGACAGACCGGCGGATACGAAACGAAAATTTCTCAGGAAGATAAACATTTTTGTAATCGGATAAATAATTTTTTAAACCAGGAATACATTCATTTCGATTTCCATAGAAGTAACTCGGTAGTGAAATCTATTTATTTCAACAAAAGCATCGGTAAATAAAATTATTATAATCATACTATTAACAGTAAAGTATGCAATTTTTGAAATCTACTCATACTTTTTATAGTAAATAAAATACAAAAACATTATTTGTAGAAGGAATTTTTCAAGTTGAAGTATCATTTGACACGGAACTATTCACAATAATTAATTTTTGTAATATTAAACTTTTATATGAAGCCTAAGGCTTAGAGCTTTTTCATTAAATAATAGTAGGATGAAAATGAATGAATGGTGGTTGAAATACAGTTGAATACTTTAATTATTATTTTTAAAAAAATATTTGTCTCTGAATGCTTTTACAAGTACGTATGTATGTAAGCCTTACAAATGTTTTTTTATCATTGTGAGGAGATATTTTGAATCTCATGTATTTGTTGTAAACTTCAAATGTAAACAATCTTTTGTATTTTAAATATTCATTTTATTCGCCTTTCATTATTACATTTGTGTAAGGCTGGTTATAATTTTTTTTACCCTGCATATGAAATATACGAGTGAAATTAATTTTACTATACATATAAAATTTGGTAAAGAAATTAAGGTATAGCGAGCTGTATATAACCTAATTAGTCCACATTACAGAATAAAATAATTTCCTCCTGTCTATTCATGCATCTATCTATCCGGCATGCGGATAACTGAAATAGGAAAAGACATAGCAAGAATTTTTATAGTATATTAGCTGGTAACCGCCGCTTCACAGTGGAAGTTGTGCAAAAGGAGAGGAAAAATCTTTTGCCTCCAGTAACCTGATGAATCGGCGTAATTATTTTATTAAGATCAAACCGCTATTTATCATAGCAGTTTGGGATTTTCCTCCAAGTAGTTTAAGCTGTACCACAATCGAAATTAAAAAATTTACAATCACCTTCTTTTTTTTGGAGTTAAATTTCAAAACATCTTTTCTTTGGCGACATATACGTTTATTTTGTGATACCTATATATAGAAACAAATGTTTCAAACAAAAGAATGGCAAGTTGGTGGCCCATTCTGCATATTTATTTATTATATAGTTAATTCAAACTACATCATAGTTTTATATGAAAACCGATATGATTCGCTTTGCTTCTACGAGAAATTGTCTTAAGTTCTTAGAGCCTGTGGCAAATTTATAATAATCAGTTAGAAACATTATTGGCCGGATGAAGTGACGACTACGTTTTAACCAGACCATTGTGTATTATTGGAAACATCTCGAATATATTGGGTCATAATTTGGGGCAATGGTAATCCCCAACTGTTTCTTTTGGAATATTTTTAAAAATACTAACTTTCGTTTCTTTTCAAATACTTTCTTTCTTTACAATCTACGAAGACGTGATTTTTTTTAAAAAAGGAATTAGGAAAACTAATAACATATATGGATTCTGAAAAAATAATCGTCCTTCATTTATATAAATTCAATGCAGATTCAAATTTGGTATTACTCTAAGTGAGGCCTACAGTTCATAATGCTTCTGGTATACATATATAAATGGATGGGTACCCATTGAGTGTAAAACACTTTGAATACCATCGTATTTGAATTATGATTATTCGGATATTAAATGATTATTTAATATTGAATAATTTATACTAAATAATTATTTCTAGTAAAATAGTATGAAAATTATTCTTGTTGATGTAATCCATAACAATTCAAGGTGAAATTCACTTCTAGGATCCATAAATATTAAATTAATAATTTGTTTCATTTATAAGTAAAATTTATTTTCGACCTGACTTATTAAACTCATCTGTTTATATTATAATAAATGGTTAAACAAATAATTGAAGATAAAGAATAATTAATTGTTGACATACTCAACAATTTTTGAACTATTTTTTAACCATAGGCACTCATCGAATATTCAAAAAATGCAGTCTATACTGTGATCCACAATGCATTTTATTTGTATACATTTCTTCTCGAAAACAAAATTTAAAAAAAAAAGGTTAAACGGCTAAAAGCCAACTATTATTGTTAAGTTGGCGACATCTGCATGCTTTCATCGATGTCATTAGAAGAAAGTTATGTAAAATTTCATCGTCAGTATACAAAAAATGTTACGTTCTGTACATAATGTTATTATACTCACATATGATTATTACATTATATATTTTAGATATTTCATATTTCATATTATTATTATACATATATATCATAGAAGTGGTTCATTCTAATGTCGGAAATTGAAATCTATTGTACGACGATATTGGAAAATCACGGGTTGTAGTCATGTAAAGTAGTCATATTATTTATACATGCATATATTATTATTATTACAGGTGGTGGTTTTTGATTCGTAGAAAATTACATTATACTATTTATTTGTGTGTTCGATAAAAGTAGATATTAACATATTCACAGCGTTTATCAACATACATAATCAAAAAAAACATAAATGCGACACTTGACTATTAAAAAACATTAAATACCTGATTATTTTGTTGTGTTGAGTTGTTTATCAAAATTATGTTGTTGATCTATCTAAACAATCATTTTTAAACTTCAAAAAATTATAAAATGCACCATAAAATTATTGAATTTTATAATTTTAAGTGAGCATAGAATGTTAAGATCGTCGCGTTTTTTGTTTTTTGTTTTGTTTTTGTTTTTTTTTTCAGTAAACGTAATATATTGTTACATATACGATGTGATATATGTAATGTACATTTCTGTAATGAAACTCAAAATCATACTGAAGTCGCTGGATACTTTACCCAAAGACAATTATAGTACTTTTAATAATGAATATCTTTGATGCAATCATCTCTAAGTGTATACAAAACAAAATTCTTTCGCTATATATTAAGTACGAAATATAATAAGTGATTTGAAGGTGAGCTGTATGTAAATTTGTATATTTAAAAATATATTTTTGATATGTAACACTTATAATAAATGCGCGCTATTTGAAAAATTAAATTATGAATTTTAATGGTGGAAAGCGGGGTATATATATATATATATATATATATATATATATATATATATATATATATATATTTATATATATATATATATATATATATATATATATATATATATATATATATATATATATATATATATATATATATATATATATATATTTATAATAAATGCGCGCTATTTGAAAAAAGGCAAAAATAACAATTAATTAAAAAAGTTATTTGATAAAAGACATTAAAATACAATTTCCATTGAAAATAATTATTGTGAGATGTCTGGTCATCTGCAAGTACTGTAATGCTGCAAGTTTTTTTAATTTAATGAATTTAATTTAATGTTGTTTTAATGCAGTTGATTTCAAGTCAAAAGAATTATAAGGAATATGGAACTATTACCTCTTAATAAATTGACTTACAATATATAACCCAAGCCATCTCCGTAAGAATAATAATAAATTTAATAATAAATTTGGAATTTCCAAAATCAGTCTTATGGCAATTATTTCCCTAATGAGAAGTAAATCATTCATTAAATTTTTAAAATTATCGTTGAAACATACCATAATGTGATTTAACATAGTTCCTATTTAGAATAGTGTACGTACAAAAAAATGCTTAGAAGTAGGTTTTAGAAAACGGGATTTAAAAGTTGTTTGCTTTTAAGAAACACTCATTTTTTGTATTATAATTTTTATCCTTAGGTTGAGTCTTATGATGAATCATGGATCCTTAGGACCCAATTGGTCGATTTGTCAATTGACAAACTTTAAATCACTTTTAAGGTCCAGAATGAAATATCAAAATTTCATCTCGCTATCTTTTTTCGTTCATGAGTTATCGTGATGACAGACAGGTTGCCAAACAAAAATAGACTAATTTTTTACTTGAAAGCGTTTAAGCTGTTTTTATGGAAAGAAACCATATGAAATATAACAACGTGCATTTTTCCACGAGTTTTGTGTTTTGTTTTATAATAGTTACTACTTACTATCCCATAACTAATCTCAAATTTATTTATTGAAAACGTGCCTATGATACATGAATACATTTTAATATAGAAATATGAGTCTCATCAATGCTATTGAAAACCATTTATCTTAATAGTTTTGTCTCCTCATTCAAGTGATATAACCAGATGGTGTGACGAGTTGTAATATGCGGGATGGCTCATTCAATTCGGAACGAGTGGCGCTCTTCAATTTTAATATCCACATAGAATTGATGGTCCTCGTTTACAATAAATTCATTTTTTCCGCAAACCTAGTTCATTTATTTATATTGCAATTTAATATGGAAATATGATATATTCACATATTCATTGTTGAATTATTGATACAGAGCATATAGAACAAAAAATGTTTTTTTCTACAAAATCCCTTTCCGTATGTCCGTCTGTCTGTTCCTCATCAAGATAACCCAAAAACCGACCTGAAATGTAAGTGGATTTTTTATAGTTACTTAAAAAGTGCGTTTAAATTCGGAATGAGCAAAATTGGTCATAAACATCTGTAAGCAAATTATTTATCAATTGTGTTTCAGTTTCTCGAAAATTGCTTTAATTTCACGGGTGCTTTTATTTGATTTCACCTACCTCGGTATCTATTTATGTATGCAATTAAATCATATAAGTAAAGTCGATAAATTCTCAGCGTTCGATTGGACTAAAATTGAACACACGTATATCGAATGGTAATACAATATAGTGATATAATATAATTCAAAAATAATATTGAAGCGTTGATGATAATCTTAATTCGTTTCACTTCTTTACGTTCCATTCTATTTCGAAATAAAGCGCTTATTATTTTTATACGTGACATATATAGGATTTATCTGAGTATATTAGTTTTAGTTCAGTCTGTAACGCTCCCAATATAAACCGCATAATAAAATTATGGTGTAAGTGTTTATTCAATCAACTAGTTAGCCCATTTCCGATTGTAAAATTAAAACTCTAAAAGAGATTTTTTGTGGGCGTATTCTGGACCTAGAGAGAAAGTTCGTGAATGACCAAAATCGGTCAATTGGGTGCAATGGTGGGTCCATAACTTTTAAACCTTAAGAGACAAAATAAATATTCAACACAAAAAACGTTTGTTTGTTTTTTTGTTTTTGTTTTTGTTTTTTCAAAACAAACGACTTTTGTATAAATGTTAACAGTTTTGCGTAAAATGTTAGATAATTTGCCATAATTTTAGCTCAAATTTAGTTAATAAACACATATACAATTACAATGCATATTATTATATTATGTATTTATAACTGTAAATAATAAAAATTTAGAGTGCTTATTTTATGAATGCTTATGATTAAAAAAAGTTGAAGCATTTATTCTCAACTATATGTCAAGTATCTAAACAATTAACTATGTAACTTGTTATCTTCGCTTGTTATATTAAAAATTCATGAAACAAGATTTTCTAACAGCTATTGGTTGATAGTTTTTTTACCTTTTAATACCATAAAAGTTTTAATTTTAAAAAATTTGTTTACTTTAAAACTTTGTAGTCAAAAAGTTTCTTAAATCTGGTACTGGCAAATAACAATTGTTGTTGAGAAAATTATATGGGATACTACATGTTTGTAAGTGTATTCATGGTGTTGTTTGTTACATAATTGCTGTGATGGATGCAAAGAAGAGTGGCAATTAGTACTACATTAAACATTTCGTTTAAATAAAATTATATTCGATATAATGGATTTTGAATTATTAAAATAACCCATTTTAGAATTGCACTCCACTTCTCTTTCCAGAAACTATTTATTTCTCAGCATTCATATATTGGAAGATTTTTTTTGTTTAGAAGAATATTTTTGAAAATTAATGGATGTATTTTAAGAAAATCCATTTTTGTAAAATAAAAATGGAAACTTTTGACTTGTGTAATTTTTACTCTAACGGCTATTCACTTTCGACTAAGTAATTGCACTTTCAAGTAATCATATACTTGATAATGACTTTAAAAGTCGAAAGTACAATCGTAATTTAAAAAAAAAACACCATTTTTTTAAAGTTTCAATTGCTTGCTTTTAATATAATTGAAAGTTTTTCTATACGTCTTGTGTAGCAAATTATCCAGTCATCTATTATATTTCATACTTTATTAATTACCGAGAAAAGTAAATGGATAATATCTTACATATAACCTATTTTTTGTGACTGTTTAAATAAAGGCTTTACTAAACGAATTTTCTTTCACCGTAAGTCTTTTTTTTTCTGTTTTTTATCACAGTTATGTATAGAAATATTTCATAAAAAATTTCTTACATATTTTTATTTATCTAATTAACTATGTTTTTTTTTTTTTTTTTTTATATATAATACAGTTGACATTTCCAAAACAAAGAAAGTGTAATCAATAAAATATCAGTTTTTCTTAGAAAGAAATTATCTAGAAAACTATAATTAAAGCGATTATAAAATTATATAAGGTATGTAAAAATTGTATATAATGACTATCAACAATCACTCTAGATGACAAAAAACTGATATGAATTCTACTTCACTTCCGTATACAAATTATATGCTTTTAATATTATCTAACAAGGTCATTTCCAATAACCAATAAGTGTCCTTATTTTATAATCCTTCGATTTTACAAAATTTCCGCTGCCTAATACGTAGAAGACTAAATAGTTGAACAGTATGACCGTAAATGAACAGCAGTTCGTAGCTAATAATCTGTTGGTATGATATTCAATACATATTTACATAATACATATTTAGATAAAGTTATGACGGTTGTAATTTCAACCTAAATTCATTTATGATACTCGAAATATATATAATATTTCAGAATATATTGATTTCAGTAAGAAAAATTGTAACACCAAATATATTGAACGCACAAACAAAATTTTTGTATAGGTATTCTTAGAATCACTCAATTAGTTTATTTCACGTTTGTTCATCCGTCTGTCCGTCATCAAGATAAATATAGAAATATTGATTCGAATAATAGTCCCCATAATTTGTCGCAAATTTGTCATAAATGATCAACATATTTCAAATTTTGGTCAGGCTTTTTTTCCTGAAATCCTCTTATCAAAATGGTATACGATAAAAGTCCAAAATTTAATTTATTCCATCATTAAGATGGAATTTTATCATAAAAAATATAATTATTGATTTTAAACAGATCGTAATTGGTTAGCATATTTCGGAAATTTGCTAGGTTTTTATAGTCTCAAAATTACGTTTTAAAATTTTTACGTTGTAAATACTGTAGCTCTTCAAAGTGTGATTATGGACTCGAAAAAAAGACCAAATGATTGGTCAGCAAACTTTATAGCGTAAAAGATTGTAAATTATATTTTTGAGAAGTAAAGTATGACCCAATTCCGATTCATGCTGAATCTTATTAATAATTAACGATTTAAATAATATGACCAAATTTTGTAATATGCTGACGAACTACCATGCTTTGCTAACCAATCAGTTTTTCAAGCCCATAATCGCCCTTTGTGAGGTATAGTATTTAATGCATAAAAAAATTGAAATCATAATTTAGGAAAATAAAACCTGTCAAATTTCCAAAATATGCTGACCAATTAGGTACAAACTTTTAAAAATCAATCTTTAAATAATTTTATAACACAAAATTCCATCTTTATGGTGGAATAAATTACATCTCGGGCTTTGTTCATGAACCATTTTGATAATAGGATAAATTTCGGACTTTGACCATCAGTTTTCTTGGTGTCTTAAAAGCCTGACGAAAATTTGAAATATGATGATAATTTATGACCATTTAGTGACCAATGACGTGTTAAAATATTTTTAATGATCTTGCCAAAATTTTAAATATGTTAACCATTTATGTCCAAATACTGGCCTGCTATTTCGACGATTTTTCGACTCATTATGTATTCGCAATTTGATGTTCGAACATGAGTTAAAAGTCAAATAACCTCCATGATTCAAGTGATAAATTTGTACATTCAGGTTATAAAAAACATGTTAGGTATATCCACATACTACTTTTATTAAGAATATTCTTCTATCATAATAAAATATCATATAAAGATCAAATAAATAGCTGTATTATATTATTTTATAAAATTCAATCAATCATTTTATTTCTCTTTCAATTTATTTATGTTTTATTTTGTATTTTGTTTTATTTCAATAAATCATGGGCTAACTCATGGATGATATAATAAAATGTGAATATTCCGCTCTTTTATCTATGATTCTGCTTACTTTGTCTCTGACTTTATTCACATTATTTTTCTTTCGACATTCTTTTATCGTATAAATATGAACATGAAGTTTGAATATCGCGCTGTGATTTCTAATATTTATTGATGATGAACTTTATTTCGAACAGAAATACTAAGTAGAAAAATTCAAGCTCAGAATAGTATAATATCGTAATATGAACAGATATTATTATTATATCTTTTTCCATTCATCAACATAAACAGATTTTGTCTTGAAACTTTCCTTTTACAATTTAAAGAAATGGAAAAAAATAGTGAAGATAACAACTAAAAGTGAGAATTGCTTAAATACTTGATGTATGGCATAGTAACATTTTTTTTAACAAATAATTACTAACATTTATAAAATACACATTATTACTGTTATATGAAAAGTTTGTTTTATGATCATATGTATTATATCTTGTTCGTTGGCTGATTTTGAGCTTGAAACGAAGCCATATAAAGAGTTTAGAAATGAAAAATGTTTCAAACAAAAGTTGCAATTTTTAAGAAACAACTTCACTATTTTACGAATAAAAATATGAGTCATGTATCAATGGGTCTCAATTAACCTATCCAGCCTATTAACGAGCTTAAGCCACTATCTTTAAAAACATTAATTAATTTGCAGTATTTGTGCTGGTATTGAAGTAAAAAAAAAGCCTAATAAATTTTACATTTCTTTTATACCCGTTTGATTAATAGATGGTTCATGTATTTTTCAAAGCCGATAGACCCGTATTGCTCTTTTATGAATTAAATTTGTAGAACATGCTTAAAAATTACAGTTCATTTTCTCTTTTCGTTTTTGAGTAATATTGATGGCGGACCGACGGAAATGGACGAATTAACTGATTTTAAGTACATGTACACGACAATTTTGTTAGTATTTTCAATTATTTCTTGCAAACTAGACCGTTAGATTATATTTACCATGTATTAACAGGAAAAAGTGTAAGTCGTGCTGAAACATTCTTCTCGTATTCCGAATACCCAGCGGAAGATTCAAAGGTCAACCAATTTTTACATCACTGCATGGTAAAATTTTATAAAAATATTCTTATTTTAAAGAACGTATTAAGAAATAAAGATATTTTCAGAGCCAACGTTATTTAATATATGAGTAATAACAATTAATTCGTCATAAAAATACATTCATTATGAGGTAGTTAACAAAAATGTCATCACAGTAGCTAAAATTAAAATATATATATAAAGGACACAAAACTTCTTCAAGATGTACGAATATACTTAATAAGCCTTAGTATTCTGACACCTTAGGGTGCGTTTAAGTTTTACATGGAGTTAAATTGGGGGTGTCACACAAGCGTTTATTTCAACGTGCGTTGGAACCTAAAGCCCACGGACGTTGAGTAAAAAAAACGACAGTTTTAGCGCACGTCGAATACTTAATTCTTTGAATAATATAGCTTTATATATCATAGCTTTACATACCTTTTTTTTTTTTAAATTTGTGTTATTAAATCTATATATTGATATCAAATAATTATTTCTTGTATGAAAAGTTATCAATATGTTTCTTAAATATTTAACAAATACAATGTATTGCATTTAACATAAGCCAACTTTTTTTACATACATGCTAAATTGCATTGTATCTTTTTAAGTGAAAATCTCTTAAAATTTCAATTTGTTATTTTTGTGTTCTATACTAGAGTTCATAGGTAAGGTATAATAAATATACAAAATAGCTTTTCTATTTCATCCCTCGTCACTTTCAAGATAATAAATCCTCAAAAATATCAAATTTGTTTCTAAAATGACTAGAAAAGGTGTTTTTTTGCAATCAATGTGGAATGAATACCATTACTTTTATTTTTTATTGCATTTCCATTTTTTAAGGAAATCTGCAAAAATAACAATTTATTTCTATACATATTAGTATGAGATGCGGTTTTTTTGCAATCAATGTGATATGTATTAGGAAAACTTTTATTTAGGTTCTATCTCTAAATTAAATAACTCTCTAAAATTAATAACTGTTTTTCTTAAAAGTTTGTAAACATACTAAGCAAGATGGTGTTTTTTGCAATCAATGTGAAATGAACTACAAACATTGTTAATTCATTCCCTCTTTTTAGGAATATCACCCAAAAAACACCAACTTTGTTTCTAAACATACAAAAAAGTTAGGGTTTTTTACACTCGATGTAAAAGAAAACAGAAACTCATAAACAACATATCATTATGTATATAGAAGTTTCAATAATTACAAAAGTTGCTGACCATTCGACGTACGTTGAGATTCATGCAAGTTTTATAAACGCTAGTGTAGGATATTTAATATAATAGAAAGATAGAATGGACGTTGGTTTCATCGCACATTGTTAAAAGAAACACTGCGTCTTCAATGGATTGGTTTTATTATACGATGAAAAATGCGTTTTCGACATTCTATCGTATAAAATTTTCTGACCCATTATGTTAACGAGGCTTACTTCATTTTTTTAGATTTGTATAGAAATTCTCTTCCGATAGCTTTGAAATAGGTTCAAGCCAATAAAAATAAAATACTTGGCAGTCATATAGTTATATAATTTCTATGGCAGACAGTATTCTAAATATTTAATAATTTATTTATTCTAAGTTTCTTGGAGCTCGTATTTCATTAGTCATTAGTTAGCAAAGATCGTACGCATCACTATGTATCTAGATGAACAAAATAAAGTAACTAAACCACTTAAAACAGATATAATTTGTGACGTTCAAATAATATCGGCGATATTAAAATTAACATAATTTATGTTTTATGGAATTAATAGATAATAAATATTATAGATTTTGAATGAAAATTATAAATTAGCATACTACTTGGATACAGCATGATATTCAAACCATTACAACTCCAATTGTATATATTACTTTGTTCATTGATCCATTAATAATAAAATTAATTTCTTACATCATCTACAATCTGGAAGAATTATTTATAATTTCATAAACAATCGATGTCTTACAAACAATCATGAGATAGGGAAATTTTTTAATGTTGTATATTTAATAATCTTCATTCAAGAGAACTATTTTATTATTGAATAAGATTTGTTAGAATTATAATACAGCAATTTAATTCAATCTAATTATTTTTATTGTGTGTTAAAACTTATGTCGAGTTTACAAACTGGCTACAACTGGCCCGTGTCTTGTTCTTTGCTTTGAATGCAATTTTTCAAATACTATAAAACATTGACCTAAATTAAGTAAATATTCCGATTTGTTAAAAAGGCCCGACATGTATAAAAATTGAAAAGTTTGTACTGCTAGAAAATATAGAAGATACTAATAATAGATAATCAATCCATTGTCGTTTATCTTCACGTTCGACGCCATCAGTATAATTCATCAAAAAACGAAAAGAGGAACCGAACTGAAATTTTAATGGCTTATTCTCGACCTAAGAAGTATGTTTAAGTTTGAGCAAAGTAGATCAAGAGGCTCCATGACCCAAGTCACAAACCATAAGAGACAGATGAAAATATTAAATTCAGTGAAACAAACATTATTAAACTGAAAAAAAAACACAATGTTTATGAACTGTAAAAACTACAGATTTACAAAAATGCAAGCTCAAATTTAGCAACTTAATTCATACATGATTATAAAAACTTATTATTAAAAAACTTTTAATACGAGATTTTATTATACGTATTAGTATATATAAAAAGTAGTGATAAAATTGAATTAACACCGATGCAATCAGAGTATTATAAGTTTGGCGTATGCATTTGTGTATCCGTCTAAACAGATGAAACGATTTTGATTATTTAAGTAAAAAGGTATCTTTTTCGAGAGTGTTCTTAACTAGGATATATTTGTAACCGACTTTAAAAAGAAGGACGTTATGTGATAGTTATGTGATACAAATGTTTTTTGTCTGAATGCATATATTCCTTAAGTGGTCCCATAAAAATTATAAGAAAACATACCTAAGGGGCAGAGTGTCCAAACAAATTTTTATCAATCGAATGTCACCCAAATATTAAATTTTTCTTGGTTGTTTGCAACATTTAAAAGTAAAAAATATTTTTCAAAAAATAACACTAAAAATTGAACTAAAAATTAAACAATAATACGAAATTACTGTCTCTTAAAAACTTATTTTAATAATTGTTCTTGCGTTAAGCTTTCTAGTATATCGATCCCCTATTGTGTTTGGCTACCGATATTATAGATCAATTTTAAAAAGTCATATTTAAAAAAATTACACAAAGCTAATGATATGATAGATCCAAAGGAAAATCACGATAAATTTTTATATTCACTTTAATTTCCGTTAAATGTAGATAAATTTAAAAAAATGTAATAGCTTTCATAAATGTAAGTAGGTGATTGAACATCCAAGAGACAAATAAAGAGCACATACAGGTAAAACATAAACATTTTTTACATTAAAATAGAAGCAACTTCATGAAAAGTAAAAATTAACTACAGATCAACAATTTCTATAAAAAAGATCCTGGTCACCAAATACCTTTCGATGCCGTCGGCAATCGTACTCTTAGCTAACCTAAGCTTAAGAAGTTCGCCAAATATCAAAGGTAATTCGTAATAAGGAAATTATATATAGCAATTGTTTATTTTTAGTTATTCTTTACTTTTTAGTTTATTTTATTGACGTCATAACCCAAGTAATACAAAATTTCCAACTAAATAATATTGATAATATTAGATAATGTGAATTATTTTTAATATTTTAGATAAAAAACATTAAATAGTTTAAGTACCAAAAAAAATCTATAAAAATCAGTGTGATAGAAAAATGAATTCATAATAGTTGTTCTTGCAGCTTGCTATCATGCTAAAATTTGTTATTTTTGTCATTGCATTGGTAACTCCAATTTTAGGTAAAAATTCTTCGTGAAGAAGTTTTTCAAAACTATGCGTATAGTACCGAGATAATAAATTATATTTTTTTATCTGCAGGTTCAGCGTTTGAAACTAAAGTTGTAGGAGGAGAAGATGCTGATTTAGGCGATGTTCCATCAATTGTAAATTTTGTTTTATTGTTTTAAAGATTAATTATTGACCTAAGAATATTTTTTTTTAAGATTTCATTACGAGGAAATGGAGGTTATCATAATTGTGGTGGTGTTTTAATTTCTAAATATTATGCCATAACTGCAGGGCATTGTAATACTTTACCGTAAGAAAATTTTTTTAAATTTAACACTTCGTATTATTATTATTAATATGTTTCATAAAGGATTTAACACTTCGTATTATTATTATTAATATGTCTCATTAAGAATAAATATTTAGACTTTTTTTAATTTTATTATATCTTTTTATATGTATTTTTTTTTTAATTATCTTCAGCTATACAGCCAATCTGACCAGAAATCTTATAAAAAATGTGTAATATTTCATTTGTCTGTTGAATATCTTAAGTTTTTTTTAAAAATCAGTAACCTTTACTAATTGAGACTTTTTTAGATCACTTGCGAAAATTCTTTATTAATTTGTTTTTTATTTTTTTTGGCTGATCGCAAAAAAAAATTTTCAATAGTATTGTTGAGTATTTTTAAATTATATTGAAATTCCCTAATGTTTAGTGTAACTATTTTTTCATTACCTTTCTGGTGACCTTAAAATAACAATTGCGCTGTTAAGCATAATATTTACGGATATCTATTGTATGATATTTTATTTCTTTTAACAATATATTTAAATGATAATATCCGTTGACCGACCGTTTTATGATGTTTCAGACTAAATTTTGTTTTTGTAAACTTATTCCAGAATTAGCTTTTTTCATTAATGAAAAAAAGCTATCCATCAATGTTTACCTTACGTGGTATCTATTGCAAATTTTTAAAAGTTCTATTCACAGAAGCACAGTTACTTATCAGAATTTTTCTAATATTCATATTAGTACAGAATTAGTGGACAATAATTTATTCTAATTATGTTTATTTAGTGGTGATACTATTCAATACGGAGTTTTGAACATCGATCCAAATGCCACCGGTAAAAATGTAATTTCTGTTGAAAAAGTATTCACTCATGAGCATTTTACTTCTAATACATTGGAAAATGATATTGCATTATTAAAAGTGCGTAAATTATTTAAAAAAAAGTATTATTTAATAGTCAATAGTGGAAAATAATTAATAAAATATGTATACTTTTTAGTTATCCAAACCGGCAAAATTTGGTAAAAATGTTAAGCCAGCAGTGTTACCTGATCAAGACGAACTTACACCAGAAGGTAGTAATGTACTTTTAGCTGGATGGGGATTAAATGCTGTAAGTTATAATTTTAAATTTTCAACTGGTCAGTAGAAACTCCTACTGACCTTTAAATTAAATGCATCATTTGATTTATATATATATATATATATATATATATATATATATATATATATATATATATATATATATATATATATATATATATATATATATATATATATATATATATATATATATATATATATATATATATATATATATATATATATATATATATATATATATATATATATATATGGTTTTGTTTTTCGAAATAGGAGATAGGTTTTAGTGACCCGGTATTTAAGAACATACTTCAAGTGAGAATTTGTAATATAAAATTGACCCGTTTTTCACCTTCTTGAAACAAAGTGGCGTAAATACTACTTATAACCAAGGAACGGGTAGGCCGAACATTTATGATTTTTGTGTTTTTGGTTTTGTTTTTCGGAATAGGAGATAGGTTTTAGACCTATTATGTACCCCCATGAAAGTGAAAAACGGGTCAATTTTATATTACAAATTCTCACTTGAAGTATGTTCTTAAATACCGGGTCACTCTCTAACTCAACTAAGGGGATGGATAACAAGGACAAAGTTTGTATATAGCAACATGATTCCTTGATCTAATATAAAAAAAAATAAATATTAAAAAAACAAAAAACTACAACCACTTCTAAGTTTGTTTAATGTTATAATGAAAAAATTGACAACTTGAGTTTTTTATTTGAAATATTTTTTTTATTATATCAAGATTCCATTCAAAGGTAAGAAAGAATATTTCGAACAAAACTGAAAATGGTTCACTAAAGTATTATTTTTATTACTATTTACGAAAATTTTAAGTAATATCTCACATTTTGAATATTTATGGTATAGTTTTTATCTAGAATAATTGAATTATTCATCAATAATTTAAACATAAACTGGCTAAAATTGACTTAAAATAATGCTGGCTTTAAAAACTCTCAAATGTGTAACATATAAGTTGTGAGAATTTGATTTTGTACATACCTTTTTATAATCATTTTTCTATTCAGATTTTTTCTATTTCATTGTTATTTTTTCAGACAAATGGAATTCTAGCTGTGAAATTACAAAAAGCTAACCTTACGATTGTAGACATTGGTGAATGTAAAAATATTCATGATTTCACTGTTTTTGATAGTAATTTATGTGCAGGAGTACCTGGAGGATCAAAAGAACAATGCAGTGTAAGTTTTGATTTTAGGACATTTGTAGAGTCTTTATTCAACTGCGTATAATTTTTAGGGTGACTCAGGTGGTCCATTAATTTCTAATGGAACTGTTGTTGGTTTAGTATCATGGTCAATTAAACCATGTGGAATACCTCCGTACCCAGGTGTATATACACGTGTTGCAAGCTTTAGAGACTGGATTCGAAAAAATTCTGGTGTATAAATATGTAGGGAAAAATAAAAACACTTCAATAAGTAAATGTTAGAATAATAATATATATATATATATAATTGTTCGCCATGTTCATATAGGAATATCCTATTTAATTGTAATTAGTGATTCTTACAATAAAGTATCCTTCATACATGTATTCAATAGAATTATTATCCATATTTTGATATTATTAGATAATAAAATATAAGAAAAGGGTAAAATCAATAGATACAAATATTTTAAAAATTAAGGTAAACCAAAGTTGTATTGAACGCCCAACCTATTCTTCTTCTTTATCCTGCCCCATGTAGCGAATCAAGTGATGATTAAAGCCAATAGATTCCATCCGACCTTACGAAGAGAAATCAACTATTAATGAACGAAGCGAAATTATTTATTAGGAACAAGCTTGGATTCGACGCTTTGCTGCCGTTGAAGTACCAAATATAATACATTCGAAATGACAGTAGTTTAATTATTCAATTTGGTTTTGTTGATTTTTGCACGAGCTTACAGTGGGTAGAAAAAGGAAGGATTTAATCTTTGGTATCCTCATAGAGACGTATCGGCCACCAACATGGCTTGGAAATTAAGTCGTCGCTGAGTATACAATGTAGATAACGAAGTTCTTTGGCCAAAAAGTTCGCTTTGGTCGTCAGCTATAATTCAAAAATGTTTCCAATTACATAAAATAAAATCTAGGGAAAATACATTGAAAAGTAATAAATAGTCGCGAAGCAGGCGGGTACCAGCTATTTAACAAAAATTTGTAAAAAAATCCGAGATGAAAAAAAAAATTTAACGAAAAACAACCATCCTATTTTCATGATATAAAAAAAAAACTTAATCATTTAAAAGGGCTGATTTATCTCAAGTGCTTACTTAGTTTTAGAGAATCTAGATTAAACAATAATTTTTGAGAACTTTAATCGAAATTTTATAATTTTTGTTTTTTTAAAACATAATTCGTGCTAAAACATTCTTCTCGTATTCCGAATACCCAGCGGAAGATTCAAGTGTTTAATCAATTTTTACATCACTGCATGGTAAAATTTTATAAAAATATTCTTATTTTAAAGAACATATTAAGAATTAACCATATTTTCAGAGCCAACGTTATTTAATATATGAGTAATAACAATTAATCTATCTTCTATCTATATCTTATCTTATAATATAGAAATGAATCGCAAAATTTTTGGTAAGCGCATAACTCGAGAATGTCTGGACCGATTTGGCTAATTTTGGTCTTGAAATATTCGTGAAAGTTCAGGGAAGGTTTAAACGGAAGGAGAAACATAAATAATAAGTAAAGGAAAATACTATAAACGACAATTTAATTTTCGAATACAAAATGTTCCTAGCTGTGAAACATATTTTGTCTTTTTTTTCTCACAAGTTACAAATCATCATTTCCATAGAAACCAAAATCTAATTTTGAAATTCAAAATAAAACTTCTTTATCTATTCAAAATAAAACTTCTTTATCTCTTATCACTAGCAGTATGACGAACTGTCAACTATATAAAGTGTGCATATCGCATTGTTCAAGTATTACCGGAATCATTCTTGGTTCAGGAGGTCCATATACCTTTCATCAAGTGTATGTGTACCACAGCAAAAATTATCGGGTGAACGCGGTCCCGGGTGTACCCCAGCAAATACCAGGTGAATACCGGGTTCATATAATGTACCGGGTGCACACAAAATACCGGGAATCCGATAAGAAAGGATTTGAAATTCTTCCCCTAAGGGTATAATTGCATCCGCATGTAAACGATGTAATATCATTTATTAAAATGTGAAAAATAACACAGCAACGCGTAAACCGGGTGGGTATGCTTCAAAATATAAATTAATATCATAATTTATTCTGATTTGCCGCAGCTTCATTATTTAGTTATAGACAGTTGAGAATATGTTATTATATTTAGGGGATATTGATGTTAATTAGAAATAATTTATATAACAAAACAATGTTTACCCGGATCAGCTAGCTATTTAAAATAGAATTTATTTATCTCTTCTTTCCTATATTAGTGGTTCTGGACTTCCTTTTACTATTTTTCATCAAGAATATGAGAACCGCAGCACAATATACACGAATTGAGGGTACACGAGGTACCGGGTGTCCCACATCAAACACGAGTGTATATATAAATATTTCGTGTCACGGGTATCCTCACACCAAATAGTGGGTTACACATCAAATACCGGGCATCCCATAAGAAAAGATTTTCTGAAATTCTACCCGTAATGGGATGAAAAGCAGAGGCAAAGTTTGTATGGGACAACGGAATTCCTTCGTCCATTCTGCTTCAAATTTTGCATGCAATCGATGTAATATCAATTGTTACCGCAAGGTGTCCAGGTATGCTTCAATATATATATTAATATAATTATTTATTCTAATTTGCCTTAGCTTTCAGTATTAAGAAATAGAGGAAAGTTGTTAAGAATATGTTATTATACTTAGAAAATGTTGAAGTTAATTAGAAATATGTGTGCAAAACGGCGTTTTGCCGGGCCAGCTAGTAACATATATAAAAATCAATTGCTGTTCGTTAGTCTCGCTAAAACTCGAGAATGGCTGGACCGATTTTGCTAATTTTGATCTTGAAATATTTGTGGAAGTTCAGGGAAGGTTTAAACGGTCAGAAACAAAAATTATAAGTATCAGAAAATAATATAAACGACAATTTAATTTTCGAATACAAAATGTTCCTAGCTATGAAACATCATTTGTGTTTTTTTTTTCTCACATCTTACAAATCCTGTTAGCATCGTTTCCATAGAAACCAAAATCTAAATTTGAAATTCAAAATAAAACTTCTTTATCTCTTCTCACCAGCAATATGGTGAATTGTCAACTATATAAAGTGTGCATATCATATTGTTCAAGTACTACCGGAATCATTCGTGGTTCAGGAATTCCATATATCTTTCATCAAGTGTATGAGTACCACAGCATTAATTATCGAGTGAACGCGGTACCGGGTGTACCTCACCAAATACCAGGTAAATATCGGGTGCACACTAAATACCGGGATTTCGATAAGAAAGGATTTTCTGAAATTCTACCCCTAAAGGTAGAATTGCATTCGCATGTAATCGATGTAATATCATTTAATAAAATGGGAAAATTAACACAGCAACCAATGAACCGGGCGGGTCTGCTTTAAAATATAAATTAATGTCATTATTTATTCTGATTTGCCTCAGCTTTTATTATTTATAAATAGTGTTAAGAATATGTTGTTTGTTTAGAAAATGTTGATGTTGATTAGAAATACATATATGGCAAAACAACGTTTGCCGGGCCAACTAGTTCGTCATAAAAATACATTCATTATGAGTGATTTAACAAAAATGCCATCACAGTAGCTAAGATTAAATATATATATATATATATATATATATATATATATATATATATATATATATATATATATATATATATATATATATATATATATATATATATATATATATATATATATATATATATATATATATATATATATATATATATATATATATGATTTTTTTTTGAGAAAGGAACCGAAGATATAGCCAATAAAGGACACAAAACTTCTTCGAGATGTACGAATATACTTAATAAGCCTTAGTATTCTGACACCTTAGGGTGCGTTTAAGTTTTACATGGAGTTAAATGGGGGATGTCATACTAGCGTTCATTTCAACGTGCATTAGAACCTGAAGCCCAATACTCAATTCTTTGAATAATATGATATATAGCTTTACAAACTTTTTTTTTTAATTTGTGTTAAATCTATATATTGATTTCAAATAATTATTTGTTGTATGAAAAAGTATCAATATGTTTCTTAACAAATACAATATATTGCATTTAACATTGGTTATTTTAAAAGCCATTGTATCTTTTTAAGTGAAAATTTCTCAAAATTTCAATTTGTTATTTTTGTGTTCTATACTAGAGTTCATAGGTAAGGTATAATAAATATACAAAATAGCTTTTTTATTTCATCCCTCGCTTCTTTAAAGATAATTAATCCTCAAAAATATCAAATTTGTTTCTAAAATGACAAGTAAAGGTGATTTTTTGCAATCAATGTGAATGAATAGCATTACTTTTATTTTTTATTTCATTTCCATTTTTTAAGGAAATCTCCAAAAATACCAATTTATTTTTATACATATTAGTGAGATGCGGATTTTTTGCAATCAATGTGATATGTATTAGGAAAACTTTTATTTAGGCTCCATCTCTAAATTAAATAAATCTCTAAAATTAATAACTGTTTTTCTTAAAAGTTTGTAAACATACTAAGCAAGATGGTGTTTTTTGCAATCAATGTGAAATGAACTACAAACATTATTAATTCATTCCCTCTTTTTAGGAATATCACCCAAAAAATTACGGTCGATCCGAGTTCGGGAAGTGGGAGGGGTGGGTTTTTTAGGGTAAAAAATGGTTTCTCTTGATTTCCAGCAAAACAAGTCCTATGGAAAAAAGTTAGGTGGCAAAGTTGTAGGTAATGAAAAGATCAAAATATTGTAGATGTCTTATTAAATATTAACTTTATTAACTTATTTGTTTGTTAATTATGGTAGTATATTTCAATTTGCAATTTTTTCGTTTATCAATGTAACATGAAATCTTACGTTTTTTGAGAAATTAAAGTGTAAATTTTACATAAATTTTGAGGTTATGTGAAAAAAGTGTAAATACAAAAGTTGTAGATCTTTTCATTACCTACAACTTTGTTATTTAATTTTTTTCAATAGGACTTGTAGTTTTACCGGAAATCAAGAGAAACCATTTTTTACCCTAAAAAACCCACCCCTCCCACATCCCGAACTTGGATCGACCGTAATTTATTTTTCCTTTCATTTTTATCACATTCACCTCCTTTTCTAATGGGTTTCATTCTACTGTAATTTTCTTCCACTTTTTATCATTTTTTAAGGTTTCTACTCTAGTTTAAAAACAATAATAATAATACAAAATAGAGTTATGTATATAGAAATTTCAACAATATTTTAAATAATCATGTAATTATTGTACGATATACATAATAAATTAACTATTTTTATAGTATACTATATTATAGTTCATGCATTTTGAAAATAAACAAAATAAAGATATCACAATATTAAACCATGTCAAAAAGAACCAAAACAATAATAACGAAAGTCGCTGACCATTCGACGTACGTTGAGATCCATGCAAGTTTTATAAACGCTAGTGAAGCATATTTAATATAATAGAAAGATAGAATGGACGTTAGTTTCATCGTACATTGTGTCGCACTACGTCTTCAAGGGATGGGATCAAATATACGATGAAAACTGCGTTTTCGACATTTCATCGTATGAACCATTAAGCTAACGAAGCCTACTTAATTTTTTTAGATTTCTATACAAATTCTCTTCCGATAGCTTTGAAATAGGTTCAAGTCAATAAAAATAAAATACATGGCAGGTGGTTATAAAATTTCTATGGCAGACAGTATTCTAAATATTTAAAAGTTTCTTGGAGCTCGTATTTCATTAGTCATTAGTTAGCAAAGATCGAACGCATCACTATGTATCTAGATGAACAAAATAAAGTAACTAAACCACTTAAAACAGATATAATTTGTGACGTTCAAATAATATCGGCGATATTAAAATTAACATATATTATGTCTTATGGAATTAATAGATAATAAATATTATAGATTTTGAATGAAAATTATAAATTAGCATACTACTTGGAAACAGCATGATATTCAAACCATTACAACTCCAATTGTATATATATATATATATATATATATATATATATATATATATATATATATATATATATATATATATATATATATATATATAAATATATATATATATATATAATACAATGCCACTTTTCGTTGTAATTTTATAACTCAAGAACGGGCTCACCTATCCATTTTAATTTTTAGGCTTTGTTCGGACTATTTAGTGAATGGTTTATGTGAAGTTTGCACAAAATCGGTCCAGCGGTCCTTCATTAATCACATATTTTGTAAGAAATGAATTCAATGAATGGCTGATCATTTAGTTAATGGGAATTTAGCTGTCAATTTGTTGATTACCTTGGAAATGTACAACGAAGCTTTGATAATAATTGAAGATATGTGTCTAATGATTGCAAATAAAGCATAAGTATAATAGTGTATGAGCATAAGTATAGTAGTGTATAAGTATAAGAGTGTATAATATTTGTTTGACCATGAATTGCAACGTGAGCAGGAATTCAATTCTAATGAATTGCGTTTATTTGTACAAGCAAATATAACCAAATTGGATATTCAGCAAAACCATGTATATGACATAATACAATAATGCAGGTGGATTATATTTCTTGGATGCACTTGGTGGTACAGGCAAAACGTTCGTTATATCATTGATTTTAGCGACTATTTGATCGGAACAAGATTACGATATCCAGGGCGCCTCGATTTGACGATTAACCGACCATTAATTATGATAAAACAAGCTAAAAATAAGACGAAAATAAAGAATACCAATTTTCGAGTTTTCGCCTATTTTTTTAGTTAATTGCTAAATCAAAAGGAGAAGTTTGATACCGCGTATACCTATGATTCCTACTGATATGCCATTTGAGTTTAATATCCTGTGCGTTTATCATTTGCGATGTCCATCAAAAAGGCCCAAGTGCAAACACTTCACGTTTGTGGTGTGAATTTGGAGGAATCATATTTTTCACATGGTCAACTTTATGTTGTCTGTTCCAGAGTCGGTACCCCAAGCTGTTTGTTTATTAATGCTCAAAATAGAAAAACAAAATATATTGTTTATCCAAATGTGTTGGATTATGTTTTAAAAAACCAGAAATTAATAAAATATTTGCTTGAATAAATGAATTTGATGTTCCAATTAAATTTTTTTATTATTCCACTTTTAATACGTAGCGATAACACATACCGGGCCGCTTGTATTGTATATTTAATAATCTTCTTTCAATAGAACTATTTAATTATTCAATAATATTTCTTAGAATTATAATACAGAAATTTAATTTAATCTAATTATTTTTATTGTGTGTTAAAACTTATGTCGAGTTTACAAACTGGCCCACGTCTTGTTCTTTGCTTTGAATGAAATTTTTCAAATACAAATACTATAAAACATTGACCTAAATTAAGTAAATATTCCGATTTGTTAAAAAGGCCCGACATGTATACAAATTGAAAAGTTTGTACTGCTAGAATATAATATAGAAGATACTAATAATAGATAATCAATCCATTGTCGTTTATCTTCACGTTCGACGCCATCAGTATAATTCATCAAAAAACGAAAAGAGGAACCGAGCTGAAATTTTAATGGCTTATTCTCGACCTAAGAAGTATGTTTAAGTTTGAGCAAAGTAGATCAAGAGGCTCCATGACCCAAGTCACAAACCATAAGAGACAGATGAAAATATTAAATTCAGTGAAACAAACATTATTAAACTGAAAAAAAAAACACAATGTTTATGAACTGTAAAAACTACAGATTTACAAAAATGCAAGCTCAAATTTAGCAACTTAATTCATACATGATTATAAAAACTTATTATTAAAAAACTTTTAATACGAGATTTTATTATACGTATTAGTATATATAAAAAGTAGTGATAAAATTGAATTAACACCGATGCAATCAGAGTATTATAAGTTTGGCGTATGCATTTGTGTATCCGTCTAAACAGATGAAACGATTTTGATTATTTAAGTAAAAAGGTATCTTTTTCGAGAGTGTTCTTAACTAGGATATATTTGTAACCGACTTTAAAAAGAAGGACGTTATGTGATAGTTATGTGATAGTTATGTGATAGAAATGTTTTTTGTCTGAATGCATATATTCCTTAAGTGGTCCCATAAAAATTATAAGAAAACATACCTAAGGGGCAGAGTGTCCAAACAAATTTTTATCAATCGAATATCACCCAAATATTAAATTTTTCTTGGTTGTTTGCAACATTTAAAAGAAAAAATTTTTTTTCGAAAAATAACACTAAAAATTGAACTAAAAATTAAACAATAATACGAAATTACTGTCTCTTCAAACCGTATTTTAATATTTCTTCTTGCGTTAACCTTTTTAGTATATCGATCCCTTACTGTGTTTAGCTACCGATATTATAGATCAATTTAAAAAAGTCATATTTAAATAAATTACACTAAGCTAATGATATGATACACAGGAAAATCACGATAAATTTTTATATTCACTTTAATTTCCGTTAAATGTAGATAAATTAAAAAAAAAATGTAATAGCTAACCTAAACTTAAGTCGTTGCAGTCGCCAAATATCAAAGGTAATTGGTAATAACGAAATTATTTATAGAAATTGTTTATTTAAAGTTATTCTTTACTTTTTAGTTTAGTTTATTGACGTCATAACCCAATTAATACAAAATTTCCAACTAAATATTTTTTTTTTTAATTTTATTTAAGGTCGTTTTACACAACTAGGTAAATAATATTGATAATATTAGATAATATGAATTATTTTAATATTTTAGATAAAAAACATTAAATAGTTTAAGTACCAAAAAAATCTATAAAAATCAGTGTGATAGAAAAATGAATTCATAATAGTTGTTCTTGCAGCTTGCTATCATGCTAAAATTTGTTATTTTTGTCATTGCATTGGTAACTCCAATTTTAGGTAAAAATTCTTCTTGAAGAAGTTTTTCAAAACTATGCGTATAGTACCGAGATAATAAATTATATTTTTTTATCTGCAGGTTCAGCGTTTGAAACTAAAGTTGTAGGAGGAGAAGATGCTGATTTAGGAGATGTTCCATCAATTGTAAATTTTGTTTTATTCTTTTAAAGATTAATTATTGACTTAAGAATAATTTTTTTTTTTTAGATTTCATTACGAGGAAATGGAGGTTATCATAATTGTGGTGGTGTTTTAATTTCTAAATATTATGCCATAACTGCAGCGCATTGTTATACTTTACCGTAAGAAAATTTTTTTAAATTTAACACTTCGTATTATTATTATTAATATGTTTCATAAAGGATAAATATTTAGACTTTTTGTTAATTTTATTATATTTTTGTATATGTATTTTTTTTAAATTATCTTCAGCTATACAGCCAATCTGTAAAGTTGATGGAAAGAATCTAAAAAATAACATTATATTTTTGCTTTATAATTGCTATATAATTATTTGAATAACAATAAAAGATGAATGTGAACTACTACGAGGTAAAATAATGGAAGTTTCTTAATTCACCAGAAATCTTATAAAAAATGTGTAATATTTTTAATTTGTCTGTGGAATATCTTAAGTTTTTTTAGTAACCTTTACTAATTTTTTGAGACTTTTTCAGATCACTTGCCAAAATTCTTTATTAAGTTTTTTTTTTTTTTTTGTCTGATCGCAAAAAAAAAATTTCAATAGTATTGTTGAGTATTTTCAAATTATATTGAAATTCCCTAATGTTTAGTGTAACTACTTTTTCATCACCATTCTGGTGACCTTAAAATAACAATTGCGCTGTTAAGCATAAAATTTACGGATATCTATTGTATGATATTCTATTTCTCTCAAAAATATATTTAAATGATAATATCCGTTGACCGACCGTTTTATGATGTTTCAGACAAAATTTTTTGTTGTAAACTAATTCCAGTATTAGCTTTTTACATTAATGAAAAAAAGATATCCATCATTGTTTACCTTACGTGATATCTATTGCAAATTTTTAAAAGTTCTATTCACAGAAGCACAGTTACTTATCAGAATTTTTCTAATATTCATATTAGTAAAGAATTAGTGGACAATAATTTATTCTAATTATGTTTATTTAGTGGTGATACTATTCAATACGGAGTTTTGAACATCGATCCAAATGCCACCGGTAAAAATGTAATTTCTGTTGAAAAAGTATTCACTCATGAGCATTTTACTTCTAATACATTGGAAAATGATATTGTATTATTAAAAGTGCGTAAATTGTTAAAAAAAAAGTATTTTTTAATATTCAATAGTGGAAAATAATTAATAAAATATGTATACTTTTTAGTTATCCAAACCGGTAAAATTTGGTAAAAATGTTAAGCCAGCAGTTTTACCTGATCAAGACGAACTTACACCAGAAGGTAGTAATGTACTTTTAGCTGGATGGGGATTAAATGCTGTAAGTTATAATTTTAAATTTTCAATTGGTCAGTAGAAACTCCTACTGACTTTCACATTTAAACATTTAAACATTTTCGACTCACGTCGTTTTAAATTAAATGCATCATTTGATTTATAAATATATAGCTAAAATAAATTTAAAATTTGGTTGAGCTCATTTTGAAGTTTGCTCATATTTTTAACTCAATTCCTCATATTTCTGTCAATCGTACATATCTTTTTATTATCATTTTGTCTATTCAGATTTTCATTGTTATTTTTTTAGACAAATGGAATTCTATCTGTGAAATTACAAAAAGCTAACCTTACGATTGTAGATATTGAAGAATGTAAAAATATTCATGATTTCACTGTTTTTGATACTAATTTATGTGCAGGAGTACCTGGAGAATCAAAAGGACAATGCAGTGTAAGTTTTGATTTAAGGACATTTGTGGTGTATTTATTCAACAGCGTATAATTTTTAGGGTGACTCAGGTGGTCCATTAATTTCTAATGGAACTGTTGTTGGTTTGGTATCATGGTCAATTAAACCATGTGGAATACCTCCGTACCCAGGTGTATATACACGTGTTGCGAGCTTTAGAGACTGGATTCGAAAAACTTCTGGTGTATAAAAATGTAGGGAAAAATAAAAACACTTCAATAAGTAAATGTACAATGTGATTCATTTATATCGCGTTAGAATAATAAGATATAGTTGTTAGCCATGTTTATATAGGAATATCCTATTTAATTGGAATTAGTGATTCTTACAATAAATTATCCTTCATACATGTATCAATAGAATTATTATCCCTATTTTGATATTATTAGATAATAAAATATAAGAAAAGGGTAAAATCAATAGATACAAATATTCTAAAAATTAAGGTAAACCAAAGTTGCATTGGACGACCAACCTATTCTTCTTCCATTTCCTGCACTATGTAGCTAATCAAGTGATGATTAAAGCCAATAGATTCCATCCGACCTCACGAAGAGAAATCAACTATTAAAATTAAACATGAACGAAGCGAAATTATTTATTAGGAACAAGCTTGGATTCGACGCTTTGCTGCTGTTGAAGTACCAAACACAGGGGCGTAGGAGCCGTATGGGCAGGGTGGGCAGCTGCCCACCCAGGAATTTCCCTGGGTGGGCCTTAACTAACAAAAACTGTCTGGTATAATATTAATTAACAATCACAAACATCTTTCATACAAAATTATTATCATCGAAAATTTAGGGGGGGGGTCGTTTGCACGAGCTTACAGTGGGTGGAAAAAGGAAGGATTTATTCTTTGGTATCGTCATAGAGACGTGTCGGCCACCAACATGGCTTAGGTTTTGAAATTAAGTCGTCGCTGAGTATACAATGTAGATAACGAAGTTCTCCAGCCAAAAAGTTCGCTTTGGTCGTCAGTTATAATTCAAAAATGTTTCCAATTACATAAAATAAAATCAAGGGAAAATGCATTGCAAAGTATTAAATAGTCACGAAGCAAGCAACAGTTAGATATTAAAAATTTGTAAAAAAAGCCGAGATGAAAAAAAAATTCAACGAAAAGCAGTCAATCTGTTTTTGAGATATAAAAAAAAAAACAAAATCCTAATCATTTAAAAGGGCTGATTTATCTCAAGTGCTTTCCTTATAGTTTTAGAATAATCTAGGTTTTTTTTTTTTTTTTAATTTCTGGCTTCAGCTATTTACAGCTATACAGCCATTAACTAAAGGGGATTATTATTTTTTTTTTTTTTTTTACAACAACAGTACACAGTTCTGCTAGGTGGTCACCTATCCAAATACAGATTGTGACTGCTGTTGCTTAACTTCATTGATTGTTCTATGCATGTCATTACGTTACGTCAGTCCGGGGTCATATAATCTAGGTTAAACGAGAATTTTTGAGTACTTTAACCGAAATTTTATAATTTTTGTTATTTAAAGTACTATTAATTTTCATTAAAAAAAAATATTTATACATAAGTATTATAAAAAACAAACAAAAGATAAATATTTAATAACTGTATTAAAGAAAAATGAATTACAATAATTACTTCTTAAAATCAAAGCAATGTTTGCCTTCAAGGAATTTTCCATACAAACAATTATTTTTGTTGAAAAGATGTTTTTTAATTTTGGCATATATCTTTAAAACTATGCAATATAAAAATTTTTTCAGGCGAAAATATTTTTTTATTTATACAATCCGAGTCTTCAAAAAAATAAATAAGGTTCCCTTCAATAAATATTATGGAAGTTGAATCTCATTTAACGTTGAACCCAAGTTCTAAAACTAAGTATATAGTTGAAATTAACCGGCCTGTCAAATGATTCAGATTTTGTTTGCAGCCATTCTTTCTATTCAAACTTTTTTTCGATTATTTTGCAAATATCAAGTATAACGCGAGCTTTACCTTCTTTTTCAAGTTAAGTATTTCAAATTTAAATATAAAATCCATACATTTAAATGCATGGAACTCCGCTTCGTGTTTTCAATGTGTTTTCAATATATCTCATCTGAATACCTGCGAATATTGTCTAATAGCCCAGGTTATTGTACAGATTTTTTCTGCAGTCTCGTATGAGCTTTTAAAAGTTGGAATTGTTAAAAATGTGGAATTTAATAGAAATAAAGAAGGGAAGAGGAAAATCAAATTAAGTGAAATACAGCCCATTGAGAAAAACTCAAGAGATGATAATTAATTATGAGATACATCCTAATTTTATGTATGAGAATATTAAAATTACATAATTTGTTTTTTATAAAAAAAACTAGCAGACCCGGCAAAAGTTGTTTTGCCATATACATGCCTAGGATATATTTAGGAAATATTTAAAAAAATAACCAACACTATAATTGTATGAGGATGTAATTGAAACAGGAATGGAGCGTTGTTGTCAACTAAAGTATACTTTATTTAGGTTAATAAAGTCCTCCTTATTAAAGTAACAAATATATATTAAATTGCACTTCTTGATAGCTATCTATACATCGAAAATACATATTCATATTTCTACTACTAATCATGGCAATCGAAAAATAAACGGTGATCATTCTCTCAGCGCAATGGAGTGTATAATGTTTTCGCTCAGACCGTCTGTAGCTAATACAAACAAACTGTATGGTTTTCTCATGTAAGACATTCCACATACAGTTGTTCGTGGGAAAAGAATGGTGTACCCAAATCTAAGCCACTAACAGACAACCTTTGACCTTGTGACTTATTGATCGTCATTGCGAATGCCAATCTAATTGGAAATTGAATACATTTGAAAAAATTGGCACATCTGTACGTTTGAAAGCAATTGACACATTGCAAGTTTTGGCAGCAATATATGTTTATTTTCATAAAAAAAATTTTAGATTTGCCGTAAGCTTAGGGAAATTTTAATCGAAGTACAGTTAAAAACACGATAATTGATCAGTTATCGAGTGGGATGAAAAATGATTAAATTACTAAAATGGCTATAAAAAAATAGGGGTTGGTGATAAAAAAGTAAAAATTTAGGGTTGTATGTATTTTTTAATGCCACATTATAAAAAAATTTCCACATTATAAAAAACAAAAAATTTCGTCCACAAATTAAAAAAAAAATTTTAAGGGTGAACAACCACTTAGGTGTATGAAAAAGATAGGGTAGATAGTAGTCGATTCTCAGACCTACTGAATACGCATATAAAATTTGGTAAAAATCGGTAAAGCCGTTTCGGAGGTGTACGGAAACTAACATTGTGACATGGAAATTTTATATATTAGATAATGTTTTACTTCATCACGATGATTTAGACAAAGCTTATATTCTGATAAGAAAATGTGATGTTATAAGAATTTCTTATAATTTATGTGAGTGCATTCTGTTGCATTTATTATTTTTAATTCTCTGGAAATTATTGTAGCCAAGCCGAGAAGTGAGTTATCCAAAAACACGATAAAAAAGTGATAAAACTGTGAGAGAAATTCGTCAGGTTTTTTCTGCAAATAAAAAATTAACAAACAACTAAAAAAATTACTGACCAGAAAATATTGTCGCGTACGGCCAGTGTTTGGATATAATAACATTCAAAAAGTAATGCAAGCTTGTATATAAAAGTCCATTCTCGAAACAAATAAAATTGTAGTAGTTATTACTTCAATAGATGGCTTGTATTGGTTCGATATTATTCCAAAATAATACAATACATTTTGATAAATAAGTGGATAATTTTATAAATAAGTACACAGAAAAATTTTAATATAGGGAGGGCAGTGTTATCATATGAAATTTTTTGGAGCATGTGATTGAAGGCTTTTATTTGTCAATATTTCTAAATATTGCTTTATATTTGACTGAACTCCTTATATCACATAGAATAAATACAGCAATAATAGTTTATTTTAACTATCTAATACATTTATTTTCTTGAAATAAAAAAGTGAAACATTAAATAAAACAAAGTATACATGTTTTCATACCAGTACTTACTAAACTATATTTGACTGAAAACAATAAGAACATTTGAAATCAATGTGGGTATGTACAGATAAGTTTAAAATAAATTGAACCAAAGCAATATAAGTCATCGGTAAATGGCCAAATGAAAATGCTGTGTCGTTACTAAACGATTTTGCATTTTTAGTTTGTATTTATTTATGTTTGTTTGTTCGGCTATAACATTCAAAAGTTTCGTGAAATTTTGATAAAACTAATAATAATATGTTTAAGTAAATCATTTTTTGGGAAAATTTCACTCCTACCTTTTATCCCCTAAATGCCGTAAGTTATCTATACAAGATAGTATTGTTTATGAAAGATACCGTGTTTTGAAAACCATGTGAAATTATACGGGACCATAATTAAAATTGAAGTATTTATTGTATGAAAAATTCCCTCGGACAAAATTTTCAAAAATTCTAATGCCTATGTACGCTAAGAAGACGTGGTTTTTTACCAGAAAAAACTCTTTTTGTACAATCAAGCAAGATTGGTTTTTATTTAATTTTCAGTGAGTTTACAGTTTTCCGATTGAATAGAAAATAAAATTTTAACTGGTCCAAAATAATCAAATCTTTCACGAAATTTAAACCTGTATTTAAAAGATCGCTATTTTATAATTTTTTTTTTTTTTTTTTTGATTGACTGGTGGTTCCCTGAATCAATAATGTATTATTATCTATAGATTGAAAATAAACATTCCGATGGTTGCAGATTTTTTGATTACGGATACACATAGTATAAAACAATATAAAGCCCTTTTATTTAGTTAAGCCCTACATATTATGTTTGAATATATACAAACTAAATTATCTAGAAACCGTACATGAAAATTGTTAACGCACATTCACATAAGGTCAATATAACTGTCATATTCAGAAATAATAAATTTGTATAAATAAACATATTGTTTGTATTTGTACAAATTCTATTTTATGTAGGTACATTCTGTTGCATTTATTGTTTGTACCATTTATTGTATTTAACTTTTTGAAAATTATTGTAGTCTAGTCGAGATATCTGCGTTAAAAATCGTTAGAAAAGGCATAAAATTATAGGAATCGGCTAATAAAATACGACTTTAGATTTTTGTTAATTACTTGAAAATGGAAAGTGATATTGGAAATCGTTTTGAAATTTGATATGCACAAAAGTATTTAAATTTGGTATGCACAAAACTAACATGAAAACGGAGGGCTTGTCGAAGTGTCGAGTTTTTCTGGACAAAACATTTTTTAATATAAAATCAAATTTTGAATTTTTTTTTCGAGAAAAAGTCTTCTTCCTCTAAAATTCTCCGTTTTTATGTCAATATTGTGTAAACCAAAATTCATAACATTTTAATAAGTATTTTTTGGGTTATTTTTGCACGAAAATTGAAAGAAATACAATGTATAAAATAATGAAAACATTAAGCTTTGTCTGATTTTCACTTCAAAATTTTTTTTAAAGTTACGCCTGCAGTTGCGACTTTTAAAGTCATTTTCAAGTAATGAATAATCATTCTTTTATTTTGAAAATGTCTGGGAAAACCAGGTAAAATTATTGTGAATGAAGAACCTGTGGGTGGAGTTGATAAATATTTTTTCGATATTTATTATTTAAAATTTAATAAAAAGGAGTTGTTTAGGTCTATTAAGTATTGAGTTTTTAAGTTACTTCGAGCAAATTTAATTTTTGTTCGCAAATATGTAACACCTCCGGCTTGTGTGCACTATCAATTTTATGACCTGTGAATAAGGTGAATGGAGAAATCAGAAGAAGTTTTACTATTTTTATGTTCTTTGTACCTTGTTAAAAATCATCTACCTGACTAACGAATAAGCGGCACGTCAATGTGTGCATGATAATCCATATACACCACTTTTATCAGGATGGGTGTTTTTTCTTTGAAATTAAAAATTGATTTGTCTAAATTACCATTATTATTATGAGCCGATTGTATATTATATTTCCGCAAAAGGTTTCCAATTTGTTTTGAGATGTTGCCTAGATGTATGAGAGATACTTAAGAATTTTTTGTTTTTGATGATATATGTGGAAATATTTCATTTTGCATGACTTGTTTGTCTTTTTATTAATAAAATTTCTTATAACTTAGGTATGGTAATCATTATTTACGCCAATTTTAATAATGATGTTCAGTTCCTTGCTTTTATCTCATTTAATATTCGCAGATATTAAATGAGAAATTAGTGGGATTTCTACGTATTGACAAATCTAGAAAGTTAATGCAGGACTTGTTTTCTATTTCCATTGTAAAATACGAGGATTTACGACAGCATTAAGAACTTTATGAATAATATTAGCAAAAGTAATTTTTTTGTTTAAATAAGTTCACTTGTACCATTATTTTATGAAAAGATTTAGCGATAAAAATGAATTTTAAAAATTTCTCAACTAGTTATTACTTTTAAACTTTTTGAAATTAATGTTTAAATTAAATTTTATGTACCTTTCGTAAGTCCAGCATTGTACACTATTTATTAAATAGCACAATTCCTTTGTATTAAAATTATTATTGGAAAACAATATTGTACGCAATACGTAACTAATACTAACAACTGAAATATTTATATTGCAGGCATAACATTTAGAAACAAAATTATTACTTATACAACAATTATCCAGTAAGGTTCAAATATTATCCTTTATTTGTACATCCTTCATAATGTACAATCAATAATTTCTAATAAAGTTTTTGATTTTGATAAAATAAAAGTTTATGTAGCAAATCATGTATTTTAAATCTTACAGAAATACAGAAATAAAAATTATCTTCCTGTACCAAGATAATGTTACCAAATACAGTGTAATAATCCCATATTTTATATTTTATTTATTAACTATTAAGGGACTGAATAAATGTACGCAGACAGAATAATGGGACTGAATAAATGTGGACAGACTTGGCATATTCAAATTAGAAAAGTCATTACTAATCCACATCAATCATCTGCGTTACATACCCTATCTGTTCGATATTAAGTATGCCAGCTTCGATCCTTTTAAAGAATACAAAGGTTCCAAACAAGTAAGCGTTATCAGAATCAAATATGGGCAAAAGTTTACCAATTTTGCATAACAAGATTTTTTAATATTCTTTTTTCAAGAACCGACGAGGCCATATGTCTGTGTTGGTAAAGTATTTAAATACTTATTAACTGCATCTGTCAAGCACAAAAATTAAGTTTTGACACGAGAGTTAAACTGAAACCACAAGTTACAAAAACGGTCAGTAGATGATAGAGTTAGCTGAGCTACCGACTATCAAGCAAACTTCGAAGAATTTATCGCATAGAAATAACATTATATCCGTCTACCTTATATACTCTGGCATTTAGGGAATCCCTGTGAGTCAGAATAACCTGGGCTTGATATGACATACATATGACACTTCATAATTTTTTATGGCTTTAAATTTGTATATTGAAATATTTTGACCAAGTTCTAATATGATCCTAATATGACATATCTAATGATACTTTAATATATGACATACCTTGCGCGAAGGTTGAAATAATCTAAAATTCAAGAGTGAGAGCCATTAGTATCTACGATTTGGAACTTGCAAGCTAAAATTAAATTACTTATTCGGCTGAACTATTTGAAGTCAACGAATTTTAAATGCAATAAACCTTAAACTGTTAGATTTAAACTGATAATTATTCCCGTGAGCCTAATTCAAATTTTATTATATAAATTCTAAGTAGTTTGGATAGCTGAAGGGTAAATAGGACACAAACAGTCCTGCAAAGTAAATGAGAAAATGGAATAATAAGCGGTCAGTAATGAATTAGGCACTGTAAGAATAAAGCTACCAGAATGTGGTAAGCGTACCACGGTCGACTACTGCGATGTAGTCCAATTTTTTTTTCACTTGCTTGGATACACTTAGAAAATAATTTTTTTGGTTTTATTAACGTGAAAAATGCATCAACAAAAAATCCAAAAACATTACTAGAATACAAAATTATTTATCAAAATATTAACCTACCGTAGGCAAGTTTTTCTTTGTCCGTGGCAACGAAATGGAAAATGCCTTCCTTTTTTAATTATGCACTTCGCTGTTCATTACAAAGTAAACCATGAGTCTAAAAAATGTTAATAAGTTTTGTATTTCTAATCCGTATTTCAGAATAGAACGTACTCCTTGCAGGTACGATTAAAAAAATTTAACGGATAAAGATTAAAAGACTCTTGACGTAACACTATTAAAGTATATACAACTCTAAAAAATTTCTTTAGATTCAAGTAGGAGAAATTTTCATAGATCATCACTGATGTATAAATTTATTTCAAATAAATTATGTTTTAATGTAATTTGCCTTTAGCGTCATGGAAATACCTCTAAATCAGTAGGTAAAATAACCAATATAATCATGCTTGATTGACTGGTTCTGTGGAAGTAAACATGGTAAATAATTTCAATAATACTACCAACAATAAACAAGTTTAAATCCATGAACTTATTAAATTTGTAAATATTATTTTTGCTCCTATAAAATACTTTGCTATAAGTACTTTTAAGAAACAAAATTCTTAGAAGAGGGAGACAAATTTTATTACCAACTGCAAAATAACATTTTTATAATAAGTATTTAACCTTGCACCTAGTAGATACGGATTTATTCACAATACAACAAAACTAGTGAATACTTCCAAGCGTATCACGTGATCTTATAAGAATCTAATAATGAACTTGAATTTTTTTAAATAATTTTCCTTAAATGTATACTTCATAGTTAATTTTAATATATCTCAAACACAAAATTTAAAATGTTTTAAAATATTGGTACTAAATTAAGTAAAAATTATTTAAAAATGAATTATTATACACTAATATTTAGTGGATTTATATTAATATTAAATATAATTAATATTCAATGTGAATGTGAAAAATCTACTATAAATAATAATTTAAAAGCAAAATGTTATTATTTAAATTTAAAAAACTTGAATACAATGCAAAATACCGTAAGTTATATTTTCAAATATAAATTTTGAAGTAAATAATATAAAATTTTCAATATTTTAACTCATTTCAAATAGTCACAATACATATTCAAATATATTCAAATTCAAATCTGCGAATCCCAAAAATATATTAAAGGGTGTTACGAGTACTTTAATAAGCTTAAAATAAGAACTCTAATTACGTTTGTACTAATAAAAGTACCTTTCTATAATTTTCAGTTCTACCGAAACTTTTACAAAGTTTTAATAAAATCTGAATACAATTTTTCAGTCGTGATGTTGAATGTTCAAACAAATAATAGTTTTGCAAGAATCGATTGATAGTTCCTAGTTAGGTTATTCGCTTAAATATGACTTTTAATATAAATCAAAAGTTTAAAAGAAAAAATAAACAAGCGTACAAACGTTTTTTTATTTTTGTAAGTACTTGTCATGATATGTCGATAAACGTGTTTGAGTTGCGATTATTAATGTATGTGTACTTTTTGCAATAAAATTAATTGGCGATTCACAATTTGTTATAAGATTTCCATTCTAGAGTGTTAGGAAAAATGTGATTAAACTATAATAAACAAACTAAAATAGTATTTTTCGGGACAGAGCGTATCTACACGGAGAAAATTTTTATATTGTTTACGATACTATATTTTTAATTCTAAATGGTCGAAAAATTTTTCACTATTACTAACTTTTACTACTTTTAACTATTAGTAACTTTTTTATTACAATTATAATTATAAGCATTAATAAATTGACAGTAGTTTCTACAAGAGAGTGTCATAATCATAATTATTTGACTGGTAATAGCTACTATTGAGATAAGGTAGTAGGTTTTATATTGTCTTATCGCGGCATAATAGTCTCAATTATGTTTAATGTAAATACAGATTGTTAACGATTTCAATATTCACAATGAGATTAAAAAATATTAATTTTTATTTGAAATTCTTATATTTTTTTTTCTAGGATTCATACATTGAATTAGAAGTTATTAAGGGTAAATTAAAAACAATGAGAAAACATGCCTTAGCATATCCAAGATTATCAACTCTAAAATTAATCGATAATGGTATCCAGAACATAGAAACAGCAGCATTTGGCAACATGCCATCGTTAACATATTTAGATTTAAGTCATAATCAATTAAAATCATTGCCTTCCAAAATGTTCGAAGGCAATGTTCAACTACGTGTTTTAAACATGAGTGATAATTCCATATCTAATATTTTACGTGATACATTTGCTAGGTTACCAGATTTAGTTGAATTAAATCTTGCAAATAATCAATTAACAGTCATAAAAAATGTGCTTGCGTCATTAACACAATTAGTAGAAATTAATTTAGCTGCTAATCAGATAAGAGACATTGAACCGAATACATTTTTAGAAAACGTTAATTTAAAACGAATCTATTTAAATGCGAATCCATTAACAGATTTAAAACCTGATACTTTCCGATCGGATACATCCGGAATTACCCATACGTATGTACCTTTTCGATCAGCTTCAGCTACTATTGTCGAGTTACATTTAGGATTATGTAATTTAAAAATTTTGAAAAATCATTACTTCGTTCATTTACGTCGTTTGAAACTATTAAGTATTCAAACAAACGACATTTCTGAATTTGAGTCAGATGATATTTTTAAGGACAATATTCGGTTGGAGCACTTACGTCTAAGTTACAATAAGATTAAAGAATTACCTCCAGGAATATTCCATCCCTTGCGTAATTTACAATATTTAACTTTGCATTATAATCAGATTACAGATTTACCAACGGATTTATTTAAACGAAATTCAAAATTAAAAGATTTATATTTAAGTTATAATCAAATTTCAAAATTAAATGCACAAGTTTTCAAATATTTGAAAAATTTAAATTATTTAAATTTAGAAGGCAATGCTTTAACCACAGTGCCAAAAGATGTTTTTGTCTACTTAACTGAACTCAAGGAATTGTTTTTAACACGAAATCAAATTACTTATGTTGAGCCTGGATCATTTGACAGTTTGATTCACTTAAAAACATTGATGTTATATCAAAATGAATTAAAACAACTTCAACCTAATCTATTTTTTCAACTTGTAGAATTGAATAAATTAGATTTAAGTTCTAATGGTATCACAGATATACAGTTTGGAACTTTCAATAGTTTTCATGATGGTTACGCTGATGAATCTTCACGCATTTTAGATTTAGTATTATCAAGAAGTAATTTAACGCATTTATATTCCAATATTTTTGCTCCATTGTCAAGATTAATTTCATTAGATCTCTCCTATTCAAGAATAAAAACTATTGATACTGATTTTTTTAAGCCAATGGCAGATACATTACAAATTTTAAAACTGGCTGGAAACAAAATTGAACAATTTCAAATAGAAATTTTTGATGACTTAGAAAATGTAGTTCACTTAGACTTGCAACGAAATTTATTAACAACCATTGATGCTGAATTGTTTAGAAACATGGTGTCGCTTGAAAAATTAGATTTATCTGAAAATCTATTAAAATCTATTCCTAGTGAATTGTTTAATATTCCACGGTTATTTGAAGTAAAGTTAGACGAGAATCAAATACTTCATCTATCTCCAGAAATATTTGAAGGTGAAGATTGTGCAGTGGAAAGATTGCATTTATACGGGAATAAATTAACATATTTGGATAAGGATTTCTTACGACGTTCTAAATTAAAATTTATTCGATTTGATCGAAATCCATGGCAATGTTCGTGTCTTAATGAAATTATGAATGACATTTATAGTTTAAATATACAGATATTTGCTGAAGGATATTTCGATGGAACTAATCCCGTGTGTGTTGTTACTGCCAATAATACTTGTACTAGAGAGACATATTTAACAGAAAATTTACTTAAGCAATACAATTCGGTTGATCATGATAATATAAGTCGATGGATTAACTGACAAAATTGTTTTTAAAATATAAAACACCTTCTGTTAGATAAATGCAAATTATATTTCTCATTGGAATAACTCTAACATATCCATACAAAGATGGCCATTTGATATTTAAGAATGACATTCGATCGTTCAACATCTAAGGTGTTCTCTTAATCCCTCTCATGGTATATGAAAGGTGTCCTTTTTGGATTATAACATTATAATGTTGTTTTAAAACCCTCAAAGTTTTAGGGCATAAAATTTTTTTAGTTGTATTTTTATTCATTTTGATCAATTTATTAAAGCGAAAATATTCATTTTTTTAAGAAAAACATATTATTATCCCTACACTATAGGAAGTGCTCTGATTACTGATAACGAAAAAATACACCGATTCATGTACCTCTTCATATTTATACAAAATTTGTTTTAATAGTCATAGTAATAAATCCAAATAAACAATATGATAAATATTCACTTTAAAGTTTTGGAGTTTTGCGTGTGTTTTTACAGACAGCCAACAGATCAGAAAAAATGTTGATTAGGTGGTTCCAATACGTCAGAACAAACGAAAATTTTTATTTAGAAATAAACGTGTAACCAATTTTTTTAAACATACCTATCGATTTCGATGTGATAATCAGTAAATAAGTTTGCCGTAATTTGTTTATTCTGCAAACGTGCAAGTTTTTAGTGTCCTTTAAATTTCGTTTTAAATAATTTATTGAGTAACAGAAAAAATTAAGAAATTCAAAATATACCTGCATTAGAAAAATCAAAATTACAAATTTGTAATTTTATTTTGTAATAATAAATTTTTAATAGAATAAAATTCAACCTTGTAAATAAATATGAATTATTTTTTTCCTACAACACAATCATTTCTTCCTTGCTTATAATGTGACCTCATACGAATTTTACTATTAGAACTGGTTATTTTAAATAAATTTTTCCTTATAGAATAATATTTTATATACTGTTATTGTAAACTGGAATATAAAACAGTGATATTTTAAAATATCTCTAATACAAACTTTTAAAATGAGTTTAAAATAATATATTAGTTCTTGACTGATTAAAAATTATTATCATAATGAATTATTATCAATTAATATTTAATATATGTTTTATATTAATATTAAACATTAAAAATGTTATGTCTGCTGAATGTGAAAGAATTAATATTGCTGATCGTTTTATAGCAAAATGTTACTATTCAAATTTACAAAAACTAAATGCCCTACAAAGTACGGTAAGTACTATTTAAATAAAACATAATTTTTGTTAAGCTAAGTAATTTTTAATTAAGATGTATATATATATATAAATATATATATATATATATATATATTTATATATATATATATATATATATATATATATATATATATATATATATATATATATATATATATATATATATATATATATATATATATATATATATATATATATATATATATATATATATATATATATATATATATATATATATATATATATATATATATATATATATATATATATATATATATATATATATATATATATATATATATATATATATATATATATATATATATATATTTCCTATATCAAAAACGGACTACTCTGTAAAAAAATTAGTGATTATACATTCATACATATAACCCTAAAGCCATCCGTGCAACTTCCCGCTACTTTCATACCTAAGCATTTAAAATTTAACATATTACAATGTTTTTGAGATAAAAATTTGGTTTATGAGCTTTGATGTTAAAAAAACACTTGTTACCGAATATTTCTTTTACGATATCTCTCGAACCAATCAATCGATTTTACGTTCTTGGCGGCGATCGACGCGGTTTTTGGAGCTTTAATAATTATTCTATTTCATCAAAAACGATTCGAAAAGAAATGTCGAAGTTATGTAAAAGAAACACTTTTATATGAAATTTTTCGTTTACGATATCTCTCAAACGAATCAACCGATTTTAACCGGATTGTTGGTGATCGACGTGGTTTATCAAGGTTAAGATCAGATCCGTTTTTGGAGTTAATCGATACAGCCGTTTAAAAGTTATTCCAAAAAAACCACTTTTGAAAAAATTTTTGAAAACAAAAAAAAAATACAGTAGAATGAAACCAATTGGAAACCGAAGATGATAATATGATAAATTACGGGCGATCTGAGTGCGGGATGTATGGAAGGGGTGAGTTTTTATGGGTAAAATTCGGTTTATTGAATTTCCGGCAAAACTACAAGTCTTATGGAAAAAAGTTAAATGGCAAAGTTGTAGGTAATAAAAAGATCTAAAGGTTTTATATTTACACTTTTTTTAAATAACCTAAAAATTTATGCGAAAAATTCAAATAACCAAGTTTTTGGTTTTTTATTTTTTTTCTCAGAAATTTGGTGAAAACTTACCTTTTTACGTTCCAAATACATTGTAATTTTTTTGATTTAAAATATTTATTTTTTCATCTTATTTTGAATAAATATCGAAAAAGCACCCTAATTTTCAATCGAAAAATTTTGAGATTATGTGAAAAAAGTTTAAATACAAAAGTTGTAGATCTTTTTATTACCTACAACTTTGCTATTTAACTTTTTTCCATAGGACTTGTAGTTTTGCCGGAAATCGAAATAAACCGTGTTTTATCCTTAAAAACTCACCCCTTCCATACTTCCCGAACTCAGATCGCCAGTAATTTATTTTTTCTTTCATCTGTATCATATTATCTTGCGTTTCCAATGGGTTTTATCGTACTATAATTTTCTTCTTCTTTTTATCATTTTTTAAGGCTTCTACTCTAGTCTATATTTTAAATTTGCATTCATAAAAAATACAGTCTTTTAGTTATAAATAAACATATTGTAATTAATAATTTTTATTTAATACGAAAATTCAGCCGATTATCCGTTTTATTATTTCGTTTTGGACCTATCTCTAAGACAGACGGTCAAACAAAAATGCACTAATTAGATAGTTCTATTCATGAATCCATAGGAATCCATTGATCGATTGTTCTAAATCACATGTTACCTCATTTATTTAGTATAGTACTCGTTTCTTTTTTCGTTTTTAAATTCTATTGATGACCGACAAACACACGAACAGGCATACGAAAATGTATCAATAAGGCGATTGTGTGTTCATTCAAAAATTATAAGATAGGTTCTTTGAACATACGAATATTTTTTAACGCCATTAATATTTTTTAGCGTTATAATGCTTAGTCTAAATTACATTTCATATATACCGAATATAATAATGTCTTCCATTAATCCTATTACGGTTTAAAAAATTTATCGAATTAACGATTTTACTCATTGTCGAAGCATTAGTTTTGAGTATCAAAATTTGCGCTCGATATCTATTTCAGTTTTTGAGCTATCGTGATTACGAACGGGCTGACAAAAACTAAGTGATTTTATGATAACCTTTCGTAAAATTATTTTGGGGTCTACCACATTTTCAGCGTAACAATGCTGAGTCTAAATTTTTCGGGTATATAAATAATAGAAGTAATGATGCATGAGTCTCTGTAAGCTATAATTTTACTTTTTAAGTAGTCTAAGCAACTCTACAAAAAGCTTCAATAAGTCTTATAACAAAAAATATCTTGTATAAATTTATAAATTTTTACCTTTACACATTCATAGTTAAAACAATTAATTAATTTCAAAACATCATGAAACCTAAATTTTGTTAAATTTCTAATCAAAATTTCGTATTTCTTACAGGATTCATATATTGAATTGCAATCAGTTAATGGTAAATTAGGAATATTGGGAAAAAATGCGTTAGCATATCCAAGATTATCAACATTAAAATTAAACGGAAATGGTATCCAGAACATAGAAGCCGAAGCATTCAGTAACATGCCATCATTAACTTTTGTAGACTTAAGTAATAATCAATTAAAATCATTACCTTCAAAAATGTTCGAAGGTAATGTTCAACTACGAGTCTTGAACATAAGTCATAATGCCATAACTAGTATTTTACGAGAAACATTTGCACGATTACCTGATTTAGTTGAATTAAATCTTGGACAAAATCGATTAAGTGTTATAAAAAATATATTTACATCACTTACACAATTAGAAGAATTAAAATTATATGGTAACCCAATTAAAGATATAGAACCGAAAACATTTTTACAAAATGTTAGCCTAAAACGACTTTATTTGGATGCGAGTTCATTATCAGATTTAAAACCTGACTCTTTTCTATCGGATTTATCGGGTATAACAGGCACATCATCATCAGGTACAATTGTGGAATTACATTTAGCACGATGCTCATTTAAAATAATAAAAGATCACTATTTCCGTTATTTACGTCGTTTAAAAGTGTTAAACATTTATGCAAATGAAATTTCTGATTTTGAATCAAATAATGTTTTTAAAGAAAATGTTCGATTGGAGCATTTAAATTTAAGCTATAATAACATAAAATCAATACCTCCGGGAATACTGCGCTTTTTACGTAATCTATTATCTTTTTCATTACATCAAAATCAGATAACAGATTTGCCCTCAAATTTATTTAAACGAAACACAAAATTAAAGACTTTACATTTAAGTTACAATCAAATTTCGAAATTGGATGTAGAAGTTTTCAAATATTTAAAAAATTTAATTTTTTTAAATTTAGAAGGTAATGCTTTAACCACTGTGCCAAAAGATGCTTTTATCTACTTAACTGAACTTAAAGAATTGTTTTTAACACGAAATCAAATTACATATGTTGAACCTGGGTCATTTGATAGTTTGATTCACTTAAAAACTTTGATGTTATATCAAAATCAGTTAAAACAGCTTGAACCTAATTTATTTTTGCAACTCGTAGAACTGAATAAATTGAGTATAAGTGCTAATGGTGTGACAGATATCCAATTTGGAGCATTTAACGGTATTCATGACGGATATGATGATGTGTCTTCACGTATTTTAGATTTAAACTTATCGGGAAGTAATTTAACACATTTACTTTCTAATATATTCACTCCATTAACCAGAATAATTTCATTGGATCTGTCTTATTCAAAAGTAAAAACTATCGATTTTGATTTGTTCAAACCAATGGGAGAAACATTACAAATTTTAAAACTGTCTGGAAACAAAATTGAGGAATTTAAATTGGGAATTTTTGATGATCTAGAAAATGTATTTCATTTAGATCTGGATCGAAATTTAATAAAAACCATTGATGGTGATTTATTTAAAAACATGTTATCGTTAGAAAAATTAGAATTGTCTGGAAATATGTTGACAACTATACCTAGTGAATTGTTTAATATTCCTCGATTAATTGAAGTAAGATTAGATGCGAATCAATTAACTTATCTATCCCCAGAGATATTTGAAGGTGAAGATTGTGCCGTGGAACGGTTACATTTACATGGAAATAAATTAACATTTTTTGACAAAGACTTTTTACCCAGGTCAAAATTAAAATTCCTGCGATTTGGTCGGAATCCCTGGCAATGTTCATGTTTAAATGAAATAATGAATGATGTTTATCGTTTAAACATAGAAATTTATTATCTCGACTATTTTGATGGCACTAATCCTGTGTGTGTTGCAACTAAGGATGGTACTTGTAAACGCGAGAAAGATTTATCAGAGGATCTTCTTACACAATACAAATCTATTAACCAACCCAATATAATTCGTACAGTTTGGTGAAACTTGCGTAAAATTTGCTTTACTTTTTTGACCTGTAATATAATATATTTTTCTATTGAGTTATATTAAGATATCGTGCTATGCCCTTTAGCATGTAATAATATTTATTTTAATTTAATTTATACATGCACTTTTAGTAGCTTCTGTTTCACTAAAACTATATTACTTTTTACTTTAATAAAAATTATTATTTTGTGTTTCGATTAAGCAGATGCACTTAGATTGATAGAAGAAAATGATTTTCTTTTGTTATGCTATTTGAAAAATAATGGTATTATAGAGACAAGATCTCATTTTATTTTTGTCTAGAATTTTCTGATATTTATCAATGTCTATCGGTTTAAATTAATTGAAAAACGACAAATCGAATATGAACTCATTTAAGCAATTAAAAATTTTATTCTCTATATGAGAGAGAACCCACTTGCTATAAGTTTTGTTTTGGGTAAAAATCAGTTCATAAGCTTAAAGAATAAAGTAATGTAAAAGTTTTTAATAACACATAAATAACACCATAATGAGCACCAGAACAACTTATTTTAAATACTATTTAAGACTAAATTCGAACAAACTTTATATACTTTTCTGTGTCAAAAATTCAAGATAATTAATTATACAAATTATTTTCTAATCAAACATTTACGATGTTTCGTATTAAAAATTTCAATTAAAATTATATTAATTTCTCAATTATTAATTTTGAATAATGGCACTAATTTAATTACATACATTTCTCATTAAATATGCTCATTAAAGATTAAATTCTAATTTAAGAAGAGAATATCGAAGAGGTCCAAAACTTTGTATTAAAACCATTATGGAAAGAAACATTGAACTAGAAAATAAAAAAGAAATAAATTAAACTTATTTTTATTTTACAAACCCTTCCAGTCGTTTTAAGGTTCCTTAATATTATATACCTAATATTCTTACATTCGGTAAAATTAGAACCGTTAAGAGAACAAAATTAAATTTGTACTGAATTGTTGACCTATATTAGTAGGGAATACTGGACCTAATAGTAGGGAATAGTTGTGATGGCATGCTGTAAATTCGTATAGTTAAATTACCAAAAATTTTACGCAAATGATCACATAAAATGTCATAGGTACAAAAGTGTATCGATTTTATTTATGTATTTGAGTATGGCCGTCACAACTGTTACCATCTAAGGTTGAGTGCGACCAAACTTGAATCTACTCAGACGTTGAAGCTTGTAAAGTGAGGAAGTATGTCATTATTTCCACTCAGAGATCGCCCGTTACTAGTGATAAATTAAAGATCCGGAGCTTTAGTGTATTTCTTAAAGACTGAAATATTTAATTTGGTTGAGTACTTGGTTGAAAATAATAAAAATGGAAAATATCAATATATTCATTAGCTGTTAAATTGTTATTTATTTATTTATAATGATTTCGTTCGATTGGAGAATTCTCAAGTAAGCATCTGATTCGGATTACATCAGATACATAAAATATATCGTTGATCATAAAAATAAATATATTAAATATATTTGAAACTTTTATTTATTTATTCAAGTATAGACAATAGATTATGTTTTCGTAAAAATAGTATATTAAAATGTAATATAATGCTTTTAACATTGGTCCGTTTAATATAACAGGACAATATATATTTACATAAACTTAAATAAAATGTAGGTATACAATAATATAACAATATTTTGTTCATATTTATATAGAAATATTGAATAGTTGGAAGAATAAATTTTACACAATGTAACAGTGGTATCGACAACGCCAATGTATAAGAGGATATTCGGATAATTGGAAGGGAAATACGGAGTAATGTTTTAAACTCAGCCTATTCTAAACTAAGTTTATTAAGCATGGCTATAAGAAAAGTATGAAATAAGATTAACATTTAAATTATAAATTGCCGATATAGTAGATCTCACTTACCCACTTCATTGACAGATTAAAATTCGTATTAAAGTTTTTTCGACAGACAATCAGGCACTAAGAGTAAACCGAAAAGAGTAAAAAAAGAGTAATGAAATAGGTAAAGTCGTTCTGAAGTTTTGGTGTAACCAAGAGAAACGAGATTTATTTATATATATAGTAGAAATAGTGATACATATTTTGGAAACAAAAATTTTAACCTTTCTTTTTGGCTTAGTCGTAGTCGGGATATTTATTTCGCAATAATTACTTGTCATTGAAATATTTGTACTTCAAATTTTAATTAATGATATAAATATAGTAGTGGCCGAAGTCTATTTTGACGTGTTTAGTCAAGGATTTAGAATGAAAAATTATTTTTTGCTAATAAATTTTTTCAAAGGGTAATAAAATCTGGATTCGTCAAAAACGATTGCTTCCTCTTTATTGGCATTAATTTTGAAATTATTATTTATAAAATAGTTTATAGTTTATATTAGTTAATGAATTTTCTATTGTTTTGACAACAAGTGAAATATAATCTCATTTGAAGCTCGCAATAATTCACCTGAGGCTAGAAAGTCATCGTCGATCATACTTACGTTTATTTTAGGATATTTTTGTGTGTCGTAAAGATAAATATTAAATAGCGTGGGTCCCAAAACAGACCATTAAGGAACGCTGGGATAATTTTATTTTCAGATATCGAATCGTCGATCGTCACATGTTATCTTCTGTTTTTAAGATGAAAATTTATAATCTTGGTGATATAGAGAGGGATATAAATTGTTGTTTGGTGATGATGCTGTCGTGTCATACTAAATCAAAAGGGTTTTCGATGTCCAGACAAACCATAATTGTATAGTTTTTTTTTTGAAGTTAAAAGTAGCCTGATTGTTGAATTGGATTTTAGCAAAAGTATTGAATTTTGATTGGTGAAAACCGATTAATTCCTTTTTATTAGCATTATTTTGATAATATTATTTATAACATAGTATTTACAAATATTTCACTGTTTTGGTAGCAATTGAAATATGACCGCTTCTGATGGTGAAAATAATTCATCTGAAACTGATTGAAATTTTTAAGATGGTAGTTCGGGGATTTTTTTTTTTTTTTTGAGTAATTGAAATAGGTATTTTAATTTTTTTTGAGATAAACGATCCTATTCGCCAAGAAAGAGATTTATATTTAGGACGTTTAATGTAATTTGTTTAGCACTATCGGATATTTCTCTAGACGCCAAGTTATTGCTTAATTGGAGAGATTTTGGAAATGAGAATGCTATAATTCCAGATTTTTGTTTATTATTAGTAATAATAGTTCCGTTATTAGTTTAATATAAGGGATCTGATATATTATTGTAGTATATTTGAATTTTCGTAGTTCGGTCCAGATAGTCAAATGATTGGTATTCTTAAGATTTTCGTTACGCTCTTCTGTGTATAATTTCGTAAGTTTGGTTTCAATAAGTCAGTGAACTTGTTGGCACGTATGTCGGTAGCAGAATTCGCCAGATCGTCGGTATTACCTTCTGCAGAAGTAAGTCAGTTTTTAGAGAACTCATATTTCTTGATTAGTTTTGACGAAGTAATTGTTTGTTAATTGTTTTATTTTGGATTATGGAGATTTGCCGATTCATGAATTAATCTTATTGGTTGAGTAATTATGAAATTAATTTCTTGGGAAAGGTTTAGCGGGCAATTTGAATTAATATTTTCCGTAATATGTTTTCTAAAATCCTTCCAATCAGCCTTGTTCAAGTCATCAATCCCCAGTTTTGATTGGAGATTTTTGGAGTCCTAGCGTTTAAATTGTGGAGTACTGGAAGATGAGATAGAAAAGTATTATGGTTTTATACTATTCTCTAGAAATCTCTGTAGAATCGCTGGCAAACGGACTAACAGGCGTTACAAGTTAATAGAAAAGGCGTAAAATTTTAGCTTTCTACAAAAGGACTCTCTCTAAAGTCGTTTAGTGGTATACTAAGTCTAACATGATCTTAACCATAGGAAAATACGAAAAAGACAGCATTAAACTTCCCTTGAAATGTATACTCTTAAGTTTGAGACAAAATATAAATTTCCTGGCAGTTTTAATAACATAATATATTCGTACAAGCATCTCTGATCGTAACAGCCAACAGTTGCAAGATGCAAGCTGTCAATTCAATATTTATATTTGATGGCTGATTTTATCGTTGATGATTTAAATTGATGAAATTTGTGTCTGCTGTTTAGAAATTTTCATCTCTATTAATAATATTAACGTTGATGTTAATCAAATTTTTGTTTTATTTTATTAATGAAATAGAGATCCTATGAAGCATGTGATTTATTCATTTATAAAAACTAGAAGAACACAAAGAGCTGCCATAGTTAAATGTTAATTATCAATAACTATTGCATTTGTTTTCTTACCTGGACCTATGTACAGGCAAAGAAATGTACACAAGCTCTGAACACATGAAAAATGATATAAATAAAAAATAACAACTTAAAACTATATGTAAAAAAATACTTCACTGTAGGAAATGAAGTCTTCAATCGGATGGAAAAAAAGGAAACACATAGCAACATTTTGCTGTTTTTGAATGAGTCATCGTGAAAGAAAAAAATGTAAATAAGAATAAATTGAGCATATCATATACTAGAAATATTTATTAAAATATTTCTAGTCACTAAAATGACAATAATTGATTCAAAGTTTTAGTTTTTTCTCTATTATATGTTTAATACATTTTAAATAATAAATTTATTAACTATTGGCCTTATGTTAATATGGCGTTGCATCTCTGCATATTGTAAAAGCAAGCGTTTTATTTCCCTTACACGGTGTAAACGAATAGACTGACAGTACTCATAATATGAGAATTTACGAATACGAAAAATATATGAATATTTACATTTATTAAACAAATATCCTACAGGAAAAATATTGTGTAATACAAATAATATCCAATAGTTTATATATATTTTTGTGAAGTAAGAAAACAATTGTTGAGTATACCTACACAAAATCTCATTGTTATATTCGATATGCTGACCAGACTAAACATATTATGTCTTGTTGTTTAAAAAGGCATATCTTTTATTGTGTATTGGTTATACTAAGGATGTTTTTATATTTTTAGAACAGATCTGGATGGGATACTCAAATTAAATGTAATAATATGCATTTCTGTCTTTTTTAAAGGTAACAATCGTAGGTAACACTCTATAATTTCTTTGTATATTTAGAATTAACATATTTCGAACAGGATAGTGCAATATGCCTGTGTAAAGTCATCTTCATAATAATATTTAATAAAATTAACTTCCGTACTCCCCCACCCCCATACTCCATGTGGACTATCCTAGCTTTTATAACATCCTCGACACAATTAGGTGTTGTAGTAAGTATATTTTCAATAGTTATAAACACTACAATTCAAATGGTAGCGCATTCCTGAAGTTATCGATTTTTTCGAAAATATCGTTTTCATTTAGAGCTAAAATTTTTACTTGAGGTCCCGATTTACTTACCTTGAATATTATCATTGAAATATTGAAAAATTCATCGCCCTTCCTCACAGGTATTTTAAATAGCTTTTGAACTAATCCGTTAGGAAGAAGGCTGAATTCTCTCAGACTGTATTCTCGAAAAAATTGTCACAAATAAAATAAAAAAAAAAACAAACGTTTATATCCTTTATAATAGATATATGTCCTAGTAAGTATAGACCCAGTCAATATTAAGAGATGATAAATATAAATTCTTCATCAGAATTATAAAAAATATATGACAATATTATTAAAGAGGACTCTAGGATATATAGAATAAATTATAATTTTTTGCACCAATTTTCTAGGTATTTCCATTCTATTCTATATACATATCTTGACTGCAAAGTTGTCATCATCGTATGAATTCGAGTATCGTAATATTTCTCCGAGGAGATGTTACTCGTTGCTAATTTGACGGCTAATTGGATGATTGGCAAACCGTCAATTTATTGAAAAACAAAAAAGATTCAAACTATGGGTCATTGATTCTTGGAATCAAAGGTATAGATTGGGCTCATTCAGAATCATAAATTTCTTTGGGCTAGAATACGCAAAATTTCAAATCGCTATGTATTATGGTTTATGAGTAATGTTGCTAACGAACACACACATTAAAATCACCGAATTAAATGGTTTTATGAACACACATACTAATATTTGGTTACTGATTTCAATATTTTCTATGGTTACAAACCTTGAACTAAAATAAATATTAACTATGACATATTCTGTATATGTCAGGTGTAAAATTTAATGTGTTAAATGTCTTTTACTTTTATCTTTTTCAAAGAAATTTTACAATTTATTAAGATACATTTTATATAATATTTATATATATTATCAAAGTTATCTACATTCAAAAAATATATATTGTATTTACCAAAGAAATTTACTATTATGATCAGAAAAAGGTATTTAGTAAATTGAAATACATATGTCATAACAAAATATTATTTTTTCTTAAAGGAATTTTTCAACAGTTATTAGAAGCATACAATTTTCCAGCACAAATAACTCAAAAAAAAAATACTTCCAAATGTTATGAAATTTGGTATGCATAATACTGGCATTAAAATCTTGTGCTTATCGAAGAGCTTTGATTAAAAAGAATACTTTTAAATAAAAAATTTTGATTATTACCCAAAAACTTTTTTTTGGTAAGCACTAGGTTTTTATGTCAAAATTGTACATACTGAATTTCAAAATATTTGTTTAAGTACCTTTTGACCTTTTGAGTTTTTAGTGTTGGAAAATTGAAATAAATACAATTTTATATGTTATAAGTGAAAGTCTACTACAGCACAACACCTGTTGATAAACCGCCTTAATAATTCAATATTTAAGAAATTAAACTGTTTTTTTTCAATATATGTTATATAGTAATTGGGAAATTTTGAAAAATACTTAATAATAAGTTTACAATTTCAACTAAAAAATAGTTAATAATTAGACAAGAAAAGATATATATATATATATATATATATATATATATATATATATATATATATATATATATATATATATATATATATATATATATATATATATATATATATATATATATATATATATATATATATAAATAGTATATAAATCCAAAGATATAAATAAATTATACTAGATGTTAGATATAATATAAACCTGTGTGAGAAGCTATTGTGGTTAGTTATCAGATAACTAACCCGTCACCTCTTACTTCATCATCAAATGACATTTGCGTAATAAATAATTCAAGCAGACAAGATAATTCAAATAATTCAAGAAGCGAAATGCTGAAGCAGGTGAAAAATAATTTACAATTTTTTGAACTTTACCTTATTCAAATAAATTTAGTTTTTGTTCATATTTCAGGAAAAAATTTCAAAATTTCTAAAAAAATTATTAACTAATTGATGGTGTGATTTTTTTTCATGCCTTTATTTGTATATATTTGTAACTTAACACACTGGGTTGTTTAAGCGCATGAACATTATTTAGTTTTGTCTTGTCTTATAAACATTTGAAGTGATTGTTGGATGAGCGGAATGTAATTATCCACTTCTATTTTTGAATCTAAAAATCACTCTTAAAACTTAAATTGTTAGTTTTCTATACATATGGCCTTCTAATATACTATTAGAAGAATAATTAAATTAATTCTTATGATTTATCGATACTTTACAGAATTATTGTCTTAATTTGTGATGTTACGACGGTATCATGTAAATATAATTGATTCCCAAGTTACTTGAATTTTCACATGATTAAGTGAATTTAATCTTAATTAATTTACAATTAATTTGTTTTTTATCATTTCAACAAGTTCAACTAAACAATTTGAGAATTTAAATCATATACCTTTTTAATTTATATTATATACTACTTTATTTTTTGTATAAAATTTTAAGAGAATAATTGTTATGAATTGAAGCTGAAGAATGAAAGCTGAGTTTTAAAATTTACAATTTTTGTATTAATTACTCACCTTAAAACAACATCAATTATATTTCAGAGCCCAAAAAAATTCTTCATTATTTATTTGCTTCTACAAACTATGACTGTAATGTACTTGGTACATAAATGGGATTGATAACTTAACTCGTAACCTGAGTAATCTTGTTCGAGAAAATATCTTGGCTGACCCCGATACCTATTTGCCCTTGTACATCATTCTTAATGAGCAGATTATTACAATTAGTGATTCTATTGTAACAATATCGACAGGTTAGTGCTCCAATGACATGGATTTAATTTAACTACTCTCGTTTAGACGTTACAGATGTATTGGTGTGTATCAAAAATTTAATCTCAGTCTGAGAGCTGGTACACAACTGAAAATAAGTATTTGAGGTTGCCTGAAACTTTGTGTAAGTCATCTTTAGCAATACCTAAACAAAAAAATCGCATACTTGGTTGAAGGGTGCATAGACTTAATCTCTAATACTCATATAAAAGTTTTGTTATGTTTAAAATGTCACTAAAATGATATGTCTAAGTATATATGTTTTATTACGTATTCATTTTTTATTCTCTTCTTATATTTAATTGAATAATGTTTTTATTTTTTTTGAAATTAAATTTGAACCCCCTATCCAAAGTTAAGATGTTATAAAATAATTTAGTGTATATTTTCGATTTTAATTGATTAAGAGTTATTTAAACACTTAAATTTCATGATGCATACAAATCGTTTCTTAACAAAGAGAATTGCAATACTAAAAACTTCGGATTGATAAAGTTGAACTCTTCATAGATGCTAATTTATGCAAAAATTTCTAAATATAACAAATTTTCATGTTGACTCAAATTACTGCTCAAAATTATATACCAGCTTCTCTACGCCAATAGCCCAATATTTGTATTAAAAAGTCTCATTAAATATTTTAATATAGCTAAAAGTATAAGAAAGCATAGCATGTTCTCATGTTCTCTTTTTTTCTCATCGATATGGTTTAGAACAACGACACGAGGCTTTGTAATCACAACCATTTTGAAACTCTTTATGTCTTGACACGTCTTGTCATAGAATTTTTTCAAATCTATTGAATAAGAAAATGTTTTAAAATCGATAGTATAATGCTAGCCTAAGAAGTTAATAATACAAAATGTTACTTTCAAAGTTACTTTTGAATATTTTCAAAACAGTGATCGCTTATGAAGCAAGAAATTTTTGATGAAATTGTTTCAAAAGCTAAATTTGTGGTACTATTTTTGATTGAAAATGCTGACACTTATTATTAATGTTTCCAATAGTATCAAAAATTAGTTAAAGTATCAGTTAATACAATTTTTTTGGCTTTTTCATGTCGAGGTCGAAATATTCCTTCAATTTTTTTGAAAGTTTATTTAGGTCTATATCCCTAGTTCATCAAGACTCACCTAAAACTAAAATAAATATCTGCATTCAAACATAAAGCTTCGTCCATAACTGATATTTTTAACATTGTATCAAGTATGCATTAAAAATACAGTTTTATTTATCAGTTAAATAAAATAAATAATATTCTGTTTTCTGAATATTTATTGAATTGTAAATATTTATGCATTTTAAGCAATATGTTAAATCATTGACTTATGCAACATTTTAAGGAAAAAAAAGGTACTATTCCGTCACACTTGTACAAAATAATGGGTTGATATGAAATAAGATATGTAGTGTAGTTTAGGACCTGAAATAACTGTATAATAAATTTATATTAATTCCTAGCGGAGTGAGTTAGTTTTATGATCTCTTTAGCAACGGATACAGTTAATCACTTATTTTTTAATTCAAATATTATTTTATATGCATAATCATCCACCATACAAAGTAATCATCCTTCATACTTAAGTAAGCCAATTATCCCTTTAAGGGAGATTGTATTGGAGTATGAGATATATTTTTAAAAAATTTTCGCATCTAATAACTATAAAAAAAAACTTATCAAAATGTTATGAAATTAGGTATACACAATATTTACATGAAAGCGGAGAGATTGTCGAAGACTGTTTCGAAAAAAAATTCTAAGGTAAAAGTTTGATTTTATATTTTGAAATGTTTTTCTTTGACAACTTCTTCGACAAGCCCTTTGTTTTCTTGCTAAGATTGTACATAACAAATTTCATAGCATGTTGATAATTATTTTTTGTGTTATTTTGTTGCAAAAATTTAACCAAAAATATAATTATTTGAATTTTTTAGTAGCCTGGAATATCCAAATGGAACACAAACATGTCACCACAGTATTTGCTACAAATATTAATTTCATAATTATATTTTAGATTAGCCAATTTTGAATTTCAAACTATGCCATTCATATAATATTTTTTCAATTAGTCCAAGAGTTGGTAGTTGATTTAACGTATTCTTGAAATAATAAAAGACAGTATATTATCGATGTAAGAGTTTAAAGTGCGGCTATATAAACAAATTTTTCAGAAAAAATATTCTTAAAAATAAACTAGAAGCATGTTAATTTTTGTAGTTATACTTCTTTTGGCTCGTTTGGCGATGAGAGTAAATTTGTGAGATCCCATAAAAACGGCATGATGATTGATAATGGGCTAAAGAATCAAAACGACACGTCAAATGGTATAGAGAGTTTATTAGGAACTCATAATATATTTATACTTATTAAAAAATCATTTTCTCCTGATACAAATAGTAATTATTTTTAACTCTCATAGGCATGGTGGAGAAGGATACTACTACTTTTTTGCTCTTGCTTTCTTTCTTCTGCTGCGTTATATTTTCATTTTGAAATTATATAATACATTCATACTTATTTAGATGCGGTATGAAATAATGATGAGAGTAAAATTTTAAGATGTGTGTGCATCACCGTCACACAAAATTCACAGGTTTTTCAAATTTAAACTGAGCTTTATTCACTGTGTTGACACTATCCTTCTCCAGTCATTTTATTATTTTATTGTAATTAATAATTTGTATGCAAATAAAAATTGTTTTATTTTATAATGATGCCAAAGAAGTATAACTTCTCACGCGTGTACATATAAGTACACACACACTTTTATTTATTTATTTTTTTTTTGTTGAAATAATATTTCAGGCTAACTAAATTGACAATTTTTAGTATTAACCCACTATACCACAGTACCATATTACCCCACTGTACCACTGTACGTTTCATGTTTAACTCGATAGGAAATTTAAATTTTTATAACATAGCGTATTTATTAATATGAAAAATCCGCTAAACTGCAGACTTTTAATAATTCTCTGGCGTGAATAAATATTTTGAATGACAGCAATACAAAAGTCTTATGGTTTATGAATACTATAGCGACAAACGATTTGCGACCGTGATGACGGAGAAGCGATATGCTGCGAACAATTTGCGACAGATGTTTCAATTGCGATTTATCGTAACAAGTGACATAAGATTATCGATGTATTCTTTTGATTAGTAAATCATATAATGACATTTTGAAAATTATTAGTATGTTATATATATTCTCAATCTCAGAAAGTTAATTTAAAAACTTCAAAGAGTTATCATAAACAATGTATTTGGGTTAATATCTATAAGATCCTTCATTATGATTTCAATCACGCAATCAATTTGAACATCGTTGCGACTACTAGCAGATGCCAGATGCTAACACCAAATTTAATTTGGATATTTCGAAGATAAAATTGTAATAAAACTCTGTGTAAATAGAACCCTCTTCTCTCAATTCCCCATTCCGTAAATCGATAATTAACTTTTTTTTTTTTTTTTTTTATTCATTCGTGACCAACTCTCCATCTATATGACTTATATTTTTGTTGTTTTGAAAGAATGAATTATTTACAAATATATAGTTAATATGTGTTTTCAAAAGAATCAACAAAAAACCAGTAATAATAACTAATATTTTATGATCAATTCAATTTCATGTAGTGTGAAGATAGAGATATTCACTGTGTGGATATTAATATAATATCCACACGATGAAAAATGAATGAAAAAACAACAGTTTTAATGAGTCAAAATGTAACTTGCATATTAGACCCAAACTCGTGTAATGAAGATAATGATGTACTCAGGTCAACTGTCACCAGCCAAAACTATCAGATATTATATTCAAAATTAAATTTTCCCTTGCGCTACAGGAGGAGAAGGTGTTCAAACTGATATCAGACATGTTATATAGTGAAAGAATTCAACTTGGTCTACGACAAGTTTCAGTGATGGGTAAATTAGAAGAGTTTGTACAGTTAAAAAAAAATTTATATCAATACAGCAGTTGATTTTACTGCTTATCCGATTACGTATGGACACACTTGTTGAAGATTTAGCATTCAGATTTGAAGTTTTTAGAACTCATGGATACAATATAGAAATTAGAAGATGCAAGCCAGCAACTACAAGTGTTCGAACAAAGTAAGTGACTAAATTTTTTGAATAATTGTTTCGAGGTTCAATTTGTGGAAATCATTTTAATGTTGAAACATTCAAGCAGTTTTTTTGGTTTCACGCCTATAACCCGAAAACGATGTATTATACGTAAAAATTGACAAATATACAAAAAAAGAAAATACATTTTCGCGTCAAATCAGCTATTAAAGGAGTTCAAATCGGTTTCGCTGTTTGGCCACTGTACATTTTCAAATTTGAACAATTTTTTCCAACTTCACTAAAAACCAAAATTTTCAACGACGATAATTTCTTCACGAGTATCCAAAATGAGAGTTCATAGAAAAACAAAAAACATATAAAAATGGATGAATTAATAAGCTTTATACACTTGGTCAGCGGCTCACTACTTACAAATTGGATATTTTATATTTTCTCCAGACTTACAATTTGGATAGTACAGAAGTTATAGGAGTTAAAAATTGGAATTTGTCAACTTTTTAGCGAAGTCAAAAATTGGTCAACTTTGAAGGTTTATACCAAACGACTAAAACGATTTTAACTTCTAGGAACTCATTCCACGCTGAAAAGTGAATACATTTATTTTAATTTTTATAAAAAAAAAAGAAGAAGCTAATAGAACGATGTGGTTTTCTGAAATCGTTGGGGAAATTGTTCTTGTTTATAGGAAAAATATGAATATTAACATCTTTAATGTTAAATTATCCGATAACTTGGAAAAACTGATCGTATATATTTTTTCATTCAAATAGTTATAAGATAGATTTTAATGCCAGAGAGATGCAGTTTTTTGAAATCGATGATAAATGATAGGAAGAAAGAGGATATTGTATAATTTCTTCCTTTTTTATTTTATCCTCGCTACTTTTGTACAAGTTATTCTTCTCACAACTATGGCATTCACAAAGGGAAAATCCTATCAAAAGTTACTATTATAAAAGGTGGGGAAAAAATGTATAGATCGCCTGAATGTTGAGGAAGCGATTAACACTTTTGACTGGGCAGGTTTTCTTAGAAAAAATGTATAAAGTTCCTAGCCGAAAATAACATCAAGTCCCTCTTGAGTGCCTCCAACTCTGAACGCCGCTAAATTTTGTTTCTATTGGGTATATATGTCTAAAGTTAAGATATGTTAAGTTAAGGATTGGCTTGGTAACGAATTAAATCGGAAATTGTGGAATAGGGAAAAGGTAATGAGTTTCAATGCCCAAATGCATTACTCAAAATTATTAGATGAACCTGTAACCAAAATGGATGTTTAGTAGTACTTGCCGTTGTTAAAAGCATGATAAGTCCTAATATTATTGATGATATTGGTGACAGAGAGTTAATTAAGTAAAAGTTCAAAATGTAAGTTTCTTTCTTCATTTTTTCCAAATGTACTTCTTACACTTTATTGTATCTGCGCCACGTACTTTAAATTGTTCTTTTTAGTAGAAGCTTTCTTGATATTTTAAACTTCTAACATGCTACTTAGGATACCAGTTTACAATCATGATGCAGTTTCTCTGTTAACTCAGTATACTACGAAGGTGGGCGATGTAAAGTGAAGATAATATTAAAGAAAGTAGTCATGTTTTTTTGCTAAATACTCAAACCAGTTTTTAGAAAATACATTTTCGAAAACTTTTTGTAATTAAAATCTCTTGCGAGCTTCGAAATGTTACTTGGAATTTAGATGCACGTAGTATCATTTCCACAATTTTTTTCTTTTAAGTTTTATAATGATCAAACTTGTAGTATATATTAGATTTTAAGCTTGATGATGATAACTCTGGCATATTTAAATTTTCAAGCGACTTTTAATGTTTTTTTTTTTGTTTTTTTTTGGGAGTAAAATTGTGAGGGTTTTTTGTGAGCTTAGAACGTTGAATTTTTCATAATTTCTGAACATCATTAATGTATCAAATCTTGCCTTGGAATTTTATGGAGGTAAATAAAACATTTTTATAGGGCAACATTTTTATTGGTCTTATTTCACATTTAGCTTTGCATAACTACTTTTTTCTGTAATTTGTCAGTATTAAAACTATTTTGTCTTTTCTTCTCTCTTCAGACAATCTTAGTTAATCATCTTATAGTACTGATTGATTCCTCCAAAAGTCAGCAGTCATATCCAAATCCCTTAATTCTCTTCAACTGGGTAATTTAAAAAGTAATCGATTATAAAAAAATATACATAATAACCATGTAGGTTAAAAAAATATATTTTTTTTAGGTTTTTTCTTCTTCTTCTATGAAAGTGGTAGATTATAAAATATCCAAAATCCGCAAAAGTTTCAAAAAAGTTAGTATTTGATACTCGATCTTTTGATACTTTTTTTTCTTATACAGAAAGAACGTTTTTGATTAAAATTTGCATTCATTGCAAGAAAAAATGTTTAGTAATTACAGTTATTAAAGATTATTATACACAAAAAAATTAAATACCTTTCTTTTGATTTTATAAAGTGCGAAATTAAATAAAATTAGTTTAAATTATGAAATGCAAACAGGTAATAATATTATAATTATGAAAGTTTTTATTCATAGAAGTAGTTAATGGAAGTATATTATTTTTTTTATATGGACAAATGATTTCCAACTGCATATATATGTAACTATCTTGAGTATACTCTACCAAAAAATTATTGAATACAGATAAATTTGTATTGTAAAATTGAATGAGATTGTTCAAATATTGGTTAAAGTAAAGGATGGTGGTAGCTCCTAATGTAAGGCAATTGGGCTAATGAAAATTTTGTGAGATAACATTTGACTATTATATGTGTATAATTTTTAATAGACACCAGATAAATGACACTAGATATATGACACCAGATAGCCGCGATTCGTTGTGGTTCAATCTGATATAAATTATTAGGGAAGTACTAATGCGTGACCTTCCTTCACTCAAATAAACTATTCCGAACTCCCCAAATATCTTGAGAATCCATTACTAATTTTCTCTATGATTAAATTTTTATCTCTTCTATTCGATCGTCAATTTTTTAAGTATAAAGGTTGAATTATTTTCATTTAATAAATATGATCAAAATCGGAGTAGTTTTGAGCAGTTTCGAGATAACGCTTTTTTATCTTGTAACGCTGTTTTCCATTATAATTTTTAAGTCGTTTTGTTTTAGTATTTATACCAAAAATGATTTTTACAAACGAAATAAGAGCAAACAGTAGCTTACTCTTGACAATTTCTTCTTTATACGTTCGAAGTATTATTTAGATAGGAAAAGCCGTCTTATAGATTTGAGATAATATAAACCAGACACTAAAGTTTTACAAAATCTTGTAAAATGAATAATTTAATAATTATATTATTTAGTGGGCAGAGCTTCATTAAAAGTTGTAAATATTATCGGGTCCACTTGAATCATAAGCCTAAAAAAATTATTTTCATATAAAATTCACTCCATTTCTATTACGATTATAATAATTGGAATTATTAAAATTTGTTTATATTATTAAAATTAAATAAATTAATTGAGATGTTCACTGATACAGGATTTTTGAAACTACATTTAATACCAAATCAATAAATTAAATTAAAATTGATTAAAAAACGAAGTTATAAGCTATTTTTATATCTATTTTATATATAATTTATATTAAAATAGCAATAGTTAACGTCATAAGCTCATACTTCCATTTTTATTTCATTAGGAATTTTGAATATCCATATCTTGCTTATTTATAAGATACTTAAAAAATAACTGCAGATATATGTTCGTGAAGTAAAGACGTTTCAATTGAAATAACAAATCAAATTTAGTCAACCTCCCTAATACCGTAAGTTAAAGTACCAGATGAATTACAGTTTCTGTAATAAATATTACAGATATAGAGTATCCATTAATTTAACATGCATTTTGAACATACAAATTGTGGATAAACACGGATTACAGATTTGTAAATAAAAGATAAAAGATAACGACGGAAATACAAAAAATCTATTACAATTTTTTATCTTTCCATCTAGAATAATCGATTTCATCAAAAATCTAATTTTTATTGTAAAACCACTTATACATATACATATACATACAGATTTCATTAAAACAGTATAAATGGTCCTCGATATATCGGAATTTAAGTGAAAATACACATAACCCAATATATTTTCTTAAAATTGCGTATCTCCGGAACAGTTTCACCGATTGCCTGACCAATTTGGAAATAAGGTAAAAAAATCAGTTTTCAACTTTATTATCACATAAAATTCTCTGTGACAGACTATGAGACTGTGAAAATGTGAGTATTTTTTCACATTTTTCACAAAAATTTTGATATAATTTAAATCAAGAATTTAATAAACATATACTTCGCATGAATATTCAAAATTTCATCAAAATCAGATGAACGGTTCACGATATATTAGCATAAGTTTCGAGGGCTATATCTTGGAAAAGGTAATAGATAGGTGAGATATTTCTAAAATTAGACCATCCCTTCACTATTTATTATAAAAGTATTATTGTACTTTCAAAAGTTTTGGAGTTACGCAGGTTTGTCTGAATGATTATTCCGACGATTCGATTGCCCGACAGACTGATGGATACAAATTGGAAGTTGGTCTCGAAGTTCCGAAAATCATAGCAAAAATATAATTAATAGTTTTCACATTGAATCATTTGCATTCTTAATTTCAATTTTATATAATAGCAGCTTCTGTAAGGCCTTTTAAAAATAATGAAATTTTAACTAATATCTGTAAAGTCGGATGAATTAATTAACACCAACGTACGTCCAACATATTTTTAGTAGGTAAAGCTTAAGGATTTTAATTTTTTTGACAGCAGTTTAAACTATAAAACATTATAGATGCCATCCATCATACCATCTGGTGACTGATAGATATGTACATTTTCTCTGCATGTTGAGCTAAATCCATCGATATCTAAATTAAGCGGAGAGCTTATCGCAGATTTTTTCTCAGGGTAAAATTCAAAATTGTATTGTTATATTTATAAATTGTTTTCAGAGAAAAATTATTCAAGAAGCCGTTCGTTTTTATGTCAATATTATTGTACTTTGGATAGGTAAATCCATAAAAAATAATTATTTGCAGTGTCCACTATTAATCGATTTCCACAAATTATCGCTCGACACAATTATTAATTTGGAAAAGTACTTTTTGAGTTATTTGAGCACGAAAATTGAAAGATATTACACAAAAATGTGTGCTTTTAACAGCTGTTGATATTGAATCTTAAATGAAAATTTATTTAAAACTGTTAAGTTGTAAGTATTTTAAAACTATTGTCAGACAACATGACTTCAAAATCATAAAGACTTTTTGATGTTGAACATTTTGTGATGAAAAAAAAATAAATAAATACACCTTTGAAGTGTACAAAATTGCTAAATTCCAGAATGTTAGTTAAGTTCTTTGAACTTGAATTTCAATCCATTACCAATTATAAAAGTTATCATTATTATATTCGACAAATGTTGAAGCCAAAAATAAAATTTTGTTATGGATGTTCATTGAATCTCAAAATACAAAAAGAGATAGCTGAAATTTTAGTGACGTATTCTAAACATAAAAAATGAGTTTCAGTTCGTGAATGAGCAAAATCGGTCCATTGGGACCAATGAGCATATGAGTCAACTTTTGAATCATAAGAGAATAAAAAAAGCTTTTGTTTTTTGAAAAGAAGCAACATTTATTTGAAACACCCCTTCATAATATGTTTGGATTTGCCAATGTCAGCTTCAATTTTGCCAATAAACATATATAATGTAAAAATATAATTATATATGTATTTCTAAATTTATAGTTAGAATTTTTTTGTGAATGCTTATCATTAATAATAGTTCAAACATTGATACTTGACCACATGTCGAGTATCTAAACAGTTACTTCTGTTATTTGTTATCCTCACTTGTTTTGAAATAAATATTTTTAGACGATTAAATTTTATTAATAGTTAGTTGGTTTCCCTGAATAAATGGTGTATGCAATACATATACCAATTAAAGATTGTTCACTAACATCATATTCACTAACAAACAAGACTTCTCAAGTCGTGTATAATAGATACATTTATGTCCTGCTTTTATACACAAGACGAAGGATGATTATATTCATATGATCATATTTATTATATTCAAAAGTTAATGTATAAAGTCGGTATATCTGAATATAATATTCCGTTACTAGTTTACTTATAACGAGCAATTATAAGTTTATGTTATTCCTTATACAATCTTTGTTCCTTGTCTTATTCATTATAAAACTTGTTGTTCAATGCAACAACGTCATTACTCCCCCTTTGTTCATAATCTTTTAGAATTCAGTGACTCGTTTGTTTTTATATTATTTTTCGAAATTCGTATAAGTAAGTAGTTGAATTCTAATGAACTAAACTTGGAATAGCACCAAAATAAATATTTTATACGTTAAAGTATTTCTAAATTCAGGCAAGTGTCTGTAATTCACTTTTATGTTTTTTCACTTTTGACGTTTTGATGTTTACCTACGTCTTTCTTTTATATTTAAGTTAAAAGTTTACATTCTGTTTCATTTAACGTAACTAAAATCAATAAATTACAATTTCAATTTATTTCAAAAAATTCAAATATCTTATATAATAGTTCATCAATAATTGAAAAAACGTTTAAAGTATCTTTTACAAATTGTACTACTAATATTTGAAATAAATATCATTGATGACAACGAAACCTTTGATTTTTTATATATATTTGTGCACACTTAAAGATTTGGTTTTTATTATTATTTTTCTTTAATTTTAAATTATATGTAATTTGATCAAATCTTAATCAGATTACAAGAAGTATACTTTTAATATCCTACTCTGTACACAATATTAATAACATACAGAAATAAAAGAAATTATAATATTACTGGGAGATACTTTATGATGTTTAATAGATTTAATTACAAAAATTGTTCAGGTTAATATATAATTGTGGTAATTGATCATTTTAGATTACCTTTCAATGTGTTTCATGCATTAATTGACCGTTTTTATATTATAAATACAATATTAATTATGGACACAGAACTTCCTAAAGATATATGAATATGTTTATTCTAAAAGCTTGGTGTCCTAATGACTTAAAAGAGTACTGAGTTATATTCATTTGATAGTTACTTGACTTCATTTTTTATCGATTGTCATTTCCGATTCTTGTTTTTCTTAAATATCCTTTTTCCAAAGTAATTTTAACGAAATCTAAATGTGTAGATATATAACATTTGTACATATAAAATTTAATGAAAATATTGATTACCAAATTAAATAATCGCCTTAAATCGCTATAGCCCTGGATCGACTTAACCGATTGATTTGAAATTGGAATATTATTTGAAAAAAAGGCCTGTTTTCGTATTTTTTCATAATTTAATAAAATTTTTAGCATTAAGCAGAATTCTCCTTTCAACAATTTATTTACTTACCAAATGATTTATTATTTAATGAAAATGAAATGCGATCACCCTATACAATATACAGAATCAAAATAATTTGTCTGTATGCTGTCGAAGTACATATATGTATGGAATTTATCGAAATAACAAAATCATACCGCCATCAAACATTATATATTGTTTATAACATATATTGTTGATATGTTCTACAAATACAAAACATCTGTATAACATTTCGGTATAACTTATGAATAGATTATCCCAGTATTAACTCTTCACCAATGAAAGAAGTTTTCTCAATATACATTCTAGTATATTGTTAATAAAGTTTAATTTTTTTCTTTTTGTCAAACATAAATACATAATTTTTCCAATATTCTATAATCTTCTTGAATTGGAAATCGTAACTAAAATTTTGAATTTTGAAAAGGAAGTTTACATCTAATGAGAATACTTAAAATTTATCGGATATATAAGGAGATAACAAGGATAAATTAATGAAGGAATGGTAAATTTACAAGTAGATATATGTCTCTCTAAAAATGTATCTCACTATCCCAATTATTTTTGGTGTTTAATTCTCGTGTGAGAATGTTCTTAAAATCTCATCATTTTAAAGTTTTTCATGTTTTCCTGCACCAGATAGTGATTTAACGTAAGAAAATGTTTTAAATGATCATTGAATAAAAATTTTAGCGAACATTTTCACAACTGAAAGAAGTAAATCAAATGAATACCATATAAATGAATATCTGGAATTCAGAAAAAAAAACTATTTAAAATTAAATTATGTATAATGAATTATATACATTAACTAAATTGCTTTAATCTCTGCTGAAAGCCTTATAAAAATTGATATTGCTTGCTTGAATGTTGTTGTTTGTTTATTTATTTTTTGATGTCCACCACACAACAACAAAAACAAAATAAATAAATAAAAAATCGAATAAAAAATCAGTCTAATTGTTTTTTAAAGATATTAATATCAAATTTAGATCAGGGCTTCGGAGTACTGTGTGCAAAAATAGAGAACTACATCCTGTAAAATGGAAGAAATTGTATTAAGAAAAGCTTAAATATTAAGGATCTGGATGTTGACCAATTTTTATTCCAATATTCATTGAGCTACCTCTGCCTTGTTTTTAGAAAGACTTCAAAATTTAGCGACTTAATGATTATTTCATTTATATAAATCGGACAAAACAGAAACTTTTGAACACATTTTTTTCATAAACGCTTTATTTGCGTACTAAAACCGATTTAAGGTTGAAAAAACCCAAAAAATACCAACTTTAATTTTCATGCAATATAAGTAGGTTTGATTTAAAGTGTTTTCATCCTCACAGAATTTTGATTATTTAGTGATTATATTGTATTTAGAACTAGCAACAATTTTTGAACTCATCATTTTTTTGAAAAATGCTTTGTTTTTGTGCTATACGTGATTTAAGTCACAAAAAAACTCAAATTCATTGAGAATGAAAAAAATTTATTTAATTTATAGGAGCATAGTCAAATATTGAAAGAAATCTTTCATACCTATTTCTATCTGTTTTAGAATTTCAACGAAGGCAGTGGCCTATGTTGCTACCAAGCTGATGAAGATTCTCCAGGGAGATCGATCAAGGATCGATCTATATCGGCAATAATCAAGTAGGCAGCAGTTAGCCAATCCTCATCGGGCGAAATAATGCCTGACGGTGGTTCCACACGAGGTTCAATGAAGTATCCTCAAGAGTTAGGGTTTCAGCGTGTTTGTTCTAGACATGCCTAGACCTAGCCCCGCACTCGGAAAGTGAATGAAAAATAATTGCACCGATTTTCAAGACATCTGCACTATTCCTTTAGTTGAAAAATACTTAATTCAATAAATTATAGTCGCTGCAATCCGATTTATTGTTATTGAGATATATGTGGAAAAAAAATTCACAGTTTTTATGATAGCAGCATTTATTTCAAAATAAAAACATTTTTCAAATCTGACAAAATCACATAACACTGATAACCACTTTTTCTTGTTGAAATTTGTTGATATGACATACATTACAATATAACAGTTATAGATTTTATGGATTTATCACCATTACACTCATAGATTTATTCGATTTGATAAATTTCGATTGATTCGATTTGATAAATTAATATCAATAGATAAAGCTATGTGACCAATTGTCTTTCGATGTCGTTGTTATCAAATTCTTAACTAAAAATCTATTACCGCTATCTACGAAGCCCTTAGAGCTGTAATTTTTTCATCATATATTATGAGACATCCGTAAAAGTCTGTTTGCAATAAAAGAAGAATTTTCGAAATTGGACTATAGTCTGTAAATTGTTATGCGTGAATACATAACGAAAACATACGGTCAGTCGAATATATAACTCTTCATTTTTGTTTGAAGCTGCTTAAAAATTATGAAAAACTTTATGATAGTTTATATATAAATGAAACAATACTATTATAAACTCATCCTATGAATATTTAATTTCCCACCCTGAAAATTTGAAAATTGAGTCCACTCAAATTTCGAAATTTCATTGCACTTAAGGTTCAGGATTTTAAATGATGTGTAACGGTGATTTAAAATTTTCCAATCTGTATGCTCAACTAGAAAACTGCGGATTCTGTTTATGTACACAGTCTACTCAATTTTCGAATAGAAGATACACATAGTGAATATCAAGAAAATGTAAGAAATAGAAAAGAAACAAAAATCATCTTGCAAAGGATATATAATATATATATATATATATATATATAATTATTGGTTTGGTACTGATAAGAATACTCAATGAGTTTTTGATTGACATAGCTATAAATTTGTTATTATACTTTTATCAATTAAACTGAATGTATCAATTGTGAGAATTTTTATTGAAAATACGTTCAATTACACAAAAACCAATATGAACAATAGACACAAAATGTACTCGTGATGTACGAATGTGCTCACTTAAACAGCTGTATATCATGTGTAACCTTTAACAAATTAGTACCAGTTTGGATATGAGATAAAAAAATGCATTTTCATGCTTTTGCAATTTTCTGTTAAAATTTTTTCCACGTCAATATCCAGAATGACTAAATTCAAAAAAAATTAAATCTCAGAAGTAAAACTACATCATATATTCAAAATATCATCAAAATTGAATGAATATGAGTTCACAAACAATGCCATTTCCAGATTACAAGGTATGTATCGCCAATTTAACATCGACTTAACAAACAATAAGGCTCAATAAGCCTATTTTCAATTATCAAAAATCTACATTTGGAAAATGTGACTAAAAAATTTATATTTCAAGATTAAGAAAAAGTCCATATACAAAACACATGTTTTATAAAACCTAATAATTATTGTCTCTATATATTCTACATAGGTACATCTAACATCTTCTACATACTTTTGAGCACGTAATTAATACTTTTGAAAAACAAATCAAATTAAAATTTTTCTATTTTAAGTGACGAACGAGTAGCGGGAGATCTTAAATTTTACTTATAGCTGTATAGAAATCAAAATTAGACAGTACTTTCATAAAATAACGTTTTATGGATCATTTAAAGGAAAAAAATTTTAATGTAAAGCTTTTAAGTATATATCTTTAACAAAGAAACTGTTTGTTCAAAACAAAAAAAATTTTGTTAAAAATATTTATCAAGAGCCAAATACTATACAATTACCATATCATATAAATATCATATAGAAATCTAATTCGAAATCGAAAAATAAATGGAGATTGCAAGCAGATATAATTTGATTAGTGTCATCATCAAATTTAAAATTCAGGTTTTAAAAACCAATAAAAAACCTTTTTTCTTTCTTGGCATGTGAATTTTTAACATTGAATTGAACATTAAAATTAAAAGCATGTTGTGTATGTTCGAGTGGTTTTAGCCTAAATTATAATAGTGACTTAATATTTGTACCTTTCAGTTTATAAATATATAAAGAATATAATAAATTATTTCACAAAATGAAGTGGTATATTCGTAATTAAGTAAATAAGAAGATGTATTTTAAGTTTAGAGTTTTAGGGTAGCATAATTAGTAAACATTCCTCTGTAATGAACACCTCTGTAAATTATTTTGATTAATTACGTACATAATTTTATCAACATGAAAACACACACGACAATTTATATTATTAATTTCAACTGATATATCATTTATTTCAACTAATATAACAATTATATATTCGTTGGTATTCGCAAAATGCAATATGCTTCACGCAGAGAAGAACGTTAATCCAGATCGAGTAAAGTTTCGAATATTATTAAAACTCAGTAACGGTCAAATTTGAACTATGTTTGCCTCATCATTATCTATTAAAAATGTATGATGATAAGAAATTGTTACATTTCAGTTACCTAAAAACTTCGGTAACAGTAACCTAACTTCATTTTTTATACGATTTTGTGTAACAATTTTGGATTCGAAAATATCCAGCTTTATCAATTTCAATAAAACTCAAATAACTGATGTAAAACTATGTCATATCTGCACATATGTCATTTCATCAAAATCGGATAAATGAATCGCGATATATCCGCATTTAAATCGAAATGAAAATTACCAAAAATATTTACTACATTTTCAAAATGGCGTCAGCGCTTGAGTTTGAATATAAGGTAAAAAACTACATTTTCCACAATAATATATATTAAAATTGCATGTTGCATTTAGCCGATTTTTTAAGGATTTTTCAAGATAAAACTCTGAAGTAATACGGATGATATGATAATGAAAATACCTATGCCAAACATACAAGGACAAATTGTACCTATGCCAAATGAACATAACGTTTCTTTACAAGAAAATACAATAACAGTAACTTTCTGGTGTACTTCTAAGCCTTGAAATTCCGTTTTGAAGCAGATGGCTTCAACTATCACTAAATTTAATGAAACACTGTATAACATAATTAGTGGATTTTTAGTCCAGTGATAACTAAAAAGTTAAAAAAATAAAATGCGCTAAAAAGAAAAAAAAAACTTTTACTTTATAACTTCAACTATCGACTTTTAAAGTCATTATACAATTTATATAATATCAAGGCTTGTCGCGACATTTACTTGTGTAGATACACAAGTTAATTACATAAGTGTTATTGGTTTTTTACTTTTTAAATTTGCAAACTCCGTCAATACGAGTACTTAAATGTCTCGTCAAGCTTTTATATCATATAAATTGTGTTATGACGTTGTATGTTGATAATTAAAATTTGGAAGTAAATGTTTATTTTTTCGTTTAGCGTAAATAAAAGCTTGTTTTCTAAAACGGTTTTTTACTACGAATTTATTTTTTCAATACTTTTACTTATTAATGCATTAAAAATAAGCTATAACGCATAATACTTTTTGTTTGAAAAAATTGTTGAGAATTTCAAAAAAAACTATATCTAGACAAAAATAAAGATTTTTTGAATCATCCTGAACTTGGTGCCTTCGTTATATTTATGTTTAACGTGAAACGAAAACGCTTCCAGCATGAATTATTGTTAATTGTATCAAACTAATTCGATACAATCAGGTACTTGTTGTTAGAATGTTAATTGATAGCGTATCAGGTAAATGGATACTTATGAAGATAGTATTTTTTGAATATTTTTTATTGTTTTAGTTTTGTTTGTTTGTTTTAATTTTTTGGTTTTTTTGTTTTTTGTTTTTTTTTTTTTGTTTGTTTCTAATCATATAATAATTTTAGAATATTGCTATATAACATAACGGGCCATATAACAACTTATTTAAATTTAAAGGACCTAGCGGCCTAGTGTATTTAAAAATCCTGCAGTTTAATAAATTGAACTATGCATCTGTTTTGTATTTAAACTAATTTGCTGCATATACGTGGAATTTAACTATTAATAGCATTATTTTATGTTACAAGGGAAAATTTAAATCAAAACACTTAATTATTTTACAATCATCTTTTAATCAGTTCTTGTTTAAATCAATAAACATTTAAGATTTCTGAGAATGGAAACTTTACCCATTTGTTAACAAATGAAACAAGTACGTATGAATTCGATTTCTATGCTTTTTCTTACAAATCGAATAACTAAAAATTTTCAATATTGATAGAAAATTTCACTACACACTGTAATATTATAAGCTTTTTATATTATTTTGTAAACTTCAACAGAATATAATATCCCAGTTATTATAAATAGGTAAAACATCATCATTCTTCATTAGCAAAAGACAAACTTGTAATAATTAAACTATAATAATTAAATTTTATTGTAATTTGTCAATAGCATTTTTTTAATAACAATAATCAAGTTAACTTACTAATCTAATGCCTAAAGGCTATAACAACAATGGCAGGTTTGAATATAAGGTTTCCTAACAATAAAAATATTTTTGAAAACTTTTTTTTTTAAATATTTTTACACATCAATTCAGATATAATAATTATACAATATTTTAATGCTATTTATATTAAATTTTTGAATGACTAATTATTATAATTGGGAAATAAAATCTAATACATAAATATAAAATTAATAACAAACCATAATAAAAATAACAATTATGTTATAGTTGATAATTATTGATAAAAGTTTATGGTTTTGGAATGAAAAATGGGAAAAATTTAAATATAGGAGATTCCGTGGTTGAAAGTTCAATAACAAAGGGATTTTGTATTTGGTGTTTTTGTATGCTATCTTAAAATTAATAATACTGTTTACGTCACATAATATGTCTCATACCTACCACGTATACTTAATAACTCTTATTAATTTTAATTAATTAATAAAATCAAAAAGAAATTGTTTTTCTATATTAATGTACATTTTGACTGTCTACCGAAAAGATTTGTAAAAATTCATTTTTCTATCAATTTGGAGGTCATTTTATTTGCTATCTGTCTTCGTTTTGTCTCACTTTTGTAAACCGCAGAAGTTTGAATAATTACTGTAACTAATGAGTAGTTAACCTCACTGATTATACTATTTATTTAATTTTAATCCATTTATTGAAATAATTTGTATACTAATTAAAATGCATTGTCTTGGATTTTCATGTACAGCTTTTTTTGATCATATTTTCCTGCGTTATTATAATATATTTACTTCCTGCAAATTAAAAAAAAATCTTTTGTATGTATTTTAAGGGTAGATTTAGATCAAAAGTTGAAACTAACTCTAATTATCATTAACAATTGCCAGTGACTTTTCTTTACCTGTAAAATCCTTACATTTATTTGTCACATTGGAGTTTACCAGAATAGTGTAATATTCATAGTTTGTTATATACCTGAATATTTTTAAAATGCAAAAAAATAAAAATAAAAATATTATATTAAAATGTCAATATCTTCTTGTATTTAAAATTTTTTACTATATAATAACTTCGTAAAAATCATTTTAATGTATTTAAATACGAATCGTCATACTTACCAAAAACTACTCCATCTCAATTTTTGTACGCTCTTTAAAATGTTTTTATGATGATATAAATGCATATTGCCAAGGAGAAACTCATGTTGCATTATTGTGTAAACCGAAATTGGTTAAATAATTTATAAGTTAGTTACTAAAACTTACCCAAAGACTGTGCGAACCATCTTTGACGTGAAGTAAACATATTCACTACATATTGTTTCACTAATATAATTATAAATCAATCTTTCGAAAAGTACACCTGGTAGATATGAGACATATTATGTGACGTAGACACTACTTCAATTAATTAGAAGTTTGCATTCAAAAAACCCTAATAAAAAATTCCTTTATAATTGAACTTTCAACCATGGTATCCCCTATTTTTAAATATTCCCCATTTTTCATTCCAAAACCATAAACATTTATCAATAATTATCAGCTCTAATATTCATTATTTTTATTTGTATTATTAACCGAACTAAGTGAGGTCCATGGTATAACAACGATTTTGCATTTTGTTTGTCTATATTTATCTATATTTGTTCCACTGTAACTTTCAAACCCTTCGTTCGATTTTGACGAAATTACGTAGGAACATTGATCACACTCAGAAAATTCATTGAATTTTTTTCATTAATTTTTCTCAAAATCCCTTTTTTCAAGAAAAAAATAAACTGTTTTCCAAAGAAATAAATAATAATTAATAGCCAGTTTCGAAAATGGGACCTTACATTTCGAAGCAGGTACTACCACTACTAGGCAACTGTTTATTTATTTCCTAATTATTGTATTATTTTTAGTTATTACATATTATATTTAATTTTTGACATACAATTTTATATGTCTATGTAAGATCATGTTATAGATTGTGTCAACTTTGTTCTAAATTTTGTGTACGTATGATTAATATAATTTTTATTTATTTCTGAGTGAGGTCTACAGTTCATAGAACTACAAGTAGTTCTATGTTATTAATTTTATATTTACGTATTAGATTTTACTCCCCAATTATAATAATTATTAATTAAAAAAATTTAATATAAATAGCATTAAAATATTGTATAATTATTATATCTGAATTGATGTGTAAAATTATTTAATAAGCATTTTTTCGAAAATATTTTTATTATTGGGAAACCTTATATTCAAACCAGCCATGGTTGTTACTGCGTTTAGGCATTAGATAAGTAAGTTAATCTGATTATTTTTATTAAAAACTTGCATTGACAAATTACAATAAAATTTAATTATAACAAGTTGTTCTTTCACTAATGAAGAATGATGAATTTACCTATTTATAATAATTGGGATATCAAATATCTGTTTAAATAAACATAATTAATATCTTCTGATATTACACATAAAAAAGACCTACTTATTAAGTACATATAAATGGGTAAAATTTCGATTCTCAGAATCAGAAAGTGTTTATTCAAAAGCCCATTTCTAACTATTCCTTACCCGTTTTGTAATTATTGATTTAAAAATGAGTCGATTCAGCGATCATTGTAAAATAATTGAGTGTATTTTGATTTAAATTTTTCTTTGTAGCATAAAATAGTGCTAGTAGTAGCTTAATCTAACATATATGCATGCGTAGCTTGATCTACTTTCAAATCTGGTGAGTTAGGCACATCAAGTTATTAGTGGGTCGACCTATGGCAAGCACAGTTAACAACAAATGAACATTTAAAAATCCTGCAATTTAAGAAATTTAACTAAGTAATACATTTCAACTGGTGCATATATATATATATATATATATATATATATATATATATATATATATATATATATATATATATATATATATATATATATATATATATATATATATATATATATATATATATATATATATATATATATATATATATATTATATATATTATTATTTATTATTTTTTTGACTTGAAAAGTTGAAATTTCGCTCTTTGTAAATGAAATCACTTTAATTGAATATTTTTTGTGTGTGTTAAATATTTTAAGGTTGCACGGACCGCACGCTAGTCACATAAAACTCGTTGTAGTGAATGTAATGTAGAAATTAAATTTTTAAATAAGTGATATACGCACCAAACATGTCAAAATTTACGAAAAATCAAAAACTTTGTATTTATAATGATAAAAATTTGGAAAAAATATATATATAAAAGTACATAAAAGTAAGGTTTTGCAACGCTAACCGAGTCCTGAAAAAGCCACGCCGTAATTCGAACAGCGGAACTCTAGCGATAACATTTTACCAAGCCATTTTTCATGCATAAATGTGACCAAATTGAGAAATAAACTCGTCAAATTAATGTTAATAACCACGCCGAAATTCGAACAGTGGTGTCAAATTAATTTTTTTAAGTAAATCATTTTATATTTCCATTATTGCTAGGTCATTCAAACAATGGTGAATCACTGCCCAAATATGGTCCTGAAAGTAACTAAATTGATCACAGACGTGTGGACTGCAGTAGCATTTGCCTCTTCTGCTGCTAATGTTAAAAGTACGGCAAGTAGCGAATGCAGCAATTTTATTAAATATAATCGAAGGACATCTTGATAAGGCTGACATGAAGGGTCGGTGCTCTACATTGGATATATAGGACACTGACTGTATGAATACAAAGCGATAAAAAGTGAAGCTCGTAAATAAATATTTAACTTATTTTTAATTACTGTTAAACACCATATGGTTATTTATTTTTATTTACATCGATTATTGATTTTACATTCAGTTTTATGAGTGTTTATTATTATAAAAACATTTTTTATCCTATACAATTTTCATTTATGAAATACAAATGAAGTTAAATATTTCAAATTTTTCTTTATAAGAACCAATACTTGTTTTCCAATAATAAGATTTCCAAAAATAAAAATATTTTTTTTTAAGTTTGAAAATAATCTAAAATTTGATTAAATTAAAAATTTTATGTATACAAATTCAAAAAGATTTCAGAAATCATGAACTTTCAAAAGATAAAATTTCCAGATATTGTATCGAAAAATTTTGTTTTTCTGAAAAATATTACTTGGGTAACGAAAATTCATATAAAATTCGTTAAAAAATAGTGATGTTGAATGGAGCAAGGCTCTTTTCCTAATTAAAAAATATTAATTTTTGTCCAACATATTTTAAATATTTTAATCAAACATATCGAATTAGTCAAATTAGAAACAAACCAAAAATCACTTACAATAGCCTCTTGTGCCTATTTTAATTTCGGAAACTTTTTAGTTTAATAGCAGTGTACTGCTGTAGTTTTAAATTCTTTACGAATGAAATTGTATTGCATGGCTGTGACTGTTTACATAGTCTTTATAAATAACTTATTTCTTGACTAAAATATCAAATTATAAGTCTGAACGATTTTTAATCAAGTGCTTAAATAAATAATTTATTGAAGAGAGCTTTACTTTGTGGAAATCCATGATAATATGACTGAAGAAAACTTCAAGGATATATATTTTGCATTATTCCACTATTAAATAGTGGCTTAAATAAATGTTTAAAATGTTTTTCAGTTTGTTAATATTGTAAGATCGATTTATCAAATAATAATTTTGTGATTTCAGTGTTTAATTTTAAATTTATTATTATCTATGACCTAATTGACCGATTTTGTTAATTCATGACATTAAACCCAACGTTTTGATTATTTTCTTGATGACGGATTTTGTTAGTGCCTTCAATATTTTCTTGTGTTACTAACTTAAGAGCCGAATGAAAGACCACATTATTACTATAAATCTAAGATCCACGCGTCTGAAATTGTCTAATTTTTATTGCATGTATATTACTACCGTTTAGCGGTTTAGTGCGCCATCTTAATTTCTAAAATAAATGAACCAAATTTATTTCATAAGAAAGTTTTCGACCGGTGCAATAAAAGTGTACAGTGTCGACCAGCCCTAATTGTCCCGTATCATGTTCCCATCTCTATAGAAGATATATTCTTTGCATAGAAGTTTACACATGATAGCGGGATACTGGGGCAATACTGATATGCCATTTCTCAAAACCCTTTATTTTGATGTAAATTTAGTTCATGTATCTTATAAATAAAGAAAAGCGCCAACCCAAAGTCATATTTATGCGTTATTTAAAATACGTCAGCTATAATGACGTTTAAATAAATAGATAAACCGTAAGCATGCTGAATATTTTATTTCATAGTTAACAGCACAAAACTATTTATACCAATGACTTTGGTCGTAGGAAGTGTAGTAATTGACTACGTTTAATTGATTGACAAACTATAAATTAATTAACTACGTTTAATTGATTGACAAATAATAAAACATATAAAAAAAGTGACGTAAATATTCATTAGTTAAACTTGGACTTTTTATGTTTTCATTACGGTTCTAATAGAAAAATTTGAATTTTGAGACAATGTAATTTACTAGCGAACATATAAGACGCAATTATATAATTGACTATTCGAATTACTTTCAACAATAACGATGAATATACGATGAATTAAAAAAATGCAAAGTCTGAATATTTCATGCTAATTGATAATTATAAAATACACAATGTTTATATTGTATTGAAAGTGTCTTAAATCGTGAAGATTTTAATTTTAAATATGTATGAAAGTAATGTGTCACAATTATTTTATCTGACATGTATGTATGGTGTAGACGAAGCTGACTAATGATTTTATTAAACATACAAACTCCACGAGATTATTATCTCGAAAAGACGCACTTATAGAAACAAAGCAGAATGTCTTTGCCTTACAAACAAAGCGAACAGCAACAACAGTAAATGGTATGTGACTATAATAACATTTTAACCACCTGTTGATATAATATATAAGGCACCCCTTTCATAAAACTTTAGACAACATTAAATGTGTCAGCTGTTGCACAGTATATAAAGTTGTATATCTACTTAATATACAGAATATTTCCACAATCAGTTATTTCGTATACAAACGTAGAAAAATCGAGTTCAACCTTTCTCTGGGTGACATGTATAAGTACAATGGCTCAGTCTTAAAATTATAAAATAAAAATTTATCCTATATTTCATAGATTCTGATAATAATAAGTGAAAATAACAAGTAACTGTGTTAGTTATTTAGATACTCGACATATGGTTCAGTATCAATATTTCAACTATTTAAATGAAGATAGTTCCTAATATACTGAAAATATGCTGCCCATACAGTTATAAATACATATATTATACTAAAAATATGTACTGCAAATATATGCGCTTATTAGCTAAATTTACGGTGATATCTAAAAAGTTTCTGAAAAAATATTTCAAGTAAAAGTTGTTTGTTTTGAAAAAATAAACATTTTTGTCTTTTTCAATTTCTTCAATTTTAATGATTTAAAATTTGGGTCATGGAACGTCACGGATCCATTTGATCCAATGGACCGTATTTGCTCATTAACGAACTTGATCTCACATTTTATGCCTAGAGTACGGCATGCTATTTCATTTGGATTTTAAGTTACCTTAGTTACGGAAGAACAATGCTAAAATTTTCTTCGTGCAGTCAATATTTTCGAACTATTACGAGCTTAGACTAAAATTAATTTATTCTAATATCCATTGTTCAAAAAATTAGTTAGGCACATTTCCCAAAAATAAAGCTAAATAATATTGAATAAGACAAACTTACGGAATATAATAATAAAATCTACATGCTTATGGTTGAATAAGAGACTTATAGAAATCCTCCAAGTAAAAAACTGTTATACATTTCAGACTACCCAAATACGACTTTTTGATTATGAAATAATTATGCTAATAAAACCACTTCATTTCACATTATCAGCAAACTAATAACTCAGTTTTTTCTTTTTGAAAATAAAATGAAAGGCACTTAAAAGGCAAAAAAATGAAAATATTGTTTGAAGAAGGATCTACATGGTCAATTATTTTATTTTATCATTTGTGATATAAAACAATAATTCCAAAATATTTTATAAATAATATGAAAATTATAACACTTTATATTTTGAATTGAGTACAGAAATGTATATATATAATGAACGAAAATTTAACAAACAACTTTGATTAAAGTTGTTTTTTAATAATCACAAGCTTTCCTGATTGCTTTTGTGCAAATAACCACCATAACTAACCAAAGAATCATTTTCTTAAAATAAAATAATAATAATAATAATAATAATTGAAAATGAAATTGATTTTTGTTTATCTAAAATATTAAACAATCCATTCCATTCAAATAAATGAATATATAATGAAAAACAATTTTAAGATTTCCATGGGTTGTTTAATGACGAATTGATTCGCTGACTATTGTATAAAACATGCTACTATATTGTGTAGTATGATTGATTGTCCGATGTTCGGTAATGTTTTATCACTCGATTTTTAAATTTGTGTGTTTTATTAATGTAATAGTGCCCATATATATGATATTGTCTGCGAATTTGCGCGATGAAAAAGTTTGAATCATTGCAATAATGTTCAATTTTTATGACTTTTCTATTTTTATAAAATTGAATATTTTTTTTATGTACTTCTAAAATGCTAGTAGCAATAAGATTTATATTTCTTGTACTACTACGTTAATTTATAGATACAGCAATTTACAAACAATATACAGACTTTATCTCTTAAAAGTATACATTATCTAGACAAAATATAAATCATTGATGAAGTAGGCAAAAGGTTAAACAGTATGTAAAGTATCATATTAACAAAAATGTTCCCTTACTATGCAAAATATGCAACTAATAATGATCGATGAAAAAGAACATTGAACACTGAATCTAACGTAACATTTATTGCGCAAACATCCAGTCCATCCTATCTTACGAAATTCTCATATGGGGTTCAAGTGTGAAATGGAAGTTAATTTTTATAATACCGAGGAAAGTCATGCATATTATTTTTAACTACACAACTAGAGATGAAACTATCGACTTTTTTAGTTTAGAAAGCATTTATTAAACATAAAATATTTACTTTACATATTTGTATACAACTGCGGCTTATTATCGAATCTAGATATTGGAATTTGTAGTTAGGTATATAAAGAATCTATGAAACATATTTCATGTGTTGAATGAATTTGATGTACTTATGTGTTGAGATTATTTTAGTATTTAATTCCTAAGGGATTTGAGAATTACAGCTTTAAGAATTATAGGTTTTTCTGCTGAATTCAGTCAAACGTATTTTTTATTAACAAATAATGGGTGTGCCATTATTATATAGGTACTTCGATTAATCATTATGCTTTTATTGCCCATGAGCGAAACTAAATTAATCTATGTAGATACTACAAGTATGGCATCATCTTTCTTTTCTTTCCAGAAAAGGTTAAGCAAAAAAAAAAAACAATTAAGACTGTAAGATGAATAAAAACAAACATTCGCACTTAGCCTTTCAAACGAAAAACTAAAACGTAAGAAAATATTTTTAAATTAAATACTTCTATAAACAATTTACTTATGATCTATATTTCGAAGTCAATGAATTCATGTTTTATATGAAAATATGATTATTGGTTTGAGTATTAGTGAGGCTCCAGTGCAATTGCAATAAAATTAAAATTTTTAACGATTAAGACAATTTCTATAACAACACGGTGCGGGAAACCATTTAATATTATTATTTATTGCAACCCTTGCAAAAAACAAAAAAAAAATGCTATGAATAATAATTTTTTTAATCTATTGCATAGCTTCTATCGCGGGTTTGAGTGCGGGGGCCGAATCCAGAAATTCCGTAACGAAAAAACCTCACATGTTACAAATCATCATTTCCATAGAAACCAAAATCTAATTTTGAAATTCAAAATAAAACTTCTTTATCTATTCAAAATAAAACTTCTTTATCTCTTCTCACTAGCAGTATGACGAACTGTCAACTATATAAAGTGTGCATATCGCATTGTTCAAGTATTACCGGAATCATTGCATAGCTTCTATCGCGGGCCTTGAGCGCGGGACCGAATCCAAAAATTCCGTAACGAAAAATCCTCACGCTCCCCACTCCAACGGGCAAGGAGGTGTGGCTTGACGAATCGAGACGAGCTGCTCCGAAATCGGACGAATACATAAGCAGCTGTTTATGAGAAAGTATATAGGTGTATAGGTGTAAGAAAAAGCAATACTGCATGAATAAAATAAATAAATAAATAAGAAATTATAATTGCATAAGTTGATACAAAATTCTATGCAATAGCTTTACCGCGGCAGTCCCCGAGTGCCACGCGTCTTTTTTTTTTTAAATGATAAAACGTATTATTTAACTTTTTTAAATTGTCTTATTATTTTTTTACACCTATACCCCTTAGCGCTGCCATTTTTTCCTCTAATATTTATTCTATTTATCTGGAAGTTTATCCATTCAAATAAAACAAATATCCAAATTGGATTGCAAATGAAGAAATTCTGAGGGTGCAATATGTCGATAAACAGATCCAAAATGAAAAAGCAAAGTTAATTTTAAATCCTATTAAATAGGCTATTTCCTAAGAAATTCTAAGAATTTAATATCTTTACTATCGAAACATTTTGCGCTAAAAGTAGCTCTCGAATAATTTTAAAAAAATTTCAATTTTACTAATATTTATCAATTGAGATATTCTAACAGTTTTATTTGAACTAGTATCTTGTGCGTTCACTCGACGCTTCGAAAAGCAGTTTCAATATCATAATATTACAATCAAACAATAATTGGGAAACCTATGCTTGCTTACATGTGTTGATAAATATTTAAATGTTACGTTGAATATCAATTTAGACAAAATTTGTTGAAATTTTCGTAGAATTTCATCTTTGGTACAAATTCTGCAATAGCTAATTTTGTATGGAGCGAAAATTGGCTAATACTCAGTAACAGTTAATTATGTCATTACATATAGAATTCAATGAAACATTTAGAAAATACTGTTTAAATATTGATTGGAATTTTAAAATGACTAATGTATTTTACATGTCACCAATTAATTTAACAACTAAATTCACTGTATCGATGAGGTTAGTTTTATTTAAACAAATTATATCCATATTTACTACCGTAGATGATGTGTAGGTACATATACAATTATCATTCAATCCCGTGAAATATTTAATAAACAGTTTTGGTCTGAGTACTTTCAGTAGATACATAGGAGAATTTTTGTTAGTAACTTTGTTAAACTACGAAATGGATATTTTAATAGAACACTTTGATTAAATAATGTAATTATTATCAACAAATTCAGCATGGTTGGGGTAATGCATTGTTTTGTAATTGAATCGTAATAGGGTTTTATTTACAAGATAAGAGAAAATAATATTATCCAAAAACGATATCGAAATATCAGACATAATTCAATGTGAGCATTTTTAGTATCGAAAATAACCAGCGGAAATACAAACAGAAAGTTCTGGTAAAATAGTGGGAATTAGAACACAAAATGTTTTCAAATTGATACAAATTATAAATTTTTAGAAAAAAATTAAGTTAATTTAATTTTTATACTGAAGATTAAAGAAAATGTACAGGTATAAATTATAAAATAAGATTAATTAATTAGTATAATAGTAAATAATAATTACAAAAATATTCACCGAGAAAACAAATAAATAAGTACAGTGCTTTTCGAATTGTTGCTATTCTAAAGAATGAAAAACAAAAAACTATTTTACTAAAATTAGATTATTTAGTAGTGGATCTACTAAATGGGTTTATAAAGAGAAAAATAGTCTAATATAGCAAAGAACATTAAGAGATGATATATAATACACTGTGAAAATTTAACCTCTATAAGTCAACTACTTTAGACCCCTAACAGAAAGGTGGTTTAAGGAAAAGAGCGTCAAGAAAACTCTCATCTTTAGTTGTAATCAAAAGATTCGAAATAAACAAAATTAATATTTCTTAAGCTTAATTATATCTATAATAATGTAAAGAGAAAATATTTTTTGTTTCTTTGTTCGTTTATTTGTAACGAATAGCCTCAAAAACTACTGAACAGATTTGAAAAATAGCCAATAGAAGGCTATATTTTCAGCGAGTAACATGAGGTATAAAAATTTTCATTAATGCAATTATAACTGCGTGGACCACAATTTGAAAATACAACTTTAAAATGGTTAGGGAAATTAAAAAACTGTGAAAATAAAAAATACTGTTATTACGTTAGAATTTTATAGTCACACGCCTCATATTTACACAATGTTTAGCCATCTCTTAAGTGTACTTGAACTGAATAAAAGCTCATTATTTTTAATTCCATTGAGAGAATTATTCTTATTTAAAATACATATTCAAACACTTATAATTTAATTAACCCCAGGTAATATTCACGTGTCTATCCATCCTTAAACATTTTCTAATTTTATATAAATTTAACACAAATTTGTTATAGAGAAACTGCGAAAGCTAAATGAATTTACTCTTAAGAATAAATAAAAATAAGTTTCTTTTTTCCACAAATCAACATAAAATATATTTTATAATTACCGAAGGCTTATGTGTAAATTGTCTTGTAAAGGCAAAGCCGAATAGAAATATAGTAATGTTAAACTTGCAATTTTATTCTAAATAGTCTTTTATATGCTCATTTATCTATAATAGAGAAAAGAAATTTACTATGGTAAAACCGAAGAATAATTCCATACCAATGAAATAATACCTACTATATTAGTAAAGTGGGTTTTATTAATTGTAATTTTTCTATGATAATCTGAACCATTGTAGTATTGACTTATGATATGTTGCACCATTAACTATTAATAGCATTGTAGGTAAAAAAAAAGACGTGTGGCACTCGGGGACTGCCGCGATAAAGCTATTGCATAGCATTTTGTATCAACTTATGCAATTATAATTTTTTTTTTGTTTATTTATTTTATTCATGCAGTATTGCTTTTTCTTACACCTATATACCTATATCCTTTCTCATAAAGCTTTCTCAGCTCGTCTCGATTCGTCAAGCCACACCTCCTTGCCCGTCGGAGAAGGGAGCGTGAGGTTTTTTCGTTACGGAATTTCTGGATTCGGTCCCCGCGCACAAGGCCCGCGATGGAAGCTATGAAATAGCTTAAAACAATTATTCCAACATATTTTACCTCTACTAATGCTTGTGGTCTCTCTTACCATCGAACATAATTAAAGCAAGTATTCGTATTATAGTAGTTAGCATTTACTTTTCTTTCTACACATATCAATGTAGAATTATCGACATATTTTAGAAAAACATCAAAACCAATAGCTTATTGTTAATACGGCAACTCTCTAAAATTATTTCAATTCCAAATGAATATTCCATTTTCAATATTAAATATTACGATAAATAATTTTATAAAATGCTTGCATGAAAAACAGATATATGAACATTTATTTTAAATGCGTATCACAGTTTAATAAACACTTTATCGAAAAGAAAATTTCTTTTGCCCTTATCTACCAAAAAGTATAAGCAAAATTCGCGGCCGATTCGTACGATTTTTTACTGCATTATGAACAATTTTCGTCAAATTAATTGATGCATAGTTTCAATACAAATTATATAATATCAATATATTCCGTCAGCGTGCAAAATAAAAATATATATATATATATATATATATATATATATATATAAATATTTGTATTCCATTATACGAGAATACTATAAATTATTTAAGGATCTGGAATGAGTGAACGAGTGAGTAAAAATTGAGCTCCGCATTCTGTCAATACAATTGTATTATGAATAACTGAAATATTAAGGATCACAATGTTACCAGACAAAAATTTTTTAGAATACACTATAAACTTTGGACTTTTAATTCGCTTATAGCTAGGTTATAGATAGAAAACAGAGCATTTTTAAATATGGTATACTTGGATTCGAGTGTAAATGTTTAATTTCTTTTTTTGTATTTGCAAAAAGTTTCGTAATATTTTTTCTTCCTAATAGAATTCGGATGTTTGGTGACTGTTTTTCGAATGTAAATTTTTTTAGTAGCACGAAAACAAAGCATTTTATTGAACAAATGATAAGACTTAGAAACCATTATTTTGTAAATTTTCTAAGAAAAATTATCTTTTGTTGTTATCAACAGTGGAAATAAAAGATCGATCCGATTTACTTTAATCTACAGAATTAATCAAGTATGAGTTAAGTTCTATAACAATTATTAATAACCACGTCCCTTGACGCCCTTAACTCATTTATTTCATAATATATTATTTCATTATTAACAGACATTTTATTTTTTATTAATTTCTATAACTAAGATGAGTTTCCTTTCGTTTCAAGAACACGATTCGATGTCAATATCCGTTTACATTCCTTGATGAGTCTATTAAGAATTTTTTAAAAAGTTTTTGCTACACAAAAATTTGGTACAATTAATTTTGCTTACTAATATAAAGTTTGAAATTTTTCTAAAAAGTTACAGAACTTACGATTGACATTATCAGCATTGTAGAAACAACTGACATTGAGCCTTGAAACAATTTAAGCCGTCATCATTAATGTCTTTTTTACGAGTAAATATTTTTTTGTGCATTTCTAAATCATTTAAGCTACAGGCAATCCAATAAGCATCGGAGAAAAAGCAAAATGTTTCAAATGTATTACATATATTTGCTTCAAATTTAATAATATTCGTAAACGAGTTGTCAATCAAAGTGGATTAAAGTCGAAGTTTTACGAGTAACAATTTACAGTCCGTTTTCTTTCATAACATTAGAGAAGATTGATCGTAATTAACATTGGACGTCATATTCAATAAACCAAAAAAAAAAAAAATTAATGATGATTTATATTTGTTTTTTATTCCAGAAATTTTAGAAGAAGAAACATTTAGTAAATAAGTTTTTGAACCTTGAAATATACTTTTAATACACGATACAGTCAAATTGCTTAAAGTATTTCCTGTTTTTGATGGTTAAAATACTTCGCAAAAAAAAAATCATAATTATATATACCAATAACATTGTATTGTCCTGGTCTAGTATCTACGTAAATGTGCAAATATACCACCATTAATATTTTTCATACTTTACAGATATTCGAAACGAAATAATGATAATCAAATATATAAAATTCGTAATATATTTTCGTCTAGTAATAAAATCTTTCTACATGATTTAAGAAGAAGTATGTGTACCTCTGTATACATATTTAAGCCTGGACATACACGATAAGATTTGTCTAGAAATTCTCATCAGAAAATGCCATATAATTCTTAGCGTGTATTTTACATAAAACCTTACAGACGGTAATAGTATTTCGTAAGACATCTGAGTTTCTGATCAGAAAATCTTATCGTGTGCGCTTACATACGATATTGTCTTAAATAGCATTAGAATTTCTTATAAGAATTTCTTACAATGTTGTCTGCAGTAACATCAGAATATCTGAAACAGGCCAGCTTAAAAAAGTAATTAATAAATTTAAAATATTTGAAGGCAGATCATTGATTCTTTGTGGTTGGTGGTAAGATTTATAATCAGAATTGCTTATCGGAAGCCTGATGTATGTTCAGAATTTCTTATATAGCTATCTTATGATGTGTGATGTACTTAAGACGCTGCCTGAAGTATGATCAGATTTTTATACGAATTTCTTATAGAGTTGCCTGATAGTGTGCGATGGCCATCAGATTTTTTTATCAGACAAATCTTATCAATGTGCAGCGTTTAAAGTAATGATTTTAACACGTAAAAAGTCCACTACAGAATGATATACAATGGTATGATCATTGTGATACTGTACACTAAAACGCTTTTCTAGTTCTCTCTCATTATTTGCATCATGCACCTAGGCATTTATATTTTACAAGGAAATAATCTGTTACAGGAATAATAATTTAACCTAAGGTATATTTCATATTATCTATTGTTATTAAACTTTAAGATCTTATATTATGGTGACTTGTGTCTGCATTGCAGAAATTATAACAAACATCTAACTAACTTCATTGTAAGAAAGATAATTAAACTCACGAATACAGTAAATATATCACATTGAAATGAAAGTAATTGAAAAATTTAACAGGATATGAAATTTGGATAATTTTTAAAATTCATGGTCAAAAACAGTTATTTAATTGACTTTTATTGATTTTATTGAGTTTTATTTTGCCTATGATACAGGATTATACAAATTTTTGAAATCATTATCATAAAAATTTCAATAGTTTAAAATTATACCCTTGACAATTTTCACATACTTATTTTAAACTTATAGTACCTGAACAATATTTGATTGATAACACATTTTAATGGAAAATAAACGTTTTTTAATAGTTAAACACAAAAGTGCAATATTTTATATTTCCTCGATTTTATAGGCCAGTATAGAGAGAGCGCAGGAGGCTTATAAGTAATCAAAAATCGAAGAATAGCTAAATTATAAAGAATTCGCATATTGCAAGCAACTTTTTTTTTCAATGTATAGAACCCTTCCCTTCTAATTTAGGGCAATGCAATGGATTCTGTAAAAACATTTTGATGATTACTGAATGTATATCGAACAAGAGTTTTTAACGTGATTTTTTCGGAAAATGTTGCTTTTTTTGGAAAATCGCACAAAAATTTTTAAAGTTCATTCAAGTTTATGTGAATTCATTCATGTGCGATGTAAATTTGAAAACAATCACGAAAACCAAAATTCTATTAGTAAAAAGAACTACACTAGAAAAAAGTATGTAGGCTGAAATAAGTGTTAGTGTTCAGTTTTTACTGTTTTTCAATTTTAAATCACTTATTTTCAATAATACTCAATAATACTTCATAGCATATACTCTATTGATTTGGAAAGCGTAATGGGCGTATTTCATAAACAAAACCTGAACTAAATATCGATCTGCGAAAACCCGAATCCTTAAGATTTAAGCTAAATCTTTTGATGGAATTGCAGTCTTCGAGTTTTGTATATTTAACTATTCTCTTCATCTACTCTTATAGATGTGCCAATGCCAACGAAATAAATAAAAAATACATTACCAATAAAGGACATAACTTCCTGAGAATGTGAGAATCTATTATATTAATATCTGGATGTTCAAAATAGCTTCACCGAGTCTTCATCAAATGAGTTGCAATTTCAATATTAGGTGCAAAAATAAATTTTCTATATTATAATTGAAATAAAATCTGATTTAATTTTTGTTTGTTTGTTTTTTTTTTTTAAATTCTAGATTTCTAATGAAAAATTATATCATGCATGTAAATATCAAATTCCATCAAAGTCAAGAAAATACCTAATTTTCAAATATATTTCCTTAAAAAGAAAGCTATACCAAATGCAATTTGGATGTGAGGTAAAATGAATTTTCTACATTTTAATCACAAAAAATTTTTTTGTTTGCTTAGTCTGCTATTTTAATCTTTTTAATATCATGAATAAATAAATTTCGAGTTTTTCCCCAATTTCCTAGATCAAATTATTTTGTATTTTATAAATACGTATTTCAACTACAAAGTAATCATCATCAGTATGAATTAGCTAGTTAATTATTCTCTGAGGAGATGTTACTCGTTACTGCAAACCGTTGTGCAAGTAATATCAGCATCGAGTAACATCTCCTGAGAGAATCATTACAACTAGCTAATTCATACTGATGATGAATACTTTGTAGTCGAAATTCGTATTTATAAAATACAAAATAATTTGATCTAGGAAATTGGGAAAAAAAATCGAAATTCTGTTTTTCATTAGCCCGAAGATTATTAAAAAAGTGTTATATACAATATTTATGTCATTTCTTTGTTTGCTGTTATTTTAAATTAGGAGTTTTTGAATGTTTAAGGCTTATTTAAGCTCAGGTTATCAGAAGAAATTACTGCTGAAAAACAGGTCCTCATATATTTGCAAAATAAAAAATATTGCATAAATTTAGTCATTTAGGTATTTTTCCCACCGGTATATTTGGATAATTAAACGGATAAACTAGAAACTACTCCCTACTTCTCCCTACTTGTTGAATGCTTTGTTTAATATGAAACATACTGGTGAATACATAAGTTTATATTTACACTTATAAAGCAGGTATATTTATCTCAATTATTTGATGTTAATTTGTAACAACTCTTACATATTATACTCGTATTTATTTTTTTAAGGTTCCTCGGGCGAATAAAATAACATAATGCATATAGGTAATTGCTCAAATTTTAGAAGTTAAAGGCATGCATGTTAAGATTTATATTATAGAAAGTATCTTTATATATTTCTATTCTATTTTGTATGTATAATACACACATGATGTAATTTTCCACGCATGAGGTGATTTGAATCTTGTTTTGAACCATTCGATTATTCTGAATATTAACAAGATAAAAATAGCTTAGTAAGCTATCACAGAAAATTGTGTGTATAAAATGTGTAATAGAAATTTTAACTGATACATGATTTTCACGCATGATATCCTCGGCTATGCAATTTTTGCAATTGAGATAATCCGAGCAATATTTAACTAAGCTGAAAAAACAAATGCATCTGCAAGATGTCATCCACGCAATGTTTTGTGAAGAGCATCAAACAAAAAGATTTTATATTTGACATACTTAATATGGATGGAGTGGATTCTAAATCTTTCACTACATACTCCAACGATTGAACAAAATGTTCGTTGAGCATATTAGGTCTAACTTTTGGTCATCAACTTGAACATATTAGCATTTATCATTTTCAAGATAAAGTTCTTGTTTGAACATAGAATGGTAATTGATATGCAATATATTTGTAAATGGTTTCCATCCTGAGCATTTTTTTATCAATTTTTAATTAAATATTCATCAAGTAGTATTGAACATAAGTCATTCTTCTTAACAATTTTAATAAACCAACAAACCGATAGACTTACAGGGAAGGTAGTGCGAAATGATAGTTGCTCAGGAGGTTATAAATCGTCAGTGTATACAAAAAAAAATTTTGAAAAAGAAAAAATTCAAAGATAAAAATAAGAATAGATTCCTGTATATTCATTCAAAACCATGATCTACGCAAACACATTTAATTTCAGGTAAACAAACAACTGATATGAAGGTGAATTAAACAAATTTGCGTACATAAGAGTATTTCGATACTTATTATCTCGTAATCAATCAAATTGCGTTACTTCCCAAATTATCGGGGATAGTGCATAACGGGCGAATAAACTTCCGAAATGTAAAGAATAAAATCTAAAAACATTTTAAAAAATTTGAAAATCTAACTTATTTATAAATTTTGCTACAACCTACTCACTATAATTTGTTATTTAGAATCGGGTTTTCAATAACATTTTTTGCAAAGTAACAATAAATAAAACACAAGACAGCTTAAAGTATGTGTATATAGTGGTTTTTCACATTTTATTGGACATTAAAACTGTAGTTAGTTCATTTTTAAGAGAAATAGGTAATTAATGAGCATGTTTTATACTTTTAATGCAATATATAAGTTAACTACTAGATAAATAATGAATAGAGCGACAGTATTGTTTTCAAGGAAAAAATAGTAAAATGGCTTATACAACAAACATGTTCATTTTGATTGAACTTGAATGAACTAAAATGTAATAAGTTACATGGTTAATAAAGTAATCAGCATTTTTTAGGTTCAATGATGGTTGCACAGCAAATTATTTTCTTTACAATTTCAAACCATAACAATATGAAAATACAATTTGTCAATCAAAAATGTGTATTAGAATCTTCTTTTGTACTCCGAAAAGCATTTTATAGTTAGTTGTACAGTTGACTGTGAACAGATGTATTTAATATTAGCAGTATGCATTTTTCTATCTATAGCACTGATGATTATAAATTTAATAAATGGTATAGGTTTCACTTGTTATTTTCTAACGAATAGTCAAACGGATACTAGTAAATTATAGGAATAAACTGATTTTTCTACGAAAAATATGTGATTGAATAATATTTGTATTTTAAATTTCACGCTTGCAATAAATATTAAAAACAAGTCAGCCACTTTTAAAGAAAGAGATGGCCGCTTTTCTGGTTAGTGGGAAATTTTTCAAAAAAAAAACTGCACAATTTTTTTACACTGTATTTTATTACACTCTTGTTAAATTAAATGATTTTCAATTGAATTTTGAATAGTTTGCTTTTTAATTTTTAAGTTTGTACAGCAGAAGTTAATGAGATAAATGGTAAAAATTACAGTGAACATTTCATCATTCATATATATAATATGAATTATATCTTACATACTTAACAAGCAAACTATTCAAAATTTAAAACTCAATGGAAAAGCATTTATATAAAATACAGTATAATCATATTGTGCAGAGCATAGTATTAGCATGAATCATTCAATAATATCTCGATTACCGATTTTACTACTTCAACTGTAACGGTTTTTCTCGGATCTGAAGTTATTTTATTAAATATTTAAGAATAATCTGGATATGGTCTGTCAAAACTTATAATCAAACAACAAAAGAAATAAATGCATTAATCATTTAATAATAAAATTATTTTTATATTATAGCTTCTTTGTTTTTGGATCAACTTTAAATTAATTTTCAGGTTTTGTTTTGATATTGAGTCTATTTTCACATTTTGATTGAATATAACAAATTCATTGTCATACAAATCCCCAATTAACATGTTTTACTTTCATATCCATAATACCTGTCTATTAGCATGGAGGAGCTACCTTGTGTAAGATTATATATTTTATTGGCTTATGGTTCAAAAAATTGTTTTTAACTATAAGTATTTCAAGTAATTTTTGTTTATGTTTTTTTTTTTTTAAGAATGGAAAAATAACGATAAAATGTAGCCACTACTGAGACCGGAAGCTGGCTTCAGACACTAAGGTTGAAAACAGAGTTAAGAGTTGGGTTACCTAGCGCGAGAAGTTTTGGCCTAAAGGCCTTCCTTTTTCTCCTTGACACATATGTTTCTGGAGGCCAAAGATTGCTTCTCCCCTATTTGTATCCTGTGTAAAGGATACATATAGGATATCCTGTGTTCGAAGTAAAAGCAACAAAAGGTGAACTTACAATTAAACTAAGTATATTAAGTCTGATATATACTTCTACGTCAGCAAGGAGGCGAGTACCAGCTAATAGAATCATATGGTACTATTATTAATATTTACTAATATAAACGAATTAAATTACAGGAGAAAAGCCATCGTTTAATGTAATTATATCGTGCATAATACGTGGAAGAGCATAATAATCAATTGAGGGACTACGAGTAACTGAAACTTGTAATAAAATATACGCATTCTAGAAAATACAATAATTTCTGCAATTAATTGCATATAAATTGTATAGCAAATTTTAAACTTATTGAGTAATTACAAAAAACGGTATTTAATAGTAGTTAGTTGGTTGAAAATTCTAAGAATGATCGAAGAAATAGTATTAGTACTTATTTTTAATTGAAAAAATAAATAATACTTCATTTAAATTTATTCAATTTCAGAGGAGTTCCGCTTGTTAAACCATATATATCATACACAGACATAATATCATTTGATTGATAGAGTAGTATTTCGTAACCATAGCAACGAAAAAAAAAACAATTTTATGGACGGTGCCCGAATGTAATAATATTACACAACTACATTTGGACATCTATATTTTTATACTCAACATATAGACATCGCCAAAAATCAACACAAAAACGATAAAAGGCAGCGCGAGTTGAAATTATGGTGACGTTTTGTTGACATAAAAAGTTGTTTCAAGTTCGTTAATGACCAAAATCGGTCCATTCCATGTAATGGATCCATAACCCAACTTTTAAACCATTCAAGATTTATTGAAAATGTAAAAACAAAAAATGTGTGTTTTTTAAAAGAAAGTTTTGTTGGAAACATTGTTTTCGTAAAATTATTGGACGCAACAATTTTCTATACAGTGTATATTAAGAATATTTTTTATATGAATGCTTAGCATTAAAAACAGTTCAAACATTGATAATTATATATCGAGTATCAAAACAGTTAAATCTGTTATTATCTTCATTTTCTTAACTTTAAAATAGACGTTCTTACCGACTTTCTACAAATAGAAAACAAAAAATTCTTAATCAGTAACGCTTTTTAAAAATTTTTATGCAATAACATCATCTTTTATTTTACAATTATAAAGCTGAATTGTCTTAGGAAGTTCATTTATTTATATCCTTAACAATATATTCTTCCGTTTTAATTGTAATAACTATTAACTAGCAAAGAAGTAAAATAAATATTCGTCAAGCTGGCAGAGCACAATATTCAAAATTGGATTTAAATATGATCAAAATTAGGTGCTTTTACTATGCCCCAATTTTTAATTAAAAAATTTTTGGGCATATTTAGTCATTTAATCATTCCCAAAATTAATTTAATTTGGGAATCATTAAGGTGCACTCCGAAATAAAAAGTATATTAATAAAACGTAAGCACTAATTAGGTGATTTTATGAAGTGCCTTCAATAAATCAATTTAATCAAAATTACCAAAAAAATACGTGCTATATGAAATACTAAAGAAAAGTATGAAGCTAAGATGTTGCAAGGATATTTTTGGTAATTATGATTAAAATGAATGTATTGAAGGCACAGCATAAAAGATCCTAATTCTGGAACTTACATTATATAATAAAAATTATTTTTTCACATTGCTCTGTCAACGTGATATCACGGCAGCAGTGCATCATAATAACTCAATTTCCTTAATTAAAAACTTGAACCCCTAATTTAATTTTATTGCATCTAAAACCCATATTATTTTAAGTATATTTAAATTCAATTTTGAATACTTTGCAATACTAGCTTGTCTAATATGATTCTTTCTCCGATCTGCACGAAAAACTAAGGAAACAGGCTAGTTCTTTTTCAACAAGATATGATATAAAATTAGTTAAGACCTTAGACCTTGCCATTTGGATGAAAATAAAATCAGTTGAGACCAAAGACCTTGCAGAAGATAACAGACAACCGGTTTAGATGAAACTTTCGGTGCCTAATTTACTTACAGCTATCTTCGAGTAAAGTAGATTTAATGTTGAGTAAAGTTCCTGAATAAATCACTAATAAAATCACTTAAAAAATATTTATCGCAAAAGTAATAAACGCTAATTTACAAATATTTGTCTGATTGATTCGAATAGATAGCAAAATCAATATTTTGTTTTTATATACAAGAATTATTTTTCGAACACTAAATACCGTAAAATTTTTGAACATTTTTTTTAAGAAGTAGTAATATAAAAAATGTTTTAGTATAATTATGGAAAATAAAAAAAAAAAACAACAAAGTCTCTACAAAGATATATAATATATAGAAAATAGTGTCATATTTTCTCTGCCTGTCTTTTAAAATCATATAATCAGATTCTATTTATATTATGCATATGTAGCAAATGTGATAGTTTATTTTAGATAAGATTTTTTTTCCTGGCCCAAATTCTTCTTTCATATGCATCGTCATTAACAAAGTCATTGGAAAATCTTCAAACCATTTTTTATAATTTTAAAATTTAGAGAGAAGTATACAGATTTTTAAAAAATATTCAGATTATTGCTAAACATTGAGGAGTGTAATAATCTGATTTTAAACAAATTATATTTTAAATTGATAATCACTGCTCTATGTTGCAAACAGAACAACTGAATAGAAGGAAACTTATTCAGAATGTCCTAGAAAGTAAGTTAATTTATCTCCAATACTAATTATTATGTATCAATGGTTAAAAAAAATAAATAAAGCAGAAATGTTATTGCTTAGTATAACGAATAATAATAATAATACAACACTGACCTAGGACGGGCCACTTGTGAATAATATCGATCCAATTGTTGTAACACTTTTAATGCATCAGCCAATTCTTGTGGTGGTAATGGGGCGGGCTTTGCATCACACACAGTGATCATCCATGCAGCCAATGCACAAAATGCAATACCATATGCTAAAACCCATTTTGTAGACGATGTTCGCTTGTGGGTTTTATTAATTGTTGATGCTGGAGATGATTTGCCACCAATCATTGTCATTTTAGGAAACATAATTTTTTGATTAGAAGTTATCTGTAAAACAAGATTAAGAAACATGTAATTTCAAAATTGCCTAAAATGTTCATATAACTAAAATAAATTTGACCTAATATCTTAGTTTAAATATATTGCTATACCCTTAATTTATATATTCCTATACAAGGAATAGAAGTTAATTTACTTTGTCTCAATTCTTTAACTTCCGACTACGATTGAAGCCATTAACATACAACCTTACATTTTGATATTCATAGAATTAGCTAATTTGACAATTTTTTCCGCAACCTATTATCATGACAAATTTATATAGTGTTTTAGGTTTAAACAGTAAAATCCGTTAATGTCCAAAATCACACAAATTCATCCTGTTGATGCATGATACACAAGATTAAGAATATGAGTTTAAGCCACCAGAAGTGTTCTTTTTTAAAAACTTTGTTGAAAAATATGTTGTAAATTCGTAGTAGAGTAAACGTGAGTTTTTATCGAAAAATTTGATATATAATTACAATGAAAAAATATAATACAATTAATATGAAAAAATATATTTATTTAGGTGTAAGGAACCATAGTGTAAGTTTCCCCTTCTAAATTTGACTGACACTGTTTCTACCCCGAAAAAGATGTTATTCATATATTTTTCACATTTGGAGAGCAATTTTTTCTGTTTTATTATTTATTATTTACCATTTCAATTGCTAATTGTACGAAATTTCTATCCTTTTATTATTGTTGTTCTGGCAAGGCAAGTTTTATCTAAAAAATATTAAGTGGTTCGAACACAATTCTATTTTCAGTCAAATATTAAAATATTTTCAAAAAAGGATGCCAAAATTGTGGTCGAATATAAAAAAGTAAAATATGCATTTGAAGGTTTTTATATGAACTGTTTTTTATCATGTAATATAATACAAATCCTGGGTTGTGTCGAAAATGTACTACTTAATGTGTATATATTTTTAGTGGAATTCATAGCGGTATAATAATTCATAGCGGACTAAAAAGTAGTCATCATCAGTATGAATTGGCTAATCAGTATGAATCATAATTATCCGTTGCTAATTTGGTGACGGTCTATTATTATAATGCATACTGATGTTGTATGAAATACGTATTTATAAAATACAAAAATATTGATCTAGGAAATAAAAATAATGTTTGTTTAGGTATAAGGAATCATAGTCTCAGCTTTTCCACTCCATATTTTACTAGCACCTTTTCCAAACTCTAGAAAAGTGTTTTTCGAATATTTTTTACATTTTTAGACCAAGTTTCAATTTATTTTCATCACTTATAGTGCTTGTTACCGCAATAAATTGGTTCTCCTTTAAAATATGAACACACCACAAAAAGTGCATCCTAAATGTTTGTGTCGAATTTCGGTGTTTTAAGATGTAAGAAGACACCAATCAATTAATATGGATTAATACAGAATGATAAACAATATATTATTACAAGTAATAATTATGTCTTCATATTCATCACATAACAGGAAACTAAGTTCAAAACCACATTATTACAATGTCTTATAGCAAATACAATGTATTAACTCCAGATATTAAATTACGTTGGTTGTTCACTATCAAAAAAAAAAATCTATCTACTGTTGACCACCAAAAATTATTAAACATTTTCTTAAATAGAATTTTACTCAATGGCTATTATTTGAATAAAATAAATAAAAAGTAAACATTAGAATTATAAATATGATGATATGAATATAGACAACATACTATCTTCGTTGCTGCTTGATATAAAGAAATGATGTTATATGAACTTTTTTATTTATCACTAGCTGTTACCCGCTACCATAATGAGTCCGTAAACTATGCTATATATATTACTACTTTAATTTAAAAATAAAATTTCTATTTACGTCGTTTTCAAAAATGTATGCATGTATCGATGTTTTCCACCTTTTATTACGTATCTATTTGTCTGTCAGTCTAGTGTTTGAGTATTTTGAATGCACATGCGTGATTTAATTTTACATGAATCATTTAAATTGTCTTAATAAAAGTTATTTAAAAAATCGATATTTTGGAAAAACTGCTGGAGATTATATTATTTTAATGAAATGTCGAAATTGTCTAATATCCGAGTTTCAACCAAAGTTCAAAAATTATTATTCACGATAAACAGAATCATTAGAACAGAAATCGCGGTAAGATGTAGCATACTGTCACAGAAAATTTTATTAAATTATGTAGTCAAGATATAAAAATGCATTGTTTTAACCTGAAATCCAAATTTTAAGTATTCCACTATTTCTACTATTTAGCTTATTAAAATTATTTTTGTCCGTAAAAATAGTGGCTTCAATAATGTTTGGTATGTTTGTGAAATAAATTCAAAGGCATTCCCATTGCAATTATATAGTCATCAGGAATTCTTGTTATTCTTAGTTTCTAAGGAATACGTGAGCAAGGATATATACGATACATTCATACAAATTTACATTCAAACATACATAGGTTGACTTATGAAATTTGGAACACATGTTTAGTTGTATCGAGTATCATGTGCGAATATTGTGCAGTTCCAAGTATTTGTCATACTACAAACTTAATAACCACTGTATTGTTTGGCCGGTAATTATTTCTTTTAAATTTGTTAATAAATGATTAGCGTTCAATGAAATCTAATTTATCATCTTCAGACTTCTATAATATTTGATTGATAAATTATTATGATATTTTTGTAGAAAATATGTAATCTCCTGAAATGGCACGTCACGCACGGTATGGATAGTGTATGTAATTACTGTGAGATTGATGCTACTTTTAGGTATAAGAAAAAATTTTTTCATTGAATTATTCTAAAGTTTATTGTACTGTATACAAGTTATGTGAGTCTCTTTTACACAGTTAGAAACCGACATTTTATGTTTATATCATCATAAGTATGTAATACATGTTCGATGTGCCATGTTTAAACATAAAAAATAATTAGTTGTTGAATATCACAAACTGTTTATAAAACAGTCTACCACACATCGTTTTAGTAGGCAAATTTTGGCTTACGTATATATTTTTATATACGCATAATAGTGGATAAGAAGTTTGATGTTAATTTTCTGTGTACTTATATTAAAATAGCTGATTGTGTTGTGAGCTTAATGAAATTCTATTCACATGCAAATAAATAGTTCCGACGTATGGATCAATCTAAATGCAGTATTTTTAAATACTTATCATAAAAGCAATTTTTAAAATTGCATAATAATCAAAATAAATGAGTAGATATATTTTTAGTCTAAAGTGAAGCTAGAATATTTTAAATGCACTAACAAAATTTTGGTATAGATGTTCAAAGAATCACTAAAATATCGCTTTTTCGAATTTCTATTTATTTGCCCATAATCAAAATTACCCACAACCGAAAAGCAGTCAATTTGTTTGTGGCACAATCTTTTAGCTTTAGTTTTTTTGTAAATTGTTGAGATTTGCCAACATTTTAGATGCAAAATAGGTAATTAGCACATATATAATTATAAAAATCTTATAACAAACTCACATCACTTCCCAATCATATGTTGGTATGCATTCAAATAATTTACACTATCTATAAATTTTATTTGAATTCATTAAAATAAGTTTTCATTGTGGTTCAGATTCTTAAACATTTTTCTTGAATCTTTATAAGAAGTAATATTGCATCTACAGAATAAATACCGAACTAAGTTTATTTATACGCAATACCAGTATATTAGAAATATTTCTTTTAAGACTTTTTTAACAGCAAATAGATCGCATGTGTCATACATTAAGGTACAAATGTTGATAAGGGTGTAAATATTTCAGGTAACCATTCTATTATTTAATTTTATTATTTAAAAGAGATCACAAATCTGAAAGAACCTGGCTTAATTAGCTTTCTTTAATATCGGTATTGTACCGGCCTTCAATATATACGATTCCAAAAGTAGATTCGAATGAATGTATAGATTTTCAATTAAAAACTATTTTCTTTTAAATAATACAGCCAATTCAATAAAAACCATCGTTTCTACTATTAGGTTTTCAACTGTACCATGTAATAATAATCTTAAACAACTGACTGCTGTCTACCGTTGATACCAGAATAGTGTGACCAAGAATGGGTAGTGGATAGGTTATATGAGGTTACATGAAATCAATAACAAATAGTTTGTTCATGTATAAGCATATTCTGTGTAAACGTATGAAAAACTATTCTTTATAGTAAGCAAGAAGAAGTGAAAAGGTGGATTTCAATGAAAGCGAATTCCACAGAGATATCAGAAAAATATTATGTGTGATAGTGATAGATATATTCAAATATATATATATATATATATATATATATATATATATATATATATATATATATATATATATATATATATATATATATTCAAATATATATATATATATATATATATATATATATGAAAGGTACATTATATTAGAAATATTATGTTCAAGCTTTTGGCAAGTATAAACTTTTGTCACAAAATACGTTTCAAAAGAGCAACGATATATTATTACACCAACAAAAATAAATGAGATATATTGTCGATAAATAATATTAACAGAGATGTATCTATTTGAAATAAGATCACTTGTATATATGTACGTAATTCGATGTAAATGCTTTCAATTAGCGTTCAAATAAAACACACCAATCAATAATAGGTATTAATTGTACTTAATTCACCAATTAGAAGTGTATATAAAAATTTATATTATTATTTGACAATCGATTAATGCTGTTCTAAGCGATTTCCAAACACTTAAACGCTTTATCTGAATCCCAAACTCAAAAAAAGTAAAAGTTAAATCTTTTCATTACCTGTACTAAAAAGTTCTCATTGTATTTTTCAATCGTATGCTTGCATCTCCCGTAGATTTATATGAATAAATAGTAGCTACGGAAAAATAACATCGAACTAGAAGTAAAAATTCACCGAAAATCATTTTGACCATTGTAATGCAATCTGTAAATTTTATATAATTTTCATTTCCAGTTTATAAACAACGGATTTTACTTTTGTTTTGGCAATATTTAAAAAATTTGTAACAAATATTACATCAATTCTTTCAACCATTCGTATGACAATCGTAAAAAGTTTTTATGTTATAATTAAAATAAATCAATAGATAGAGCTTTGCGTTTTCCAACAATTTCGAACAAAATAGTTCCGATATCGACAGGTTTAACTACGATTACATGGTTGTTATTAATTTTATTATATTTTAGTATTAACATCTGTGGTAAGTTTACACTTTATATAAAAATGATTTATTTTAACTTTTTTCTTTTTTTTATAAACATTTTTAATAAACATTTTTCTATCATAAAAGAATTCACATAATTTTGATCTAAGCGAGCAACCAGTGTTTATTTATTTTTTCTAGCTTTGTCCTATCTATAAAAAAAATCTATTCAATAAATGATATAGTATAAAAATTTTGTTTTATTAATTTTAAACTGAGATTTTATCGTCTGTTTTTTATACCCCTATTTGTTACAATCTCTCAACGAATAAATGTTTATAGTAACAAAGACTCTACACCTATATAGTATTTCAGAGCTTTATCTTTAAGTATCGAGAAGAGACAAAGAAGAAGACGCAAAAAATTTTTCAGTTTTGTCGGATAAACGCATCGAATAACTTTTTTACAAAATCATTTTTTCGAGAACCCTTTTGTTTTATTTATTTTTTTTTAACAATAAATAGTTGAATAAATGGATATTTATTAGAAAAATATCTCATAAGTAAAATATTGGAATTTCTAAAACATCAATTAAACTCAATATTACTATCAACAACCATAAAATTGACCATGTCTTCAGCTTTAAGTATTTGGGAGCAATAATGGTAGACCGCATATTTGACACTTAGATAAATGAGTAAGTGGCAGTAGTAACAATATGGCGTTACTATTCTATAATAAGTGGGCTCTTTACCAAGAAATTAATTTCCGACAACAACAGGGGCATTGTGTTTAAGATCGTCTTCTCACTCTAATCTATAATGTGGAAACATGTATTATGGTTAATAAGTTTAAATTTAGATTTAATGACGCTCAAATATAGTATCCTAGACGTGTTGACGAATAGATGTAAACCCAAGTCAACATTCTAAACTCATTCAAAGTGGAACCTCTTCCGAATTCCAAAACATACAACTTCGCTTGTTTGGCCATATGATGCGAATTATACATAAGCCACCAATGTAAGAGCAACAGTGGAAGATACCATTGAATTGTCTAGACGTAAATCGGAACAATTCTTCAAGAAACTTCAAGGAACAAGATGGAAAGAAACTTCTTCGGGAAAAACCTTGACTGGAATATCTTATTGCGAATTCTCTACCAATCCATACAGCCTCTGCAGCAGGGCCCAGATTCATATTTTGATTTATTATTTCAATATAGACATTATTTATAAACCGAAACGATAGTCCATATTCAAAAAAGTACGTTAGTACTTTGTTTCCAAAAAATTTGTCAATCTTCCTTCCCAATAAAATTTAATAACTAAAGGCATTTTAGTTAAGTATTAAGGTATTTAATTACAAGCAACAAACATAATATTTCATTAAAAATAAAAAATAAAATAAAAATATTACTTAATAATTTAAATTGAACGTTTAATTAAACAGTTAAAGAGAAAATTAAATACAGTGAAAACTAGCTATTCAAATTATTCTAGATGGTTGTTATTGCGCCAAACTAAGTTACGACCAACTACACACAGTGTTTATTTTACACAAAATACTTGCAGATATTTTTACCAATAAGGTTAATCCGATTTAGTTTATTGTCAAGAAATTTGATACAAATAACCCCAGCATGAGCTAGCATTGCCTGCATGTTTCAAACTTCTATATTAAACTGTTACAGAGATTTAACTATTCCAAAATGTACCTCTTCAGAATAATTTACTATTTGAAGTATCAAAATACTAAAGCATCTCTAATATAGTCAGTGGGAAATAGGATGATGAGTTGGGTAAAGATAGATCATTACGTATAGGTAAAAGAAATAATCGAAAATATATTAAAAGTATAATGGCCCACCTCCAGGGGCTGAAATAAAGAATAACAAAGTGTTTAAAAACACTTAATGTTTTGGTAAAACGTTGAAATATGGACGAACCATAGGCCATTACTTTTAAGAAAGGGAATCGCCGAAAAACTATGAAAAAATGTACTGCTTTATCTTACTGTGGGGTTTAAAAAATAAAAAGTAAAGGTGTAATCAAACGTCTTTCCGTGTTGATAGAACGTTGAAACATGAAAGAATTGTTGGTCGTAATTTTTACATTAAGCGTAGTAGCGAAAAACTGTAGAAAATTTTTCTTTTTTAGCTCCTTAAACACTTCAAAATTAATGTTTTATATATTGTTTAATATAATGGCAGTTGTCCAGTTTAATTACTTTTGCAGAAAATATGTCAAAAATATTTAGAAAAAAATTAATTGAAGCATTTACATAAATAACTAATCCGTGAGCGTTTTTTCAAATAGTTCAATAGCTTGTTTTTTTTCTTTATGTTTTTGGGCAATTTTTGCAAAAGTGACTAAACTGATCAAATACTTATTGTTTTAATGCTTTCTACTTTTTGAGAATAGTCTTCATTCGTTTTATATAAGCTCCTTGAATTTTAGATAGAAGAAATTTAAAACTGTGTATAGAAATAAGGAAAAATAAATGACGATTCGCTATTTTAAGCAACTAATAATTAAAACGCATATATGAAAGTTGTATGTTATTTTTTAATAAGAAAGCAGCTACATTGAAATATAAGAATAGAGAAAATTAAACCACTATCAAAAATTAAATAATTGCGGTTAACAAGCGTATAGGAATGATATAATAAATGAAAATATATTATTTCGATACACTTGTTTGTTATTAGATAATAAAATAAAGAACTCATCAATTATAATATTTACAATCGATATCAAATAAGAAATGTGGTAAGTATTCGCACAGAATCCATTATTTTATTTTAAATCAGTATCAAATTAATCCAAATATCGCGCATAATTGAAATTTAATTTGTTAATTGGGTTTGTATTTTTCATAAACGTAAAATTATGAATATATTCGAGTAATAGATTAAGTAAATACAATATACTTCTTTTTCACAGATGAGAGCAACAGTAACAAAAGCAAAATTTTTTTTTGGAACGAAGTTCCTTACGGCAGGCTTGGAGGGGATAGGGATTTTGCTGCGCGACCGAACTGAAAAAAATGTGATAGTAAAACCGAAAGAAAAAATGCGTGGAATAAAACCTTTAAATGAGACGTAACTATAGTAACAATGTAATAAATATAGTAATAAATATAGTAATAAATATAATAAATATTATAAATATAGTAACAATGGCAAGTGAACCAAAAAGTGACTTGAATGCAATTGACAGTGATAATAGTGGGAAATTATTCAGTGCAAAAGAATTAAATACGTAAGTATTAGTTTATTCTTTATAAATATATTAATAAATATATATTTATAAATATAAAATATTTTACATTGGTTAAGTAAGGTTTTCTAGGTTATCTTTCTTGATGATTCGATTCTACATTAGCCGAAGGAACTTCGTTCCTACCTGGTGTCCCACGACACCACATCATTTTTTTTTTTTTTTTTTGATTACTCATGATACATAGTTAAAAGAAGTGAGACGCCATCAAAAGCATACATGCGATAGTATGTTTCTGTCCAAAAATTTCGGTCTATAAAGGGAGCTGGATCAAAAATTGTGAAAAGAAAATCAAAACATTTCAATGGTTCTAAATTCTTCAAACTATATTCTTAATAATGAATGATACCAATTCCTACTTAATGATGATTATAACTTTGGAAAATATATGTTCATAAATAATGGAATCATTTGTCCTTCAAGATTTTCTTGGCGATGAATTTTTAGTTACATTAAAAGTATATAAATAAACTTAAGAAAATGGCTTTTCAAATATAAGTTAATAAGTTATTTAAAGTTTAACAAGAAATGATTTTATATATTATTTAAATTTCTAATATGTTGATTTTGGTTTCGATAGACATGATGTAATTGTGTTTATTTCTACCGGCAGGTTGGGTAAATATGGATAATTTATGATTTATTTGCATCCAACCATTTTTTCTCATTATTGGATTGTTCTAAATAACTTTTTCTCTTTCGAGCAGAATTTTTGTAGGCCTATAAAACATATATTGAGAATTGACTGTACTCGTTCATACAAACGACATTAATAAGAACTGCATATTAATATTAAATATTTAATTTAAAACTACCTACTATATTACATATGTTTGCGTGCTTTAATCAAAAGATATCGATTTTATTTAACTATAGAGAAAACTTTGTACCTACGACAGAAATATATACCCAGAAGGAAAATTTATGATTAAAAAATGTAAATATATTCAATTTTAATAATGTTACTATGTTTATTTCAATATTTTCAAAAATCATACTGTTGCACTTAAGTTAAGGAGCTCATATAAATTCGTTCATTGATGAAAAATTCAATTTCAATTCAAGTAGTATTGAACTATTATTGTAGTTTTACAAGATATATAATATCGAGATATATTTTGTACTTTGTAGAATTATAGAATTTTCCATAAAACAAAGGAAGGTAACAACTAACAGAGTTAGTTGTTTATATACTCGAAATATGATTGAATATAATTATTTGGACTATTTTTAATTAGCATTGCTAAAATACTATAAATACTCATCCTATATAGTTATATATAAGGATCCATTGGACCCAATTGATTGATTATGCTCATTCACAAACTTGATGTTATTTTTTATGTTAAGCATATATAACCAAAATTTTTGTCGCTATCGTTTTTTTTTTATGTAGTTATCGTGATGACGGGTGGACGGACAGGCGTCCGAAAATGAAGAAATTAGATGTTTCTATGAACACATGTACCAAAATTATTTTAGAGCCTTCAATATTAGATAGCGGTACAAACATTAGACTAGAATTATCATACTTTGACAAATTGTATATATGACGAGTATAAAACGGAAGAATATATAACTCGAAATATCAGCAATAGTTCCATAAATAAGAATATGTATATTATATATATATATATATATATATATATATATATATATATATATATATATATATATATATATATATATATATATATATATATATATATATATATATATATATATATATATATATATATATATATATATATATATATATATATATATATTTATATATATATATATATATATATATATATAGAATAACATTTTTCATCATAAAAAAATTTTATTTAAAAAATAATGTTTTGGGAATTTTAAAAGATTATATATATCCTCATGAAAAGTATTTAAATAGGTCTGGCAACTAACTGGCATAAACTAAAAGTGTTTACAATAATGAATTACATAATAATAATTGTCCCGAGTATAAAAAATTATTTGTTTATATTACTTTCACAAACAATTCGAAAGATTCGTTTCTATAGTGTACAAGCAGTTACACGAAACTATGAAAAAATTTAGTAGTAACTGTATTTTTAAAGTTATAGGCTTAGAAGGCAGCATTGATATTAATATATTTACAAACTGTTATACATATTGGCACCGTGAATCATACTGTTTTCAGTTGATTCTATGGTTACAAATACTAATTTAACGATCAAATGATAAAATTTCCAAGAAATGTTGGAAATATGTTCACTGTCCAACTACATATTAGTTATTTTCATGTAATTTTAATAAAAAGAGAAAACAGCGAATAGTTTGTTGTTCATAGACCGTTATTCTTACTTAATACATTTCGTCCTATTTCATGGGAAGTTTAAAACTATTTTCCGACTCATTCATTATTATAATAAAAAATTTCAAAAAGTTTTTAGTACAAGGACACCCGATCGCAATATTTGTGAAAAGATACAAAACTATTATAAAATGGATATATTATTAATAATAAAATTACTATAAATACGTTTAAAGTATAAGTCAGCTATAACAGACTTCTAATTTGTACATTCAAATGATATACAAACTAATCCCAGATTTAGAACATTTTATGTAGAAATAAATGTATACTTTTTTAAACAGATAGTATTTTAATAAGCTATTTTAATGCAGCTTAAACTTCATTATGGACAAAATGGAAATTTACTAAATGAAATCTTAATCAATGGTAAGGGTGGGTTCAAAAAAAAAAGCAGAAAAATACAATTGATTTATTTTCGAGGTTATTTTATATTCTACTCCAATTCTTGGAAAAAATTTCATATTGAAAATTCTACTTTAAAATAAGATATTCATTAAACGAATAAGCCTAGGCATCCCCGATACCTTGTTGGCCCTACTGCAAATATTGTGCTAATTAATTTATATTAAATACCGTGGTATTTGTTTATGTTTATTTTCTCTATGATTAATAGTTATTTTCTTAGTGATAAATAACTCATTTTGTACTATTAAAATTGAGCAATGTAGGTGTGTTTTAATTCGTGGATAATTTAAGCAGATTATGGAAAAAAATTTCTTCATAATATTTAACTCATGTGTATAAGTGAAGCATAATATCTATTTAATAATTTGTATATCGTAATGATTTGTATAATAACTTTTGTGCTACGAAAATTCAGAAAGGTAGATCATTTTTTTTTTTTTTTTTGGAACCCGTAAAAATTGGATTACATTATCAACTTCATATTTACATACTCGACATCACCTATGTCAGAGTATAATAATCGTAGTCTTAGATTTGTAATGCTACAAAATATTGACCACATTAACAAATTTGTGCAAAAACATTTTCGTATGGGTATTCATAGAATCACTGAATTACTCCATTTCCACATATCGATTCTGTCGTCCGCCCGTCATTGAATTATTTATATATAAAAAGTAAGTTTAAGCTCGTGAATGGGCAAAATCGGCCCATTAGGTCCAATCATGATCCAACTTTTGAACCATAAAAGATAGAAGAAAAATTCAAATACAAGAATGTTTTTGGAAAGAAACAACTTTTGTTGGAAATATTTCTTCATAAAATGTCTGGATTCGCCACAATTTAGCTCAAATTTATCTAATAAACAAATATACGCAATATATATAAATATATAATATTATTATATATGAATTTATAACTTTATAGATTGGATATTTAGAGTATTTTATGAATGCTTACGATTAAAGACAGTTCAAATATTGATCAACCATATGTCAAGTATCTAAACAATTAACTATGTTATTTGTTATCTTTATTTGTTTGTTATTGTGAAAAGATCATTCAATAATCTATATAAAAATCATTTTGTTCGCTACCTAATAAAGCCAGATGTCCGTTGCCTGGAAATTGTGAAAATAAACATTTTAAAGTTATTGGACAAAGTACATTTTGTTTTGTCACATATTGGAAAAAATGGTTTCGAATGATTATTGTTTATTTAATTTTTCTATAATAATAATAAAAAATTTACGGATTGCAAAATAAAAAAATTTTTAGAACTTTCGTAGAAGAACAAACTACTAGTTATAACTCCATATACAGAGTTTAATGTATTTATTATATATTATATAAAATGCACTAATGGGCACTAATCTTATATGTCAATTGGATATTTCAACTCTTTTGAGTACTTAGTTGTAATTTAAGGCAATGAACGAATCAATGATTATCGATAAAGTCAAATAAATTTGGTAAAAAGTGAATAAAATACATTATAAATTTTACAAATTGCCATGAGTATTAAGACTCATTTTAACGGTGTATACATTAAACGCCACACAAGTTTCTATATTAAAATAAAACATTTTTTTATTTGATGATTATATTTTTGGGATGAAAATGATTGAATTGATGTATTCCAATCAATTTTCTTTTATAGATGGTGTATTGAAAGCAAAGCGAGCTTTGCGATTGTACAAGTAAATATAAAGCTAAGGTTATTGAAAAAGGAGAGTAGGACAAGGAAGTTTGTGTACTGCATAGTTTTAGTGCATCTACGTTGTTTATTTAATTTTTAATAATTTTTTTAGAAAAAGCTGTGAACCGGACGTTAACATCTAGAAAATGTCTCGCTCATCAAAAACTCGAAAAAGCGCAACCAATGGAATACTTTTTATTTTGTGCACAGTACCTAGTTGATTTTTTAGAAAACCAATATGTTCTTTGGATCATAAACTCGTCAATTATCAAGCATAAAATTTATATCAATTTTTGGTTCCCCAATTTTTCACCTTAAATAGATGGAGCTCGCGGCAGATCTATCGTTTGATATCTCTAAATGTATAACTGTATAAATTTGGTTAAAGTAAATTTAATTATATTTCGAAAAAATTCATTTTAATCAGTCAATTTATTGAGGTAAATGAAGTAAAGGCTTTATGTTTTACCGACACTTATTTTGAGAATTTTAATTTTCTAAAGATCTTAAAGTTAGACAAATTTGATTTACACTAAAAAAAGCAATTCCGCATCCTTGTTTATTTAATCACCGGAAAGCAAAAATAAAATATTTAGTTTACTAAGACGCTTTGCATTGAAAGCTAACTGCATTTATCTTTAAAATAAATACGAACTAATAGAAACTTAAACCATATAATGCCATCAATTTTACTGCTTCTAGATATTTGGAATGTTGATGCGGATTGATAATCGCATATTAAAAGTTACAACGAATTCCTTCTTTTGGTGGTATGAAGTTCACAAGGTCTATAGCGATACTCTTGACATATGAATCTATATATATATATATATATATAAATCACTGCCACTTTTCGTTGTAATTTTATAACTCTAGAACGGGCTCACGTATCCAAACCAAATGTTTAGGCTTTGTTCGGACTATTTACTAGATTGTTTATGTGAAGTTTGCACAAAATCGGTCCAGCGGTTCTTCATTTATCACATTTTTTGTAAGAAATGAAATCAATAAATGGCGGATCATTTTGTTAATGGGGATTTTGCTGTCTAAATTGGTTGATTACCTTGGAAATGTACAACGAAGCTTTGATAATAATTGAAGATATGTGTCTAACAATTGCAAACAAAGCATAAGTATAATAGGATATGGCCGCAAAAAATCGTGAGATGCATGATTTTTTTGACCGTGAATTGCAACGTGAGCAGGAATTCAATTCTAATGATTTGCGTTTATTTGTACAATCGAATATAACCAAATTGAATATTCAGCAAAACAATGTATATGACATATTCCAATAATGCAGATGGATTATATTTCTTGGATGCACCTGGTGGAACAGGCAAAACGTTCGTTATATCATTGATTTTAGCAACTATTCGATCGGAACAGAAAATTTCATTGGCCATTGCATCTTCGGGAATTGCTGCTACATTATTAGAAGGTGGTCGGACCGCACACTCTGCATTAAAATTGCTATTGAACATACAGGTGATTGAAACTCCAACTTGCAATATTTCGAGAAATTCTGCTATGTCAAAAGTTCTGCGATTAACGTCAATTATTTTATGGGATGACTGTACAATGGCGAATAAAAAATCACTAGAAGCATTTTTTCGAACAATGCAAAATTTACGTGGTAATCAACAGCTTTTTGGTCGTGCTTTGATATTACTGTCAGGTAATTTTCGTCAAACATTCCCTTGTTCCTCGATCAACTCCTGCTAATGAAATTAATGGCTGTTTGAAGTCATCAGTTATTTGGAGATATGTACAAAAATTGACACTGCACAATAATATGCGTATTCACCTACAAAATGATCCAGCTGCCCATGAGTTTTCAAAACAATTGTTAGAAATTGGTGATGGCAAAATACAAATTGACAGTACCAACGGATTGATCGCTGTACCGAACAATTTTTGTACAATTGCGCAATCAATAGATGAATTGATTGCATATGTTTTTCCGGATATTCTTCAGAATTAGAGAAATCTTGATTGGTTGAGATAACGCACCATTTTAGCACCGAAGAACATTCATATCAATGCCATTAATTTTCAAATTCAAGTGACACTGCCAGGTGTAGTTACGACATATAAATCAATTGACAGTGTTGTGAATCTAAATGAGGCAATGAATTATCCAATTGAATTTTTTAATTCATTGGAACCGGCTGGTATGTCAAAGCATTGCTTGAATCTGAAAGTTGGTTCATTGATTATATTATTGCGAAATATTAATCCACCAAAACTGTGTAATGGCACCAGATTAGCAGTGAAAAAGTTATTGGCAAATTTGATTGAAGCTACGATCTTAACTGATAAATCAAAAGGAGAAGTTTGATACCGCGTATCCCTATGATTCCAACTGATATGCCATTTGGATTCAAACGATTACAATATCCTGTGCGTTTATCATTTGCGATGTCCATCAACAAGGCCCAAGGGCAAACACTTCACGTTTGTGGTGTGAATTTGGAAGAATCATGTTTTTCACATGGCCACCATTATGTTGCCTGCTCCAGAGTCGGTACCCCCAGCCGTTTGTTTATTGATGCTCAAAATGGAAAAACAAAATATATTGTTTAGTCAAATGTTTTGGATTAAGTTTTAAAATAGCTAGCACTGAAAAAAATATTTTTTTGTTTGAATAAATGAATTTGATGTCCCAATTAAATTTTTTTTATTTCACTTAATACGTAGCGAAGCACGTACTGTGCCTCTAGTATTGATATAAAATTAAAGATAAACATATTTTTCAACATATCCTAGCAACCACTGTTCTAATTAATCAAAGAATGTACAAATAATGAAGAGTTATTTTACATTAAAAATATTAATTTTTTTTTTTTTTTACCAAGAAAATGATTAGTGTCCCTTTTCGATATTGTAATCATCATTTACAATGAAAGTGTCGCATATTGGCGGCAATTACTGATCTTTCATCTCCTCTAGATTTTTTAGATCTGACAATTAAAGGAGTACTTATAAAATGTTAGAAATAAAGGAGGAAATTATGAACAGCGCAAAGTGGCGATAAGGTCCAATAATTTTTTTTCCGGTTTCACTTCATCGTGTTTACATAATTTGGTCATCAAAATATATCTAATACATTTCTCGCAGATTGACTTGCGCTGCTAAATAGAAAAAATTTATCAAAAAATGATTAGACAATTATAAAAAATAAAAATAAATAAAATTTAAATAAAGTATGCCAAAAAATAAAGGTATAAAATTCCAATTTCTAAATATTAAATTTGTAACCGCATTCGATCACATGATCTGTGTAATATCGTACCAGCACTATGGCCACTATCATGTGACCAATGTATTATTAGGTGTCATGACGCAGATTACATTTTTTTTTATGAGAGTATAATCTACGATTCTTGGATTCTTGATAAAAATTACGAAAGCTCCTAATTGTCGTAATTTGATAAGCTTCCTCAATAAATATATTATATGATAAGAAATATAATTTTTTTAGCCTGATTGATTTTCCCAGAGATTTACGCCTTAAACAACCAACACACATATTATTCCGCTCTATGTAGTAATACTTGTTAAAAAGTTTACAATAAAACATTTGTACAAAGAAATATGTTTATTATAACATGAGGTATAAATAATTCAATATTATTCATAATTTTATTAAATTAAATATCTACTATTGTTTGTTACATTTAAGAGTCTGACTGCTTTAATTTCATATTCCTTCTTAATCTTTATTCCATCTTATTGCTGTGCTTACAAACTACAGAGCTCTTTTCTAAAACTTTTGAATAAACTTATTTATTATATAAAAGTTGTATGTATACATTTTCATTTCTTATAGTTTACTTTACTTCTGTCGTTCTTATTAATTTTATTTATTTAGACGAACAATTCTATTATGGTTTTTAAATTTACATTAATTTGTAATCATCAAATGCAAAAGAGTCAGTTAAATAATGAAAGAAGTGTTAGGTAAATTCAGAACGTTAGTGACTGTAACCAATGTAACAGACAAAAGATGACTGTAACACATGGATCCAAAGTATTTAATAAAGAAATTATTATTAATTCATCTTTATCGTATCCATATTTTTTAACGTTCAATCTCAAAATATATTTAAATGTAGAATATACATTTTTAAAATAACAGAAATTTACAAAATTAAAGACCTTACGACTTTTTGTATAGGCGTCTAAACGTAATATCTATTGTGCATGCTTACGTCTACCGACAAGCAATGTTTATGTAGAAGGGCGTCAAGAAACTAGAAAAAAAAATTTTCTTTTATTTGATCTTTTCGTTTACCTCTTACCATTTATTTATTTATAGTTTTCTTAATTACTGAATGTTAACTTATATTTTAGCTATCAAAACTTCAACAAGTTCATTTCCCATTTTTTAGTTATCTAAATGACGAGGAAACGCATAAACAGACAGGCAAAAATTGACTAATTAATTGATTCTGTAAACAGAGGTCATTAGTTGATTCTATCATGATGTATAAAATGTTAACCATAGCTATTAGCTACATAGCCATTAACCAAAGGGGATTATAATTATTATTATTTATACAACAACAGTACACAGTACTGCTAGGTGGTCACCCATCCAAATACAGATTGTGACTGCTATTGCTTAACTTTATAGATTGGTCTAAGCCTGTCATTACGTTACGTCAGTCCGGGGTCGTATAAAATGTTAACCATAGCTATTATCCAAGAAAATCACAGACAATATCCTATAAATTGAAGATTCTTTGTTCACAATAATAATTTAATTCGTGGAATATGCATGTGCCAGTGGAAAATTTTCTTTTTGAAAAAAGGATCTAGATAAGAAATAAATGGAATAAATAAAATTCCATTTTTAACGCACGTACTCAACTATATTCGAGTTGTTTTCTTATGTCCAGTAATCATGCATTCAAACCATGATCAATTCATTAAAAATTAGGTATGACAAAGAAGGTGATAATAGACTCTAGTTAAACATTAATGAGGAAGAAAACAGTTAAAATAGAGAGGAATTCAAGCAAAATGTGAAGAAAAGAAGAATAGCTTTAGCGACCAACTTTTTATTGGCCTCTGAAGTATTTCTTCTTTTCATAGAGAGGTGATACGCATCTTCAGAAAAAATGGGTAAAATACTTATCAACTATTCTAAAACTAAAATGGGTAGAATACTTAGCAAACTTAAAAAACTAAAATGAGTAGAATACTTAGCAAAAGTAGCACAAGATGGAGCAGTACAACATTAAAGAGCTTTAAAAAATAAGCAAACACTAGCTTATAATAATTACAAGAAAACCTAGTAAAGCTAAAAATGTAGAATGAGTATTTATAGAAGCTGAGTACGATATGGAAAGAGTTTTTTTGAGCAAGAGTGACAGCAACAACTAGAGGGAGACACGGGAATAAAATAAACAATGCCAACTAGAGCGGAAATAAAATAAACCCTTAAAAAAATAAGAAAGCCACAGGCAACATAGCATACTCCAGGAATTTTTACTGGAGAAGGAGGAAATTATAGAAAACTAGAAGAACGGCATACTTATAAAATAGATACTTCAATTTATAACAACTGGAGAAGGTTCCACACTGTTTTCGGTTTCAAAGCAAAATTCTAACGAGAATAATACTCAACAGAATTAAAGTGATAGTGAACTCCAAACTTAACCAAGCAGGATTTATGGGCGATTCTTCGTGTACTGATACCCACATCTTTATGCCTGTACAATCTATTCTTTGTGGGCTTTAAAAAAATCTTCGACTCTATTAGCAGGGAATCGATATGGACAGCTCTAAGATATTTTGGTGATTCTAAGTAAATAATCAACCTCAGCTGATATTTCCAAGTGTCTGGTAATACATGGCGGAAAATTGTCAGTCTTTGATTATTAAAAGTGGTGTTAAGCAGGGCTGCTTATTGTCGCCGATCATCTTCCTAAGGGTTTTGGATTGTACAATGAAGAGAGAGACAAGTAGAGGATTGTGGCAGGGCCTCACAGATAGACTTGAAGACATTGATTTTGCCGACGACCTATTCTTTATCGTTCACTGGCTAGCTGAAAGACTTTGATAACGGAGATAAGAGATTTGGTTTATAAATAAAGTTACGAAAGACAAAAAAGAAATGTGAATAAACCAGAAAATTTTGAGAACAGAATATTTTCAATATTTTATTGCATCACTGTACTGTACAAATTATAATATGTATGAGTATAAAAATAACTTTTCACATCGATTTAAATACATCCAATGGTGCGTTCGAAAATCTCAGTTTAAGCTCCTACACTGTATTAATTATGCATTTAATGATTTACAATCCTTGTATAGTTGTAAAATTAACACTTCCGTATATAGTTGAAAAATTGTAATCATTTATCTCTCAATTTCACAGATTACAGTTAAATATTTGGGTTAACATTATTAAACTTTGTACGATTATTTTTGGAATATTGAATTATGAAAATTACAGTATCATTTTCGTTTCGGTTCTTTTTGAAATTGGAATTTTAAAAAACAGAAAATATACTTTTTTGCAGTTATTTTAAACAAAAACATATGTCTCCTTATTTTTAATAATCAATGTATGTATCCAAATTTAATAATCAAAATCCGTTTATATTTTCCTGCGTTTCATCTCACCAAATTTCATGCAACAGTATTTTTTAACTTAATGAACCTTCTAAATTATTAGCGACTGAAAAACTTATTTTAAATTCCAAAGTATTTAGTAACAAGATCACCATTCGCAATTTAAATAAAGAAAACTATTGGAAAACCACAAAAATTAATGAAATTAATGCGCTCTGGAGTCCCCCGTCAAGGCCGAAGTTCTTTACGTTTTAAGTTTTGTCGTTGTCATTTATTTTGTTGCTTCTTATGATTATATTTGTATAACAATTTGTATATATATATATACTATATATATATATATATATATATATATATATATATATATATATATATATATATATATATATATATATATAAGTTTTATATATATATATATATATATATATAAAACTTATATATATTATATTTTTCTCATATAGATTAATGCAAGGAGGTATAATTATTTAGTAACAAATTTTCTATTTTATCGAACTGTTTCTCACCGGTTGAAAAAAAAACACCTTTCTCGACACTGCTTAATAGAAATTTTTGCTGCTTTAACCTATAAGAAAAACGGTTAAGGAATAACATTTAAATTTCTCATTTCCATAACCATTTCACATCTAACACAAAAACTATCGTGTCACATCTTGGGTAGAACTCATTTAATTACTATTAATTTTATTATACCCCTCCCCCATACGTAATGCTAAGGAAAATGAAAAATTGAGAAATTGATAAACACGCTTAAAATCGCTTAATTATTATGATAGACCAGGGTCGTTAATTTTTGAGACCAAAAAAGTTATTGTAGGATGAAACACATTGGAAACGGAAGAGTAAAAACAAAAATTAAAGAAAAATAATTTACGGTCTATCTGAGTTCGGGAAGTGGTAGGGGTGAGTTTTTAAGGGTAAAATAAAGATTTATCTCGTTTTTCGACAATATTGCAAGTTGTATGGAAATAAATTAAATGCCAAAATTGTAGATAATTAAATGATCAGTAACTTTATTAATTACACTTTTTTTCACCTAACTTCAATATGTTAAAAATTAAAATAACCAAGTTTTTGGAATTATTTTTTTACTATAATTTTTAGTTTGTACTATAATTTTTTTTTCATTTTTTAACCTTCCAACCTGGTATATTAGATTTATATATATATATATATATATATATATATATATATATATATATATAAATATATATAAATCTAATATACCAGGCTGGAATATATATCCACCCGAGTTACGGAACTGTATCGAGAAAACTTTTTCCCCACCAACACTTCTTCCAAATGAAAAGTGTTGAGAAAAAAATGTATGCAAAATTCCATACTCCTACTTTAAGTAGTTTCCGCTCTACGTTAATTTAAAAACAAAAGTTACCACATATAATATAAATAAATATAGATTTGAAATAAGAAAAACCTGACTAAATTTTATCATTATATTGAACCATAATATAATTATAAAACTATAGTAACCATGGTAGCTATATGTTACGATATAGATGATAACGATCTAGAAATCTGAAAGCGTTGTAGGATAAGTAATCTTTATGAGAAATACAAATATAATTTTAACTCGATTCATTAATCGAGTTTAAAGTTAGAGCTGAAAAGTGAAAAACGTCAAAATTATGATAAAGTGGTTTTATCAAAAGATCCTGTTTAATATCGAAACTTCTAAGGAAAAAATTACTTTTAAAGAAAGCTTTGTTAGATAGCTTCCAAATCCCAATTATAACCTTTAGAAAGAAGAAAATTTAAATTTTAAAAAATTTAAATGAGACTAAGAAAAATATTCTTTTTTTACTAGCTCCTCGCTCTTAAAAAACCACTCCCTTGAAAAAGATGACCTCTGTGAGGTTATCTATGCATAACTAAAATACCATAATAATGTTTGGAAGCAATTATTCTTTTTTCAATCACATTTTAATTAATTACTGTAATTTTTAATATTAATATTATATTATTCACTTGTTTCTGACTCTCTGTAATATATATATATATATATATATATATATATATATATATATATATATATATATATATATATATATATATATATATATATATATATATATATATATATATATATATATAAACCGCACCAGAACAGAACAAGTAAGCTGTGTATAAGCTTAACGCTCTTTCTAAAAGTGAAGTAAATGTGCAAGATGGTACTCTCTATACTGTAACAAATCGTTTATACATAATAAAGATGACAATGTAAGTCATGTAAGATAATTCATAGTAATTAAATTTTATCTTGAATACAAAATAATAATTATAATAATACGTACTTTACTATATAGTGCTACTCTGGTTATAGTGTGTATACATACCAAAAATTACCCAAGTAAAGTACTTGTGAGTCCAATTCAATTGAACCAGCCAAATAATAAATTTGACGAAAACAAAACTTTTAGGTAACAAGATAAATTCTTTGAGAAAAACCCAACTACACACATAAAATGAACTAGCAGAACTCAACTAACGAAAAAGAATATACAAAAATATACAAAAAATGAACAAATATCACTCAAATAATGAACGTAATCAATGATTTTCTAATCTTTATAAGTTTTTATTAATTATAAATTATATTTCTTTTTTATATGCACTATCGTTATAGCACAACATAATTACTAGTTTCATCAGGAGAATATGACTAAAATATTAATAAATAAATTATGAATTCCAAGAATTTTTGGTTCGCATGTATAAATTTTTTTTTTGTTTATTTACTTATTTTTGTTGTAAAGTCTTTCTCAAAAAATGTCAACTAGTTCTCAAATGCCAATCAATGTGCACGAAGCAAAAAATTAAATTCGAAATATGTTCATAATTAGCCGTTAATTAAGCGTTAATGAATTGTGTATAAAAAATTCATCGCTCTATCCATAAGGGAGAAAGTTGATGGAATTGACAGTCAACTTCGCCCTCAACATTACAGAGAAAATTGATGTTTCAGTTGACTTTCAAATTAACGAAGAAAGTTTTTACGATCAACTTCGAAATAGGCCCACATTTAGCCATTATTCTAAAAAAAATTATCATTCAAACCATAACCTTGAAAATTGATGTTTCGCTAAGTTGACAGTCAACTTAGTGAAGCAAGTTTTTATTGTTAATTCGTAATGGTCAAAGCGAAAAAAGATTGTTTTCCAAAACTAAGCGGTTAATTATGAGTCTATTTCAAAGTTTATCGGGAAAAGTTGTCATCAACTTTCTCTTTCTGTAATGGTAGAAAAAAAATTTTCTTCCACAGTTAATTTACGACTAATTAACGGTTAAGTATGAGCATATATTAAGAAAAATTGGATTAAGAATAAAAACTTGTTTCGTTAAGTTGACTGCGAAACATCAATTTTCTGCATACTTTTTTAGCGAAAATAAAAAAGTTTTCCTTAATTAATTAACGATTATTTAACGACTAATTATGAGCATATTAAAAAACAAAGGATTAAAAATAAAAAGATGTTAAGCGTTTCTTTTGAAACAACTAATTTACGATTAAATACCGGCTAATTATGAGCCTAATTGTGAAATTGATTAGGAAAAATTGTTCAAAACATCAATTTTCTCCGTAATGGTTACAGCTAGAAAAATTTTTTCTACAATTAATTTACGATTAATTAACGGCTAATTATGAGCAGATATAAAAAAAAATTCGATTAAAAATAAAATTTTGTGAAGTTGATTGTCAACATAGCGAAACATCCATTTTTACGGTTATGGTTGGACCGATTTTTTTTTCACATAATCAATTAACGATTAATTAACGACCTATGAACTATAATTTCGAGTTTAAGTTCTATAAGTTGTTCCGCTAAGTTGAAATACATTAAAAAGAAGATTGTAGGCTGTATTCAATGAGGAACTGTTTTTACATGAAAAATATTAAAACAAATTAAGGTTCTATTCCTAATTTTTCATAAAGCACTAGCTGATGTTTTAAAATACTTTTGTGTTTTCACTTTTTTTGAGTTAAATGTTATGTTCGATCTTTCATGTATAATATTCATTTATCCTTATATATTACAGTTTATTTTATACTTTATAGCTTATAGTCGTATAAAATAATTAATATGCGAGTTAATTAAATTTATTAAAACTTCTATACATCTTCATATGATTAATTTTTATTATTTTGACAGCAGGTAAAATAATTATTAATAATATTAAATTTTTTTTATATCCAAATATATCGTAGGCCTTATCCAATATTCAGTCTATAAAAAATTATTCAAATAAAAATAAAATTATTAATATATCGTATATTATTTAATTGAACGAGAAATTGAAGTACGGCGAAAAATCTGGGGCGCATTATATGAATTAATATGATATTTTTCTTTTCATTGACAGCTATTCTATGCACGCCTTATATTTATGTATATTAAGCGTCTATTAAAGTTACTAACGTTACTAACGATTATAAATTAATATGAACATTGATTACTGAATGTCAAATTTAAAATTAAGTTAAAATTAAGTCGATAACACACGATGCGACAACCGTTTGATTTAGATGTTGGCCAATGTCGGATCAAATATTCTACCATTGTTAATGGCATGTAACCATCTATACGACGGAGCGAATATTAAATCCAATACATCTGAAGCGGCTGCTACACGATCCGATATTTAATTCAAAAATTGGCCCCCTCAGTTTTATCAAATATTCGACGATTTTGAATGGCATGTATTCTTCTAGAAGATGGAACGAATGACTATTTAATCCAATATATCTGACACAAATGTTGGTCAATTTTTTTTTTATGATAAATAATATAACCTTTAAATTTAGTTATTATTGATTATTTCATTAATCTACGATTAAAAACAAATTAAAATGTATTGAACATAATTAAATAAATAAAACAATATGAAAATTTAAATAAAACTTTAACAACAAAAGGAAATAAGTAAACATTGAGTTTACTTAATTAGGCGCATCATGTCTTTTTGTATATTTGAGTCTAATAAAAACACTTGAATGGCGGAAAATAGACGGGCAGCAGCCCTAACCTCGCTCAACATGAATGTTGTACGCATGACATGCAACACATGTAGTTCGTGCAACGTTGGGTCAAATATACAACAAATTTTCATGGCAAGGACCCTGCTACACGATGGGACGAATGTTTAAAATACATTTGGCTCAAAACTTGGTTTAATTTTTGAGGGAAATATGACTATTTTAATTAATAGATTTTGAATCTTATTATTGTTAATTCACAAATTAAGATACTTGAATTTTGAAAATATTAAATTAATTATATATCATAAAAAATATAAACAAAATAACCTTGTTACTACTGCTGCAGTAACAATAATTATATCGTCTTGTTGTAAATTAATACAAAAGAAGGAATATAATATATATTAAAAGAAGACTCCAATTAACTTATTTATTTTCTTCTAAAAAATTTTTAATAAAATATTTAGAAATAAAAATTATATATAAATTAATAAATAAAAGCAGTATACAAAACGTTTGACACGAATATGTTTGCGGCCAAATTCACTTTAACTCGGTAAAAAAGGCTAACAACAGCTGTAACGTCATCGAATGTTCATTTCCATGATGCATGACATTCGACACATGTAGTTCGTGTATCTTCCACACGATGCGTCCATCAGTCAAGTGTCCAACGTTGGAAAATGTGGAACGCATCGTGTGGCACCGACTTGACACAAATGTTGGTCTAATGTTTTGTGGGAATGAACATAGCCTTTAAATTTAGTTAATATTGGTTATAACATTAATCTAATATTATATAAACATTGAGTTTAGTTAATTGGACGCATCGTGTAAAAGAAGTGTGTCTAACGTTGTAAAATTATATATGAATCTAACAAAAATGCTGGTATGTGGGAAAAAAGACCGACAGCAACCCGAACATCGCCCCACACAGACATGACATGCGACACTTGTATGTAGTTGATTTTTCGGCAACAAGATACAAAAGTTTTATCGTAATGCTGTTCTGGTCATATTTCTAATATAAACCTAAATATTTGTATTTTAATACAAGAGAAAACTTTCTAATTTTTAGTTTTTGTAGACATTTGAAAGAATTAAATGAGATTACAATTTTTACCAAGTTTTGTTCTCAAATAGCTAATTCCAACAATTATTTTTTACAAAATGGTAGACATATGAGTACATAATATATCTATCTATTTACTACTGAATTTTATAGATTAAGCACAAAGTAAGTAACAATTTACGCTATTTTCTTTTTCCAAATGGAGTTTAGCTTATTTTGAAATTAAACAGAAAATTTTCTTTTAAAAAATACATTTATAAGTTTTATATATATTATGTTATTATAATAAGTATAATAATTCCAAGGAATTCATGTTTATTTAACTTTCCTTTAATGTCATTGAACGTTTTGTATTCATCATCCTTGTTGTTGAAAAACGAAGCCACACATTAAAATTACACAATTAAATTTTAATAGTTCCATTTATCACGCCAACGTCTTTGTAAATATTCTGCAGGCTAATTAAACTCAACTTTTGAAAATATATAATTATTTTAGTTATTAGATTATTTTTATAATATTAAAGTTTTGAAGCTGTAAAAATTTGGTTCTCATATAGTTTCAAGTATTTCAAAAATATTTCAAAACATCTCTCAGAGGAAAAAATCTTTAACTCTCAACAAGTTTTTGTATGTGATGTTATTCTTTTAAAGTTTTACTAGCTTTTATGACATGAAAGGGTAAAAGGGCAATTGAAAAAAATTTTTTCTTCTATTTTAAATATAAAAACATATTTACCAAAATATGGAAGCGCAAGGGCATAAACGGTAATAGTTTTACAACGATATTATATTTTTTTGTATTGTAATTATGCCATAATATTCTGTGGTCATCCTATTTACTACATAAATATATAAACTGAATCGACCGCTGACAAATGAGTCAACTTTTGCTTATAGAGTTACATACATACAGACATCGAGGTAAGCAAAAATAAACTAGAGTTTGCAAAAAGGAGAGGAGCAAATCGGTCAATTTATGAATGATAACCGCTTAATTCAATATGGGCACCTTCCGAATTTGTACATTAGAAATTCATTGAATGTTATTAATATTTTTAACATTAATAAATAATGTTTCTATAAATAGATTTTTTTTCCTATCGTATTATCAATTATAAGATAAAACATCAAAAACTATCTTAACACTTCTAAATCTATTTTTAAATTATGCCCTTCATTCATGGCTTTTTCTTTTAAAACTATTATTACAAATCTTTATCTAAATAGGCAAAGAGAAAACAGTCCACCTCCTTTTTCAACTCTGTTTTAGAAAATATTTACTATTTCTTCCATTTGTTTGTTAGCTATTGACGAGCTTTAGTATTATCAATAAAGAATTTTGGAAAAATTTCATATTATCCTAAATATTCTAAAATAATCAATTCTTTAAATTATTGTTCCTCTCACATATGGTATTATGAAATTTATAATAAAGTATTGAAATTTAATTATTATATTACAAGCCAAGTATTTTTAAGTATAGATTATAATTGGTATAACGAATGTTCTCGATGAATTATTAACAAGAGCCAAACCAATTATAACACATAATTTGTGTTTTCTACAAACTTGAAAAGCGCCCTGCTATCACACCAGTTTTAAATAATTATATTTTCTCCAATGATTTGACTTGCTAAATAAACAGAAATGTATATCAACTATCTGTGGTAAGATTTAATATAATTGTATTTTTAATAAATTTATTATTCATTGTTCCTCGATAGATATTGGTTGCGTACATGGAAGTTTCAAAATTTTTTTTCATATAATATCTAAGTATTCTCTAATAATTAATTAATTATTTAATTAAGAATTTTCTTTTACAGTTTTTATGTGCATAAATATAGAATCTTTTTTATGCCACCTACAAAACTTTATATGAAAAGTATATTATTTATTGAAACCACAAAACACTTTACAAAATTTTCTGTATAAAAAATTACTTAGAAGTCTTTTAAGTGATTAAAATTGAAAATATATAGCATAAACACATATAATGTAAAAAAATTTTAAAAAGATCATTTGTGAAAACTATGAGAATTCAACGTTAGGAATATTACAAACAAAAATATTAATTATGTTGAAAATATTACCGGTTTTTCTTTTCTTTGTTATTTATTTACGGATATTTAAAGGTTTGAAAAATAATGAGAAAAAAAAGTTTTTACTTGCTTATTTATTACCTATCGCCATTAAATACATTAACATTAAATCCAAATAGTGTTGGATAAAGATTAAAATGAGCTATACATACGCCTAAGTATCGAATCATTAACTATACATAATTATGGCAAACAAATATTATATATAACATCAGTAAAATTGAATTGTTTTTTTGTTTCCTGCAATATCTTCCCTAAGGTTTATTTCATGAACAGCATCTTATGTAATCAGTTGATGCATGTCAACCTATTTGGATATATTTTATACTTTTCGTATCATCAAGCTGCGATATAAACTCAGTTTGCAATATTTCTTCGTATTCCAATTGCGCAAAATACCTCTTAATCAAAGACGTATTCAAGTTAAACTTACGTCTGTAGTAAGGATTCGGCAAACCAAAGTTGTTATCGTCACTGTGGCCTTTAATATGTTACCGGAATAACTTGACATAAATGTAGGATCAATTAATCAATAACTCGAAGTTACTTATTTATACGTTTGTAACCTTGTACGTTTAATATTTTAAAAGATAAAACTCAAATTTTTTTCACCAGTAAACCGTTTTTTTTAATTTACTTATATAATTTATAATTTTAATTATTCTAATAATTTTATACCTTATTCAATATAAGATTATGCCCTCTATAATCATGTCTTCTATAATCTTCTATAATCATCTTATATAATCATGTGTCATTCCCTCCACGATTGTAGCTGCTAAATATATAGGTACTTGAAAAAAAAATTACAAAATTAACTTTAAATTTTTCGGTTATTTGTTTAATGAAGATAAATTTTAGTTTCATTATTTTACAAACTTTAATATTTCTACATAACAAAATCTGTTAATATTATTTAGAATTAACATAAAATAAATTCATTTCAACGCTTCTTCTACTCGCTAATTTATTTTCGAGCAAAAGATAAGGATTCAATAAATGAAATTATTTTACTTTGATTCTGGTTAACTTTTTATTTTTATAATGCGAAATAAATTTTGGATTATCCATACAAATATTAAAATAGCGAAAGTAACTTTATTTCTCTATCACAATTTATTTGTCTGCCAACGGAACTTTCTCAAAATTGTTAACGATAAAGAAATAAAATTTCAGTAAAAACAATTTGACAGTATTTCTGTGAAATAAACATAAGCAATAATAATAAGGAAATTCAATGACTACATTTTCTTCAGTCGCTTCTATTCTGGCCATTTTCTTTCAATTATTCACTTACTAGAAATAAAACTTTAAACAGGAATTTTACCACTTTAGCGACAATATTCAGGAAGTCCATAAGTTATCATAAAGTAATGTATATAAATGTATCGCATAAAAATTTTTTCTACCATAATTCGATAAATTAGAGCAAATTTCAATAATTTGCTGCAACTTCTCATATAACGGATAACAAAAAATTAAAATATAGTTTGATTTTCATGCGGTATCTATACATTTCTTTCATGAAATGATTCCTGCCCTACGCGGTACATTCACATTAAACTATTGTAACCTTATATATAGCATTATTCAAACAGAAAGTTAACAATCAACTATAGTGATATAATATGAAACCCCAAAACATTTAAAACAATGAACATTATATTTTCAAAGAAACACTCTTACAAGTACTTGGAGTTTTTATAAAATTCGACTATTATGAGAAAGTCGAAAGTGAAATTCCCACCGATATGTTAAAAAGTATTTTTCATAAAAAATTTCGTTTGATCTGATTCTTGTCTATTTGGTAGATTATTTGGTGTGGAAATTGAACTAAATCTACATAAAACAAATTGCATTTTTTGGCAATAGCAGCGTTGCAATATTCTGCACATCGTCCAACAACACGGTGAGGACAAATAATGTAGCCGTTTCAAAGTCGTTTTCAAATATGTATCGAGATGTTTTATATTTTAATTATGGTGCCACCCTTTCAATATTATTTGAGTATATCGTAAGGAAAATTTAGGTAAAATAATTATTTTATACTTCTCCAATCTATGATAAATAGTTAAATATTACTATTATCAATAATGTGTGAGCAATAAATAACTAATGACCATACATAAGAGGCAAAGAAACTATTTTTACCCAAGGAGACTAAACTAATCCCGCACAAGTAAAAACAATTGCATGAGCAATACAATTAGCTTGGTAGCTCTCGTGGGCAATAGATATTTACCTGATATTACACATTAGATAGATAATACTAGATAGATAATCTCGTACTATAAACAATATAGTTTAAATTATTGAAATAATTCTTGATAATAACTATTCTCGATTTTTATTGCTCGATGAATCACCTCGGTAATCACTTCCCGTAGGCCAATACTCTTTATAAGGGTGCGCCTCTCTAACAGAGACTATATGAATTTCTGTGTTTATTGTTAGCAACGTAGGATAATAGGCAAAAAAAATTTTTTCCCAGTTACAATTTTTTTCAATAAAAGAAAATGTATTCAATAGCAAATAAATGGAAAAGAATTTGAAAATTAATAAAACCCAAATTTCTCATCTTCTTTATTCCGCTTAACATAATCAAATTAATACTTAAAGAAATTAGGCAATTGGGAAAAATCGAGAGAGGTGTTTGCGATATTAACTAGATATCAGTTTGACCATTCTTAGTTATATAGTTACGTGAGTCACCGACATTGAATATATTGTACATTGGGCATAAAAGTGGTGTATTATGGCAGGCATAAATTATAGATGTATTGCTTATTTAGATTGTGTTGTATCAGCATAAAACATAATCGAAAGAACGAATTTTTCAACAACATTGAACAAAAAAAAGTGAAGATACTAATAAAGTTCTAACAGTTTTATTGTTTGTACACCCGACGTATGGTTGAGTATTAATTTTTTACCAATATGTCATTATTAAAATATATAAAATACATTAAATACGTAATACATACAATTATGAAAAGTGTGAAATAAAATTATATGTACGTGTAATAGTGTATTTTTCTATTTGAATTTTACTTGGAAAAATTATGGCCTATAAATATGTGGAACATAATGAATCGATTTTACTCATTCATGAATTTAACGTACTTTTTAGTTCTGAAACACACAATTGAATTTCACCATAATATCTTTTTTAGTCATTGAGATATCTTTATGAAAGAAAGATGAAAATGGGCTGATTGAAGAATCAACGAAGATGGTACTAAACACGAACTGTCTACATTATCAACAGGATTATAGTACAAGTTATTTCATTCTTGACTTTTGTCAATGTTACTACATACAGCAACCTGTATATTTTAAAGCATCATTGTTGCAATTTTATGAACATAGACTACAACAATATACCACCATAACAGAGCTTATATTTTTAGATAATAACTAAATGACACTTTAGAATTTAATTAAATATTTAAAATAATATTTTGTTTCTTTATTTTTGTTAACTACTATGTATAATTAATTTGTGGTACTACATTACACTTATACACTGTAATAAATTAGCAGCATTGCATAAAAAATGAATAAAAAATACAAGTTAAAAAATTTTAGAAAATGTTGTATCCGCACGACGGGGATATATGAAGGGTACAACTAAACAATCTAAATATTGATAGCGGCAGTGTACAAATTATAAATTGTAGCATATTTTAAATTGAGTAATTGATTGATATTGAATTTGGAATTTTACTTATCTTCATGTTAAATTAAAATTTGTTTTCTACTGAAAATAATAATAATGCATTTAAAATAGAATAAGAAGTACTTTCTTAACTTTTTCTTGTCCGGAAAATTGATTACTGGCCGTTCAGAGATACTTTTACTGAAAAAATTTACTAGTTTGTAATAACCAGTGATCACTTAAATCAATTTGGTCGTAATGAATTCTTTTCATTGCATTGAAGGCAATGTATAGAAAAACAATTTTATCCCACATTTTTAATATCTTAAACTATTTCAATTTTGAGCAACAACTTGTTTTCATTTAATACGGAATATTTTTATAGGACTTCTATAGCAAATAATTAAATTTTGCCCCACATAATAAATAAAATTACAAATTATAGAAATAATTTTTCGTCGAAAAATCGGCAAACTTGTGAAAAACAAGAGAACGAATAGTCCAGTAAAATAATGCTGCTTCGAAATTGTCGACCTGATTGCACAATATACTAATAAGAGTTATTATTTTCATAATGAAAAACCACAACTAATATAATTTTCTTTTTCATAATAACAAAAATTCAGAAAACATATTTTATATTACATACCATTTTCGTAGAATTTGTATAAGAATATATTTTATCTGTTAGAGATATAGCGTAGCATACGTAGTTACGTTATAATATTAGACATTTAAGTAGTAGTCATTTGTATTATTTAAATGAGCATGGTTATCACCGTCAATTATTATGTTTACTGCCGTTTAATGTTTACTATGCTACTTTGTAAGAAATATTTTATCAAATTTAGAAAAGTTATTCATTTATTTTGAGTTAAATAAATTCAACAAACAATACAATTAAGTATAAAATAAATATTGTTATAACATATTATTTGCGTAAAACAACGTTAATATGAAAAAAAATGGACAATTTTTTATTAAAAAATGTGGAGTATAAAATAATCAAACCAAATTAAACTTTAGAAAATTAAACTTTTAGTTTAGCACTTCATACTGCTTCTTAGTATAGCTCCTAGAATCTACGATATTCATAATTTAAACTTAATTATTTTTAAAAATTTATAGATTAGAAAAAAGAATAACAATATGAGAGACGTTTTTGAGGATGACGAGAGAATTGAGTAATTCATCTTAACCTATTCTTTAACACAAAATCCAACACCCTTATAAAAAAAATTGGACTTTGTCAATCCTTCCGTTTCAATTCAATTTTATCAATTGCCATTCATTTTGGCAGTAAAAATTTTTTGAAATATTTTAAATTTTCCTACATTTATTCAATAGATTAGAAAAATTATGGGATTTATGACTAGGCGATTTCAAAATTAAATTTTGTTTGTATTGAAAAAATAAATAATCGGAGTTGAGATTGAAAACGGTAAATTTCAATACCAAGTTATCGATAAAAGTTCGATGATGAGACAATAATTCCCACCAATTTTAGTCACATGCTCCCTCAAAACTTACAAAAATTGTTCATCATCTCTCATACTATGATCATATTCTTAAAATATCGGCAAGTCTCCAAAATTTATTTCACACTTTGATTGTACTGCATCCTGTGTGGATTAGATTAGTAGAAAGAAATCGATTATTGGATTTACTCGAGCGTATAAGATTCTTAAGTTTGGTAGATTAATTCTATGCTTAAAAGTGTACGTTTCACTAATCTGACAATTTGAGCGAGGCGCTATTGGGAATAAGTGTCACAAACTTTTAAAACTCCCTGTGTGAAATGAGACACGCTCGAGGCTTTGAAAATGAAGATTGTTTTACACTTTTAAAACAACAGTAACTTACGAACATCCAAAAGTAAACTCTAAAAATATTTCTTGATTTTTTCCTTAATTTTGAAAAGTTATCTATTATTACTTTTAGAATAACAAAAATTAACTACATGAATTATATGAGGTGGTCAAAACTTATTTATTTATTTTATTTATTTTTTGACATAAATATTAAAAGGGTACTGAGTATTTAAATATATTAGCAATTTTAATCGTTAACAGTTTAAAAAAGTTGAACTATGATTAATTAATAAGCGACTGACATTCGAATTTCGGATGCATATTTACATTTTAAAGACCAGGTTAAATGCGGTGACTTGAATCGAACACTAATTTTTATCTTTTAACTATATGAAATATAATAAAAAAACACTGTCTACTGTATATACTAGATCATCCCTTAAATGTTTTCACTTTGGAGCAGAAAGAACGATCAGATTAGATTGTATTTGTTTACGTTACACGAATTTTCAGTAAATAATTATTACTGGCTTCTGAGCATTAAACGAAGATAAGAGTTTGTCAATTTCACGATTGAAAAGTGGCCTTTCATTATTAACTAAGGTGTTTTAACAATAAACTATACATTGTATAATGGACAGTAAAATTGCTCTTTATACGTAAATATCGTTTAATAATCTGACTATATAATTAAGTTCAGCTTTCCATCGGTCAGATCATTAGTTAACAGAGTTGTACCGACTATGACTTTAGCCCACTAGCCGACTAAGTGAGAAGCTGGCCGGGTGAGAATCAGCCAAGCTGATCAGTGAAAAAAATTTTAAAAAATTAAAGACATTTTTCTATGTTTCAAATTTAATTTAATTAGGTTATGTATAGTAATAAATCTGATTGTTTTTATGAAAAATATTTACAATTTTAAAAATCATCATGTTATATCTCATGAACAAATTTTATTAAGAAATTCATACAAAGTTAGAAGCGGGATAGTCGGTTTATCTAAAAGTCGCCGACTTTGAAAATGACCCGATAGTCGGCTTTACTGCTAACTTATCGGAGCAAGTCTATTAATTAAAAGTTTCCTTCTATTTGTAATCTGATAAAAAAGTCCTTTATGGGATAAATTGTAAAGATTTGTGTTCAAGCATTTAAAAATTGAATATCTGCCGCTTTTTGAAATGAAATAATGCGTGCTATCTGAGAGCTTAGGAGAAGACTAAGTGAAACACTCGTCGACCGAAAATTCGTTAAAAGTATGGGTCAGTTAAACATATTGCAATGAAATCGACATTGCTTATCAGACGTGAAATTGGTACCCGCAAAGATCGTGATACAGAGGACAATAAAAGAAATATTTTATATATCACGGTACATCATGAAATGTCAAAACTTAAATTCAATCCATGGTCTTTAATCACAAAGTATGTGCAATCAAATGAACTTTTGTTTTTTTCCAAGACGTATAGCTAATCTCTTAAATTGAAATGCTTTTTTTTTGAAAATAATAGGCAATTGTAATAAAATAAAATAATTTAGTCTTTTAACGAGATTATATCATTAAATAGATAGTTTTGTTGACACATCTTGAAAAATTGAGTAAATATCTGATAGATAAGTTTGATAACTCCTCTTGGACAATGACAAAAGTTAATTATTCTATTATTAGTTATTTCGAAAAAAAATATTATCTGGTACAACATATGAGGATATTTAAACATTGAAGGGAACCACACGGTATACATCTTTAAATTCTCATTTTTGAATTATTCAACGCTTCCATCATTTTTCTTTTTTATTACTTTTTTCTTATAGTTGTTATTATAATAGATATGCTCACTCAGTTCAAAATAAAAATCTACAATATTAAAAAGAAAGCATATCAAACTTATTTATTTTTCGTTAAAATTACATAAATTATAATAAAGAGATTTTTATTTCAATATGTAAATAGGTCAATAGTGGTTACCTTTTTTAGATAAATGTTTTAACAAGCTGTTTTTTATTGACTATTCCTATAAGACAAATAATATGAGTTTTTATGCAAAGTAGCTGATACGCGCCCACTTTACCATTCAATTGTAAACCCATCCTATAACATTTCTTAGAAAGCAATACATATTCTTGCCCCATGTTGATTTTTAGACTATTATCCCCTTTTAACCACTGAAAGAATTGTTTTTGAAATAGCACGTAATACGTGTTTATTTATTTGTTGATATGAGTAATCCAAAAATTTCTGAATTTATACATCGGTATTTCCATACAAATATTCTATTATCTCTTTTAGAGGAGGGTTTTCAAAAGTTTTTTTTACCGAATGCGTATGTCATAATAAACATCTGTCTTCCAAATTTCAAGCCAATCCATTCAGCAGTTTGAGCTGTGTTGATTCTTTATACAAATATTGGAACCCTTTTTCACCTTTTTAAGGGTTAAATTTTCAAAAATACTATCTTAGCGTAATTTTACATCGTAGTTACTGTCTGTCTGCCAAATTTCAACCACATTCTTTGAGTGGTTTTAGCTTTGCCTTGATAGATCTTCGAATCAGCCTAATCATTCTCAGTTTCCGTTTATACAATCTTCTATTCTTTAATTTCTAGGCGAAATAAATACACTCATGAAACGAAAAATCTCAAACACTTCTTGATTCAGATAAGTTGTTTAGAATTAAGAGACGTCAGCTAGAAACGGATACTGTGAAAATCCACACCAAAGAAGGGGCAAGAGAGGTTTTCATTTAATAATATGAATAAGTAGGGTTACATTAAAAATAACTCTCTCATTCTGTCTTTAACAACTCCGGTCAAAATGTAGATGTAAATTTGTTTTTTTTTTTTAATTGAAACATTATAATCCTTATAACGATTTTTAGCCCACTTAGAATATGGAAAAGTAGTGTTACAGTGTCCGATTTTAAAATTTTTGTTTTATGTTTTATGTTTGTTGTTTTATTACTTAGATCTTCAAGAACATTCTCTAACGTCTGCCTCACTATAAATATTGAAAAAATTAGGATAGCTTTCCCATCAAAAAGTTTAGAAAATTTAAAAATTTACCTCAAAAATCGTCTAATGAGGGCTTTAGAAGTTGGTAATCGGAGGTTAGAAAACAACCGAAGAAGGTTTGAACTCCATTAAAATTCCCTAGAAGTGACAGAGATAAAACATATTTTAAATTCAAAATATTCCCTCAAAAATGGATTTCTCGTGGGTTTTCAGGGCCGCTGATGACAAATCCAAAATTTAAAAGCAAGAGAAGATGGTTTCAACCGCATTAAAAGCACCCCTTGAATTGGCAGAAATTTAAAAAACGTTTTTTATCTATGCCATTTTTAGGGGGTTTTAATGGGATTGAAACCATCGTCAGTTGCTTTTAGACCTCGGATTCGTGGTCGATTTTCGTTTTTCCTCCCCAGAGACGTGACGTTTTGAATTTGTTAAATTTTTTTTATCTATATGTTTGGAATGTTTCTATTTGGGATAAGAAAACTGTTTATCTCAATTATCTAATTATCTAAAATTATCTCAATTTCTCAGTGATTCGGAGGTGATGAATCTTCCTTCATCGGAGGTGAAGAGTTTTAAGAACACGTACAAACAAGAATTTTATAATCAGAATTTTATAGAAGACGTCAATTAAGAACAGATTTTATAAAAGTCCACCCCCTACTCAGTGAAGTAAGTTTAAAAATTATTATATAAATACTTTTTCGTGATTTCAAAAAAGCCAATAGCAATTTCTTTTCCAGTCACAGAGAAAATTAAATACATTGGCTATGAACAATTAAAATAGTTTTATTGCTAACGCACAAATTCAAAATGCAAAGTGCTTTTTAGTATACCAAACGTACGAAGGCTCAAGTAGCATCTAGTATTATATAATAAGAACATTATATCAATACAAATTTTTTTTTAAAATAACAATTTTAAGGATGCGTTGGGTGTGAATATAAAATATGACTATTTCGTCATACTTGAAAGTATTTAATTAGTGAAAATTCTCTGTACATTGAAACTTGTAACTTGGTTGTTGTCTTTGTTGGTTTAACATTAGTAGGTTCTTGCGATATTAAAAAAAAATTTTAGTATACCATAGTTTTGATACACCGATTAGTATTAACAAAAAAATGTATGTTTCAGTCTGTTATTTACCTATTTTAAACGATCGCCAAAGGCGGTTACTTTATATATATACATATATATATATATATATATATATATATATATATATATATATATATATATATATATATATATATATATATATATATATATATATATATATATATATATATATATATATATATATATATATATATATATATATATATATTCCATTCAATTTTGTTTAAAATACTTCAAAACAATTTTAATTTTTTTAACAATGTAAATTCGATTGGATTATATGATATAATTTTTAATGTTCACTCAAATAATGCGTGATTTAAACAAAAGTTTTCTAAGAATTTGTTATTTCTACAAAGAGTTGCTTTTCTGAAACTAATTTCAATATTTAAATTATTAATACTTTTTGTAGTTTTTGCATAATTTCCATGCAAGACAAAAAACAAAAAAAAACGAAAAACACAAAGTTTTTGTGCTTGATAACAGAATTTAGTGTGATCAACCGTTCACATGACTGCTTGTTTTTTTCCCAAAATAAAGATCGAGTTCACACTTCTTCTACTGAATTGAGCGAAGCATTAAAGTCAATGCACTGCCATTCTGGCATTCCGATCCTCGCTTTAGGAATGTTTAATAATACAAATAATTGTACAAATTAATCTTTTAACTTTTACACACATCACTGTAAAGGAAATACATTGACCAATTTAAACATCCGATAATATAATACATTGATCCATCCGAATAATACATTGGTCGATTTATTGTATAAAATATATGATTTATAATATTAAATTAAAATTAAAATTATATTTTAATCCACATTCTTCAATTAAACGATTTTTTTTAAATTAGTTTCTCCAAAACAAAATTACGCATGACAGATACTAATTAACTATATTTCATTATTTTTGAAATGGAATCTCCAAGGAATATTTTCTTAAATTAAATAAAGTTAGGCAAATACCCGTTAAAAATTCACAATTATTCTTCTCATCGAAACAATACGTGTCTGTTGATTCATTTTAAATATCCTGCATGCGTATATGTGAGGGTAAACTAAATTTAACTATAGTGATTTCGGAAGTTTTTTATGCAAAATACCATTAGCATAAATTTATTAAAAGCAACGAAATATCTGTTTTTAATTAAAAATAAATAATCGTAAACTTTCTCAAATATTGATTAGCAAATTTTGAAAATAATAATGTTCTTACAACGGCTTCTATTATATGTCCAAGCAAACTTTCTCCATTCAATGAGTTAAAAAATGTCCAAATTAAAATTTAAGACAGCAAAAACAATTCGTTACAATATAAGACATTTGTTAAACATTTGCTCTTTTCGTTTCGCACCATTAAAAATTAGGAAAAATTAAAATTAAAAATTTCGCATCATTACAAATATTAGAGTAGTTATAACGGGTATAATGGTCCAGTCAGCCTATATGGCCGAGTATTATTTATCGTAATTAAATAGATAATTATGTGATTTGATGTTATTTGTTGGTAAGTTTCACTCATTCCAGTCCCTCAATTGCTCATTGTTCAAACGTTGTCAGTGCATATTTTTGTAGGTAAACTTTTAAACTATACTGTGGTTACAGTTTTTGAAGATTTTATTCAATAATATTTTGGTTGTTATTCTTCTTTGTAAAAAAAAAAAAAAAACGTGTTTGGGTTCATTATGGCCTACTAGGCCTTATTAGCTACATATACAGAAAGGCGGTTTATGCCAATGTATGACATAAACTTTAAACATAATGTTATTTTTCATTAAAGAGAAAACGCCACACTTTGTGCAAGGATTCAATGAAAAAAAGGCAATCGAAGATGTGTGGAAAAAGGAAATTGGCTCAATAAAGGCTTCCAAGATTTATGAAATTCCCCTAACCTTTTTTAGACGTTTCGCAGCTTAAATTAATTTACCATCTTATAGAATTGTCTAATACGAAATTGGGTAGAAAACATACATTACCTGAGGAACTAAAGACTGATTAAAACGGAGGTACTTTTCTTCGAATTTGGTTCAACAAAACTGCACACAGATTAGTTCTTTTATTAGGCAATATGGCTCACTTTGTTTGTGGCTAGTAATGTCCTAACATGATTAAATTTTAAAGATTGTTCAAAATTACAACAAATGTTTATTAAAGTTTTGATTTTGAAGTTAATTACATTGAATTGGTACTTAATTGCTTATTATAATTCAGTTTGAAGACAAAATTAACCAATAAAGAATGTTCAGAAATTATGTGTTTAATTGACAAAAAATCTTATGGTATGCCAAATAATCCGAACTTACTCTACATATTAAGTATTCATGAAAACTTCGTGTATATGTTTTTCAATGAAAATCAACGCTAAATAGTAAATAGATGGCATACAAAGAATGAATAAATAACATTTCACAATTGAATTTATATAATTAAATAAATATTATGAAAATTAGGTATCCTCATCACATAATACAAAATAATATTAGAAAATTTATACTATAAAGATAAATAATCATAATTATTATTATGAATATTTTATAAAATATCTAGATTATTATGATTATATTTAATAGTATAAATAATTTACGAGTATATAATGGTCTTCTAACCATGAATCTTAATTTGATATAAAATTATTTTGAACGACACCTGCTCTTATTAAAATTAATTTACTTTATAATTATAAATAAAAGTATTGAAATTATAATTCGGAAAAGTTTTTATTTAGGAAACTTTCGTCTATAATAATATTAGTAATAAATTTTTCATTTCAGAACAAATATTTGTATAGAACTGTGCTTTATTTTCAGAGGGAATGGTGAACTTTATTTTCTAAATTTACATTATTTTTATTTCAAACATCGATTCAAGATTTTTATTATTTTTCCTTCAGGTTCCCTTCAATTGTACATAAAATATGTATTTAAATATAAATACTTTAATAGATGAATTTTATAACATATATCTACAGCCGTTTGATAAATAATTAAAATGCGATATATCTTTAAAAACTTATAATATGTATTTCGTGTACATACTCTAGATATATTAGTGTAGGTATATTGCAGTATGCTATTCGGCATTCATAAAACGCGATGACTTGATTCTTCCAGGTTTACTTAAAATTTTTCAGTTTAAAATGAATGTTTTAGATAAATACACTTAATTAATTCTGATTAACAAATAACCACAACATAATAATCGAGTCTTTCATGTTTTAAATTGATACACAAATAACACTTGCATGTTATGAATAGTATAATATTACCTACACCGTGGTCGGTTTACATTAAATAAACAAATTCAAACAAAAACACCATTGTGTAAGTAATTACAATTGAATAATATACAAAAACTATTCAATAAATCCCAAAATCAATCTCTTTACATTTTTTAAATATATAATTAAACAAATTGAAAATTACTTTAAGTAATATTGAGTAGTACTGGTATCTCGGATTTTAACAATCACCAAGTGTCTTATTGAAGTATGTAGTTGAAGTGTGTACTCAAAAGTGTATATCGAACTGTCCTATTCAACTGTCTAATCCAAAGTGTTCATATCGAACTGTCCTTTTGAACTGTGTAATCAAAAGATCATATCGAACTGTGTTAACAAAAGTGTCTACCCAAAAGTACGGTCTGTTAAGTTAAGCAACCTATTTTGTCGCTTACAAAAAATGTTTATTAAATAATAATAAAAACAACTTATTTTGTTGGGTTATTTGTGTATAAGATATACACGAAATAACGTAACAGTATTAATTTATATGTTTACTTATATTTAAGCATGCATCATGTCTTTTATATCTTAGATACCACCCCTTTTCGAAACTATCCGCCACTTTTATTTCGGATTCGGTTAGGGTTATGGATATATTTTTATTTTAAATATCCGAAAGTTTCGGTTACTGAGACGGAGCTCCACAACATTCCTGCTCTTATTAAAACTAGAAAGTAAGATTTTTTGGAAAATTAAAGTAATTTAATCCTTCATGGAAACATACACTAGTTGCGATAAAAAATAGTTTTTCTTAGAACTGTATGGTTTCATATAAATTAATTCAAGCAGCGTTTTCATTCTGATTTTATCTTTATTTTTTTGTACAGTGACTCGACCAGTCATAAGATTACAAAAAGCTGACAAAACAACTTATCATATTTCATGAATTTTGTATTATAGGTTTCCATTCTCATTTTACATATCTTTTTTTTATAATAGTATCTCTAATATACCGGCCTCATCAGAAAATGACAATGAATGTTTTATGTTTGGGAATTTTACTTTCGAGAATTTTTTTAAAATTGTTTTGTTGCGAAATATATATTCACAAATTCTGGCTTCAGTTTTATCAGTCTTAATATTTTCAAATGGTTAATAACACCGCGAATCTACAACTATCTATGATTTGAAACGTTTTTACCGATTTTCTCGTATTAGTTTTATATTTTACATATTAGTTTGAAATGATATAAAGATGATAGTAGAATTTTATCATTTAATTCACAAATTATTTTGAATAAGTGTATTTTAGGCTCTACATATAAACAACTTTAATAAAAAGAATGGGCTTGAATGGTATGAAAATATTACTTATCTAAAACTTTATCAATCGGAGGCGGGAGGTAGAATCGTGTTTTTGTATTTTAAAATTCTAGACATCTTTAAAACGCAAAATATTAAAATTTTTGTGAACAGGCTAGTAACTTTTGGTAGTCCCATAAGAACAGTGGCTACACTCAATAGGAAGTCAATAGGAACACCATAATTATGTCAAAATAAAATTATTCTTAATTGTTTAGTTTAAAATATTTTTAAATTTAAATAAACGATAAAGCGCTAACCCACCGATAACACAATGTAATAACCACAGAGTATATACCCAAATCAGAACAGTCTTTTTGTCGGTTTCATTGATGTTTGAGTTACAAATTCAATGACCTTGTACCATAAACCTTGTGAAATAAAGATAGCAAATAGCAGTAAACAAATGAAGGCATTTAGTTCCATTACATGTGAAGCTAAATTTGACATGGATATTTCAAAAACAGGACATCCCAAAATTTTTTATATTAGAAGAGACCGTTCTGATTTAGGTTTATAGCGTTTTGTAAGCACTATACCAAAACTATATTTAAAGTTAAACAAAACATTTTGTACTGTAAAGTAAACACTGTGGTCACTGAGGACCATGTTAAAAAGTCACTTAAAATAAACCAAATAAAAATAAAAATAAACTTTTTTTTGTTTTTCTATTAAAAATTTTGTATTTCTCTATTTTCTTTTTTATAATAACTAATTTTCATTACTAAATCGGATTATGGTAAAGATAATCATCAGCTTAGGCATATAATACAATTTTTCTTATTAAAATATATATTCTTACACATTAAAATGATAAAATATATTATATAGGTAATACGGAGTTAACAGGTTTTAAAATCAATTTATTCGAATCTTCTTATTTCTAAACAGTAAGTAGTTTAGGGATTATATTAATTTTAAATTCTACTCAGAGAAATTAAATGTGAATTAGCTTAAAATAAGTTTTTTTAATAAATAATAGGTACTATAGTTTTTAGAAAAGCTTTTAGACAAATGATTAAATGATAAACGTATGCTTTTAAGTCTGGTTAATAATATTTTAACTGTAACAAGAAATATTTTTCTATATAATGTGGAACCATTTTTATAATTATTTTTTTCTATTTGTATGAAAATAGTTTGGCTTCCATACCAAGGAATGAATAGAATTTAAGAAAAATAAAATGATAGTAATCGATAAAGGAGTTCTAATGTATGAACGGATTGATGTATGAATGGTTACGTAAACTATTCCTGCGGAACGGTAATTGTTAGGTGGGATTAATGTAAAATTTGACCATTACACATCCACTATTTTTTATGTAATTTACATAACATTTTGGTATGGATGTTCATAGACCCATTTCTACATCTCCGTGCAGGCTACGTTAATTCGTGGAAATTACAAAAATAAGTTCCTCGAACGTTAAAAAATGGGTCATAAATAACAGATGCTAAATTGGCTCGACTGTTGCTTATAGAGATACAAAAAAGTAGTAATTCTAGTTATATAGATCTTCGGGACAAACAATGTAGTTTTAAAGAGATTTCCGTTTTACAATTGTAAAACAGTAAGGCGTGTTAGCGAATTTTTCTAATGGGACCTGGCTATTATACACACGTAAATTTTACTCCCATCTTCGACTTTAATAACTTCGATTTTAATAACTTTGCTAATTTTCACGACCCCTTTTGTGATTTTATGATGTACGATACCAAACAGACAAGCAATTTGTTTATTAAATTCAATTTTATTTTTATAATAAGAGGTCATCCCAATATATATATATATATATATATATATATATATATATATATATATATATATATATATATATATATATATATATATATATATATATATAGTACCACCGTCAAAAAATGGTTGCAAATAAAGTGGTTATCATCTTCGACAAAAGGTCACATGAGATCCCCTTACCTCTGATATGGCGTGACTAATTTTTATTTTTATATCAGACAATGTCAACCTTCATTGAACCCATCTTATTCCCTAATTGTATTACGTAATTTATGAACAAACCCCAATCAAAATTATTAAAAATAGCTCATTTATCAAAATTATTAAAAATGAGCAATTTAAGTAGTAGGTACTTTTATGCTTCTTATCGGCGCAATATAATAATATTTGCCATACTTCTTCAAAATGGATTATATTCTGGGTTGCATATACAAATCTAGAAACTGGATAGTCATATATTTTAATTTTGAAAATGGCCCATTTGGGCTTCAGTAATTGTTGTGTTTACGTCTAATATAATGTGTTCACACTCTTGAATGCAGTATCTGCAAATTTCTTCCATATATTGGATTAATAATACTATAGCAGCAAAATTATGTATTTAGAAAAATCACATCCTTATCTATCCAAGAGTCTGTAATATTATTAATTACATTGGAGACTTCGATTTGATTTTTAAAATTCAAAATTCAAAATTAGGTCGTAATTAAATTATAAATACCAAAAATTAATCTGCTCGCCTCTTAAGGAAATTTTCTGTATGCGTACATTTATTTAAATGAATTATCTATCTTCTGATTGTCATAACAAGCATATCGAATTCGTTCATTTTAAGCTTCCGGCGAAGAATTATGAGAAAGCAAAAAAAAAATTTTACAAAAACTGTGTCTATTAACATATTTGGTATGATAATGTAGTCTATTTTATTATTTGTGATTGGCAATATTTTCATTGTTTATTATCAATACGTGAATGCATTAAATTTGATTATAGCTCATTATTGAACATTATTTTGAATTTATATGCTACCAAATATTAATATATTAACAACACAAAATGATGACATTTTGTGTAGTATCCTAAAAATATTTTTCATATAAAAATCTTTTTTATTGATATTTTATGTTATACCTAAAAGTGTCTATGAAATGTTTTTATAAAAGTAATAAGGTAATATTATCTCAATATATTTATCAAACATTAAAAAAAAAAAAAATACAAGAATTATTTCATTATGTTTATATGTAGAGGGAAATTCTGTAGATGGGTCTGCTTTTCATTCGATCCTCGAACAATTTTAACTTTCAGTATATTGTACACCTTGTGAAATTTGATTACAATTTTAGAAAATCCTAGAATAGAGTGTCACGTTAAATGGAAGTATTCACGATAAAGAAATCTTTTCTGAATACAAATAAAAAGAAAAAGATACAAAAATCCCTACTTATATTATAAATGCCAAAGTAATTCAGTGTATCTGTCTGCCTGTTACGCTTTGTCGCCTAAGCCACTGAATCAAGTTTGATTAATTTTAATACAGATATAGATTGAATCTAGAAGAAGAGACTAACTATCCATTTTCACATTAATGTATTAAGTATTGATTGTGTTTCGTTATCAATAATTGTCAATAGGTACTTACCTAATAAATAACAAGTTCAAATAACAACCAACAGTGTTAATTGTTCAGTTACTAGGCATATGGTTCAGTTTCAATGTTTGAACTATTTTTAAAGATTAGCATTTTAAAAACTCCTACATATGCTATCCAGACAGATATAAATACTTAATATATCTTATATATTTAAATGAGCAATTCTTGTATATATATATATATATATATATATATATATACAAGAATTGCTCATTTAAATATATAAGATTATATTTCATATATACTGTATACTTTGATATACTTAAACTTTATACAAACTATTATTTTATTGTTGAAATTATTCTGGATATTTAAAAATAAAATTTGTAACAGAAAGTTACGCATAAATAAAGTTAGCTTAGTAAGCTTACAGCTACATAAAATTTTGTATGATTGAAAAGAGGAAAGTCATTCGATTTAAGACGTTCCGTGCGTATATCTATTTACGTATCTAAAAATAGCATACATCTCGAGTAAGTTTTGTGTCCATTACTGTTACAGTATTTCTTCTTACATTTAAAAATATTGATTTCATAAACCACAACCATCACTAAAAAGGACTTTGCTCTTTTCAATACCCACCATAAACTTACATTTCATTTCTAGAAGTTCTCAGAAAAATTTCAACTAACTGTCTCTTATATTTTCAAACTTATTGTGTTCATGGATACACAGATAGACAGATGACCAGATGAAAAAATGGAAGAAGTCAGTGGTTTTATGAGGAAAAACTTTATACTAATTTAATATACCACTCATAAACTACGTACAAATACAATTTACAAAAATGAACTACACCAATATAAAATTTATAAGTCCCTATACAAAACCTTTTTTAATTAAGTACCAAAATTATTAATTGTGTACCATAATTATTTTTGGATTATGTAGGTAGAAATATTTCTATGTACCTACTTTTAATCAGTTAACTTGATATCTCTCTCATTATTGAAATTGTTATGATTTCAGACCATATTTGAAGCTTTTTCTCTTAAGAATTTTTTTAATCTCTAATGTTTAATAATTATTTAACAAATTAATTATTTATAAGTTTACATCTAACAAACAATTCATTTTTGTATTATACGTATACAAATTATATACATACATCCTTCCTAATTTAATAACGGAGAGCATAAAATAAAGTGTACATTATTATTATTATTATTTTTAATAAGCTGAGAATCAAGAATCAACCTGAATATTAAACGCATAGACGTTGTTTTAGAAAGAAAACGACATGGTGAATTTTTTACTTTCTGCATCTTCGCAACGGAACAATTTACTGTTTTTAAACACAAAATGATAAAAAAATGAATTACTATAAAAAAAATATTATCTGCCTATGCCCGCGTATATTCACACAATTGTAATATTGTCTTTTCTTTTTGTGCATTAGTTGGTTTGTTATTCTCTTGGTTCAATAGTGCAGTTTAATTTAAAAGTTATTAAACTGTTTTTATTTACTTCATAATGGGAAGCTCTTGTAATGGGACTCATTTTGTGAATTCTGAATGTTTACATATCTTTACGTTCGAAGGTCTGTAGAACTCAAATTCAACGTATTAAGAAAAATATCTGCCTGAGAGTGTGTGTGTAAGGTGTATGTGTGTGTATGTAGTTACATACATAAATGTACATATATTTATTGTTAATTTTTCGTCTCCATTATCTCACATTGTTATCGCCACGAAGCCACTCTCACTGAAGCGTAGTTTGGTAACTTAAATCTGAATGACTTTTCAGCAAAATTGAGGCGGCTATTCTTTATAGAGGACAAAAAAAACAAAAAATAAAAGTACAAAAATACTCTAAATTCACATTAATTAATATTATATTATTAGTATTTTTTGCCATGTGGACCACGTAATTCAGGGCGCATTTAGTCCACTTGGTACATATAAGATGTATGTTGTTTAAGAATTATTTCATTTGTTAGATATTAGTTTTTCGTGAATTTATTAATATTTATTATGTTTAGCAATTTAATAAATTCAATTATTCTATTTAAATTGTTTATTTCTATTAAATATTTTCTAACCATTTTGACTACACTTTTATTTAATCATAAATAGGAATTTATGTTTTAAGTAGATTTTTAAACATGAAGTAGAGTATTTTAAAAATAACTTAAAATTTTTAGTATAAATTACCTTGTTAGTACCTATTCTATCAATCCTCACTGGGATTTGATTAATAATTCTATTGGAAAAGTCATATATTGCATACACAAATATATAACATCATACGTGTACATTACTGAAAAGATTAATTTGAAAATCAAAGGAAAAATTAATAATAATTCCCTCATGGGAGTATGAGACAGATTTTATATATTTATAGAATTGTGGTGGTATAATAATATAAGAAGATTAAGTGGGAGATGATAGTTTCACAATTAGTTTAATTTCAGTGAAAAATAATTTTAATTTCCTGGATTAAAGTAGAAAATATCTAATTAATTGTTTGACAAATAAGTATTATATTTGTTTCATATTTTGCCAATTATAGATAAATATCTGCTGTATCACATTTTAAGTATCCAACTGAATATGACTAATTGAGTAAATTACAGAATGGGTTCATTTTTTAATTCAAAAATGTAAAATAACCAAATAATTCATCAAAAAGAATTTGAAATATTTGATAGTTATTGCAATAAGTAGTAAACTCTAATTATAAAAAAAAATATTTTACTAATTATTATTTATCCAAATTCTGTCCGCTCCATTTTCAACAAATAAATTGTTTATTTAGATATGAAATTAAATAATGAATTTTATAAATTTCAATCATAGAATAATAGACCAAATTCAAATTACAGATGTAAAACTAATTCATGCATCCATGTACAAAATCAGATAAACGGTTCACGAGATATTAGCATGTGAGGAAAAGCAAATTTCGGGATATGCGAACAATAATTGTGAAATGAGATATTTCAAAAATGAAACATCGTCTCTAGTGTTTACCACAACTTTATAAATAATCGTTCATTTCTTGTGGAGTTATGCAAGTTCATTAAAATAAGTGCCACAAATCGAGGATCACGAAAAAAAAATTTCTGTGGAAGTTCCAAAATTTCATAAATAAACTAAATTTTTAGAAGCATTTTGAGGAAAATAACTTATCGTAAAAATTTCTGACGCTATCATGCGTACAGTTTGTACCTGGCGCGTTACAGTAGCAGAAGAAGTACGTATAATAAGCATAGTCTCAATAGTGGTAAAAATAATACTAGCCACTTAGTATGATTACAGCAATTCACGTATTTATTTATATTTAGAGCGGAACACTAAAAATATCAGACTTCTTTACTTGTATACTCAAATAAACTAAAACTCGGAAACCTGAATATTCCATGATTACTAAATTAATCCTAATTACTGAATTATAAAATACACTAATTTTATGATTGTTTTTATATAATTTTTTCTTAATATCTATGTTTTAGATAGATAATCTAAATTAATTCTGATAAACAACTCAAGACAACAAAAGAATAGGATATTTGAAGTATAAAACATCAAATATCGCATTTTTTTGAGTATTCCTAAATATCTAAATATATACATATATATATATATATATATATATATATATGTATAGAGTGTGTATAGAAAGGGGTAGTAAGTCTTTTTACGCCCCGAGTCGAAATTCAAAAAAAATTTAAATATGAGTTTCTATAATTGTATGAAGATATAAAATAAATAATACTAAGTTTTGATAATAAAGAATTTATATTTCGTATACGATTTAACTCACCTTTTTACACCTCTATCATGGGATGATATTCAAATTTATTAAATTTATTATTTTATATTTACAGGTTAAATACCGCATTTCATGTATTTCAAAATCAGAGTATATTCAAAATTGCATCCTCTATTTCACCACGTTAGTAGATTAATTTCGAAAAATCAAATAAAATCTACAGATTGGGTGTTGATATGTCAGTATATATCGCCATTTACGCGTATAGTTATATAAAATTTTGTGTGTTACATTTAGCGAGATGAAATTTCTAGTGACGAGTATTTAACATAAAAAGTGAGTTTCAATTCGTGAATGAATAAAATTATTGCAATAAATCCAATGGATCAATGAACCTTCTTTTAAACCACCAAAAATCAACAAAGACAACAAATTTTGGTTTTTAAAAACATACAACTTTTGTTTGAAACATTTTTTCGTAAGATGTTTGGTTTAACTCGAATTTCAGCTTGAAACTACCTTATAAGCACATATATTTGCTATAGACATTATATATTATTATATGTATTTATAACTGTATTGACTGCATAAGTGTATTTTATGAATTCTAATCATGAATATATTTCAAACATGAATGTCGAGTATCTAAAAAATTAACTCTATTTACTATATAAAATGAAAAATGCAAAATTTTTGTATAAAACTTATCAATCTAAATGGGGCATCTGGTAATTTTAAAATGTAATGTCAAATTGTCATATAAGGTTTGTAACAACATTTACGTATTTTGTACAAGATTATTGAAAAAAAATACTAATTGAAAAGTTGATAAATACCTTGAAAACCCACGAATAAAATTAAACCAACGCATAACGCAATAAATGGTTTGATAATTGATACTTAATTTTGTAAATTGTATTGTAATTAATCAATATAATAATATTTTAAATTTAAAAAAAGTCAAACTAACTAATTCTCAATTAACTTAATTCAGTTATCTTTTAACTGGATTAAAATCAAACTATCAGATGGAATATTTGGATTACAGTTGGACAAAGTATTCACTGGACCTACATTACATCAGCAATATTGTACAGTCGAATTCTATGGACGTAACTCCAATTATTTCAAAAGTACTTTCATTGAAAGCCAAAAGTTTACGAATTTGTACCTACTAGAAACAAATGGTTTGGTGACAGCGCTCCTGCTAATTTAATCCACTGATTTGCCGTGACATCTACTGGATACGACATTATAAAAGAAAATACATTTAGGAAAAGTATGTGAATTAACGCAATCAATTTTAATTCTCGATCGGAAAATTTTAAATTTGATAACTCTTCAGCCAAATACTCGAGTTTGTATTTAGACATTTCTAAAAATGATTTACACTTCTCTCAAGTTTCGAACTATCTCATAGACCTACTCAAAATTGGGTACCAGCTACCCTACTAAATATTTTCGATTCGGATATGCGATTTATTTCGTTCTTCTAAAGATAGTTATTAAATAAAAAGAACTATTTTACTCTCGATTAATCAGCAACCAGTTTTAAAATAAACAATTTTCAAGCAATAAACATCTAGTGATAACAAGTACCGTACAAAATAAGATATGCAATTTCCTTGGCCAATATATATATAAATTTATATCTATCAATTTTTATTTTTTTTCACAATCAGAAAATTTTTTGCGTCGTTAAAGCAATCATTTCCACAAAGAAAAGTTATTAGTGAAGATAAACATAATTAACCTCACCCAAAATCCTTGTCCACTACGAACTTGTAAATCATTATATGCTAATCAGACCAAAAATAGGAAAGATGCACAATTTTATCACTTCAATTGAAGCGTCCTTACTTTACGAACATGAATTTGAAGTTTTTTTTTTTTTTAATTCTTAAAAACAGGCAAAATATGGACGTTCAAAATTGCATAAAGAAGAACAATTGCATAAATGACGTCAAACACATTCATCTCCATAGTGATTATACATAAGGGTCATTCTACGGTAGGAGGTCCTATCGATGATCATGTCACTTATATACACTTTCCTTCAAAATTTAAGCTGATTAATGTTAGTATGCACGAATAAGTTAATTGTGAATAAAAATGTCATATAAATTACATTTATATTCTAAAAATTTATTTTGCGATTTTTCTATAGAAAATTACCCTTTATCGTAGAAATCACCCATAAAAATTTTTTCAAGAAGGTAAAAAACAATCTTTAAGTGGTAATAACTTATTCAGTTTTGAATCAATTTTAATTTAATTTTCTAATTTTGTTTGGTGTTGATCCTAGTTTCACATTTTTATGTGTGAAAATTTTTTATTGCTTCTTCCCTCTGGCATAATTATTTAAAAAATAATATTAAATGGAAGCAAAACTAATTAAAACTTTGAAAATGTCACTATATAAGTTTTACAATTCTAAATTATCGATTAATGTATTATATAATCAAATCAACCTCGTACAGATATGCATGATAAATTATATAAATTGAACGCAATGTAACGACTATAACTCTTTCTACATTTCTACTTTTGCAATAAATGTTTAATATTCAAAATCATTTCAAGCGTTATTAGAACAAATTATCGTATAATGTACTGAATATGATTTTCTAGTTGTAATATTTTTGAGAGAAAGTTTACATAATTTATTGTTAAAGATATATAAATGAATAAAACACATTGTCCACACCACATAATAAAATACAAAATTTGTACTTTCTGTTAATCTTGCCTACGACTTTTCAAACGAGTTTGCTACATAAAATTGGATAAAATCATCGAGATACCATTTCTGACTAAGAAACAAGGACGCCATAAACTTTCAACCGTCGCAGTTATTAATTAATAGTCGTGCCAAAGTCGTTACAAAAAGCAATGAATAAATTAAAATCGAAAAACAGCCCGTATGTATTATTATGAAACATTTTTTAACGTGTTCATTGTGTCTAAAATATCATACTACCCTATTCAGATGTTGCGTGATTAATTCCAACCTTCTCAAAACATGGGTGTAAGAACCTTAAAATGTAAACTTTTCTTCTATACATGAGAGAGCGATAGAAAATTTTTGTAACGAAACCGCCCGAAAAATGATTTAGCCCTCTAAAAATACCGTTTATAATTAAACTTATAATAATAATTAAACTATTAATGATAGAACATTTGGTATTAAATTTTATATTAAGGTAAAATAAAAATTCAATTATCCAAACGAAATCATCCCCAAAAATGAGTAACCTTTAAAAATACCCCGATTGCTTAAATCAACTTTTGATTACGATAGATCGATGCGATTTTATTACATTTTATGATTTTGAAGTCTAGCATTAAAGATAAAATTAGAAAATTATATTTTCCAAACGGAATCATCCCCAAAATACAACTGAGTCAAATACTTTTTACATTGTGCGATGTTTTATTTTAACGTTAAAGTTAAAATCAGAAAATTTAATTTTGAAATCAAATTACTCCCAAAACGGAAAAAGCGCTCTAAAAATAACCTCCATACTAAAATCCTGCGGTTCTAACATTTAACGCTATTTTATATTCAAATTAAGGCAAGACGTAAAAGTTTAATTTTGGAAACATAATAACCCCAAAAAATTACATTAAGTTTTAAATCAAAAAAATCAATTTCGCAAACAGAATAATCCTCAAAGTAAGTAAACCGTTAAAAAATACCTTCAGTTTTTAAATACACTCATGATAACGTAATTCTATAATATTGTCTATTTTTAATTCTCTACCCAAAATTGAAAAGTTTATGGTAAGTCGCTAAATTCTAAATCAATTAATTAATTCGCGCAACATATGAATAGTAGTAATGATATTTAAGACACAAGGAGCACGTTTCAACAAAATGGTTTCTTCATAATATGGACTACTTCTTCGGCTTCAATTTATTTGTTATAGTCCCGTTCAAAAAGACATACTTCTCTGAACATTTCATGATTTTTTAAATTAAAGAATACACGGTTTTAATGATGTAATTAATAATTTATTCAGTTTAAAATAAAAATTATACTTAGATAAATAAAATTAAATCTGTTTAAGACCTTAAAGCACCATAAAAACGTGTATTTTTTAATTTTAAAAATCATGACTATACATCTTTGAACCGACTATAATACCCTTCACATACTTATGGCTATTTGAAGATTCTCACTCAGAAATAAACAAAAAATGTTTTCTTCCTTAATTTAACAAACTGTTTGTTTTTTACATAACAAATATCTGGATAAACGCTTCAAACTTAACTATTATATATTCATATTTTGGAAATAAATTCTACTACTATTTTTAAGAGCAATCTCGAAATCAAATAATGCATCTTATTCGAAACATTCGGTACTCGAAAGCATACTTAATATTAATTATAAGATACGTTGATTCTCTTTGTGCTTCTAAGAAGTATACGAAATGTTTATTTTTTTAAATTACAAAATTTTTTTTAACGTAAAAAGTATGAAATAATGGGAACACAAAATTTTTTCTAATTTTCTAGTAATTTTGTGTTCTAATTATCAAGAGATATAATTTTCGGTGAAAATATTTCTTTGATTTATTTATTGTGGAGATATCTTAGTGGAAAAAAAGACCGTTTAGCCTTTAATCCACGAATTATATAAGTCAATAGCCGCAGCAGTTACACTGAGTATTGAGTTACATTGAGTATTAATTTAACAGGAAAAAATTTTTTCAGAAAAAGTAATAAATGCCTTGCTTTGTTATAATTCAATAATTAAATAAAATTCAAAGTAACATCATTTTTAGAATAATTTATCTACCATAATCCAATTATTAATTCTTTTAATAAGTTCCATATAATATATTTGTGATTAAACAATAAGTGATAAAAAATTCAAATTAAGTATTTTTTTAAAAAATTTGAACAAATGTTTAATACAAAACACGATTAACGGAAAAAATTCTGTAAATTTGCAAATTTTTCTAGGAATATTATATGAGTTAAATCATAAACCTTAAAATTTCAGTAAAATTATTTTCAAAATTCAAAAATCGTTGCGATGAATTTTTGTTTTTTTTATTTTGAAAATCACGACTTTAAATTTCTAGTTCTATATGAACAAAGTTTCTAAACATTTAATGAACAAAATAATCAACAAAATTTGAACAACCAATGTTGAGTTGAATTATTAAAAATTTTTAAAAACAAAAATTAAAAGCGTTTATAAACGACTAATATTTTTACTTAAATAATCCATAATCCAATTATTAATTCTTTTAATAAGTTCCATATAATATATTTGTGATTAAACAATAAGTGATAAAAAATTCAAATTACGTCTTTTTTAAAAAAATTTGAACAAATGTTTAATACAAAACACGATTAACGGAAAAAATTCTGTAAATTTGCAAATTTTTCTAGGAGTTAAATCATAAACCTTAAAATTTCAGTAATATAATTTTCAAAATTCAAAAATCGTTGCGATGTATTTTGTTTTTTTTATTTTGAAAATCACGACTTTAAATTTCTAGTTCTATATGAACAAAGTTACTAAACATTTAATGAACAAAAAAAATAATCATCAAAATTTGATCAACCAAAGTTGAGTTGAATTATTAAAAATTTTTAAAAACAAAAATTAAAAGCGTTTATAAACGACTAATATTTTTACTTGATAAATAATTATATAAACTTACCAAAAATCAAAACTCTGGATAAAAACTAAAATATTGTTGTAAGATACTACGTTTAAAATATATGCACACTAGAAGGACAACAGGCACAAACAACAACAGGTTGTTTTTGAAAAGTTAGCGAAACTGTGCGAAATTATAACTCGCGGGCACTTATATAGTAAAGTTTATCACATTATACGCCGTCGCATATTGTAGAAAAGGGCGGGCATTCGATTATATATCTACTAGATTACTATGTGAGAGCCAACCATTTCAAACAGTTTGTTAAAAAAATGCACCCACATTTTTTTTCGCGCCAACTATCTATATCTAATGTAATTTTATTATTTGGAAATAAATTTGTTTATTTTATTTTTATTTTTTTCGAAGCCTACACACATCATCTATATTTGTAATATTTTAAATAATAATTGAATTTTATTTTATCAGTTTGGGAGCTTTCATGCATAAATTTAATGCAAAATATAAGAAACTATTCAATTTTAGATATTTAATCATAGTACCTTATAAATAGTGCAACATAATTCAGCGTAAATGTGCAGAATATTTACTAAGTTTGGCATAAAATTTTAAACAAAAATTAAATAATGTTTCGAACTAAAGATCAAACTAACCTGCCATAAACCAACGCAAATTCTCTAAATCTCGATTAAATCATGGATATCTTTGTGATTACAGGCCCAATAAAACAAATAGAACAATCTCAGGTTAAAGCACTTAAAATTTAAAGCATCAACAGCAAATATACTTATAATAAATCCACTTAGCTTGTAAAACAGTAAAATCAATTATTTTGTACCAGTGAGAACATTTAATTAGTCAAAAAGGTAAACAGATTTTGTAGTCATTTTGATAGTTTTTTTATATTGATTTTTTCACCTTACAAATAAATACCCATAAAAACTTTATCTTTAAATAATTATTTTGTATCATGGCGATCAACGAATGTTTTTATAACACACGATAACTCTGTCAATCTGAGAATAGTATAGTTAAGGTGATATTCTAATAAAAATATTTTTAATTTCAATAATTGTGTAATAGGTTATTAAAAAACTAGGTATTCATTTTGAACTGGATGTGTCAAGATTGTTCTGGTTTTTTTTCCACTACATCGCACTTTCAATCTTAAAATTTACATATACAATACCAAATATGGTTTTCTTAAATAAAAATTTTAATGGAATATTTCAATTATTCATTGAATCTACCAAATGAAAAATGAAGGTGGGAATGAAAAAGTACAATATGATTTTTTATGGAACCCTTTATGGTATAGAATAGAGCAATATTGATTATAAAGGGCGCTACCGCAATGCGCGTACGACCGCTCTTAAAAATGTGACGAATCCTAGAATGCTGAAAAATCATTATATTTGATTAAAACAAAACACTGGATCTTATATTTTGGGCTATTCTTAACACCTTTAAGCTTGAAATTCTGCAGCCACACAAAAATCGATAATATGTACAGTAACAAATTTTAATTAAATTTATGTTTTATTTTGATCCCGGACTGACGAAACGTAATGACAGGCTTAGACCAATCAATAAAGTTAAGCAACAGCAGTCACAATCTGTATTTGGATGGATGACCACCTAGCAGTACTGTGTACTGTTGTCTAAAAATAATAATAATAATAATAATCCCCTTTAGTTAATGGCTATATAGCTGAAAGTTGCTGAAGCCAGAAATTAAGAAAAAAGAAAAGTTTTCTTTTGGTATAAATAGTTGTATTTCAAGAACGGTGAGTAAACAAAAAATAATAATGTAATGCGCTAGTGGCCTTTTTAATTAGTATGGCTTTGTTCTAAGCCCCCATATAAATATTTTGCGTCGGTTCTCAAAAACTTGCATTGTACTTTATCACTCCAAACTTTTAGCCTTTTTACGGTTTTATTTCTTACGCTAACCAGAAAATACTACTAATGTAAATATTAAACCAATAAAAATATTTATAAAATTTTTTAGTGAGCAATAAAAGAATTTTGTTACAAGAATTGCAAACTTAAACCTTGAAGCAGTTTGCCATCTCGATTCGGATATTTTTCAGTAAGAGCCTCCGTTGAAAAAAGACTAAAATTTTTATTATATCAGTAGTATCTAATCTAATCCCCCTTCTAATATAGCTAATAGTTTGATTTTATTCCTTTTCAAGATTCAAAAATTTATAATGTAATCCCATCAAGCAAATAAATAAATATTCAATGAAGAAATTATAGAAAAATTAAAAGTTTCGTTTTTTACACTACTTTACCATCTTGTTGTCGAAAACAAGTATTAAGGTTAAAAATATTTTTAATTACAAATTTCTATAGTATAAGAAGGCAATATAATTATTATAAAGGATTTTTTTCATGCATTTTTTTGAACATAAAAATAAATATTTTTAAAAATATGATGGAAGCACAAGAAAATAAAAAAAATTCGGCTTCACAACATTACTATATTATTTTTGCATTTTGTTTTTTCCTAATATTGTATTGTCATCCAATTTACATATGGATACTCAATTCGAGTTCATTTAAACACAGGGAGATCAAAAAGAAAATGTAAAATTTACCTTTAGCTTTTGTAAGATAGGAAGGTTTGATTACAGTCAGATAGACATTAAGACATATAAAACTAAATTAAAGGTTGTATATAAGAAGAACATATAAATATTGTACTCTAAGGACATATCAATAAGGTTTCGACTTTGCTTAAAGCATATCTAATTTATTCTATTGTGTTTCTGATATAAAAATAATAATTTAATGGCAAAAACTAAAAATGTATTTCTTTTCAAAGATGCATTCTGGGCTAAGTAATAATTGGTTAAACATAAACATTATTATTATAATGAAATTGTGTACGAATTTCCTCTCCCACTTTTTCCACGACGCATCCGATACAATATAAGGGTTCAAATATTAATATTTGTTAAAGTCATCATTTTTCTAAATATTGAAAAACATATTCTTATATTTTACATACATGTATGCATACAAAAAAAATCATAACAATGTCTATTTTAATTTAGTACCTTTTTTAGAATAGAAAAAAACCCAAAAGAAATGCTTTTACAAAATTACTTTAGTACCGAAGGTAATAACCCAAATCTTACGATTAACACACATATAGGTTACCTCTATGTATAATATACCCAAAAAAAAAAAAAATAATGTTATATAAACTAGTAAGAACAACTCAAAGATTTTCATTTAATACAGCTTGAAGTCCATTTGAATTTATTTATATATATAAAGTGAAAATTTAAATATAGAAAAGTATGTATAATTTACAGAATTTATAAAATTTGATTAATAAATTCAGTATAGCGTGATATAGATAAACCCGCACTCATACAGAATTATCACAGTTATCCCATTCTCCCAAAAATAAAAATTCATTCCTTTTATTAATTACAATAATGAACGTATCAATTACAATACATAGTATACTTAAAATATGTATTAATTTATGTGTTAATTAGAAATATTTGGGCTAAAATTGTGGCGAATCTAAGCAGTTTCTGAACAAATGTTTCAAATTTATTATAACTTTTGTTCTGTCTCTTCGTCTCTCCCAGTTTAAAGTTGTCTCATGGTTCTATTTATTCAAAATGTAATATTTCTGCAATGTCGTTCGCGAGTAATCGTGTCAAAAAAACTCCTAAACATTTTTGTTACCTTCGAAACATGAAAAAATGACGGTATTCTCGATGTTTTGCTTTTCGGGGCGATTGAAATAACTTCGCTCATAAGGAAGGTATGAATAAAAAACTTGCAGAATTCCATACCTAACCACTTAGCAATTTTACATTGCATACCTAAGCAATTTAACATATTACAATGTTTTTGTAATAAATAATATACTTTTTTTATTTTTGAGCTTATCGAGCTGTTCCCGAATATTTCGTTAACGATATCTCTCGAACCAATCAACCTATTATCACGTTCTTGGCGGCGATCGATGTGGTTTTTTTAGCTTTAATAATTTCATTTCTATTTCATCAAAAATGATCCGAAAAGAAATGTCGAAGAAATGTAAAAAAAAACCCTTTTTTTGAAATTTTTCGTTTACGATATCTCTCGAACGAATCAAGGTTAAAAGCTGCTTAGTTTTTTGAGTTGATCAAGAGAGCCGTTTAAAAGTTACTCCAAGAAAAACCACATTTTTAAAAATTTGTTCTTAGTTTTTTTTAGATTTCTAAAAATCTACTAGTCTGACTAGTCGATCTAAATTGTATTCAAAACCTAAGTTTAGTCAAACTCTTACGAATGGCACCAATCGCGATGAAATCTGCAAAGCCGTTCAAAAGTTATAAGCAGGTCACCTACTTTCACACACACACACACTCACTTATATACACACACATACATACATACAGACATAGTGAGAACGTCACAAAGGTAGCCAGGGAAGCTTCCTGTAACCTCAAAACGTCGAGATCTGATGAAAACTCGATTGTTGCAAAACGGGGTAAAACCAATAATCCCGAATTTTGAAAATCTTCGATTTTCCCAGTGGGTAGTTAAAAAAAACCTGTATTTTCATTAGGCATAAATTTACTAGCAGGTTTTATCATTACTAGTAAAATAATGTTAGTGTATAATCATTTGTAAACTAAACATGTATTGAAAATTTAGAAGATTAATCATCGTTTTCAATGCCATTAATCGATAGATGTCTTTACAAATAGTACATACAGCAAATTTAAATTTCATATTTTTGGTAAAATGATTGTATGTATTTTTGGCCAATCTACTAAAAATTATGTGAATTTGAAATTTATTTTGATTTGAATATATAAATGAAATTTATTGGAAATAGTGAGTTAATACCAATGTAACTGTAATCACAACAACTTCGTTAACACGTCATTATTCTTCCAATTCTGCAATACAAAAATATTAAACAGTATCAATTAATGCGTATTATTAATGCGTACACACGTGCAACATTCATTCGTAACGTAACAGCGTTTCGCAAATCTGCACTGTTACATGTAACATGTTACGTACTAATAGTACGAAATCCCGCTGCAGGATTAATACGCTCATCGGCTTAAAACCAAATTTTTATGTTTATTTATAACTAGGAGAATAAATATTTACCAGGTTGCCTCTCAAAGTTTGGCCGCCAGTATTTTTAATTAAATTATTTTTAATTGATTTTTGGTAAAACATATAGTTTACTTGTTTTTTAAATGAAATAACATCTACATCACGCAACTTACATAAAGATTCTAAAATATCACGGTTTCCGTTGCGCACTTGGCCGCACCTCTTCGCAGTCAGGTGTAAACATGTATGATTTTGTTGTAGTTTTAACAGTCAGCAATCCTTATTAAAAATAATTTAATTAAAAAATTCTGACATCCAAATTTTGATAGACAACCTGGTAAATATAAAATCTCCTCATTATAAATAAACATAAAAATTTTAGCAAAAAATCGACGAGCGCACTAATCTGGCAGCGGGATCTAAGATTATAGGAGACAAATGGCTTGTAAGTGTTGTAATGTTCCTATGTGTTGCGTAGCATTCAATCTGTCTACCAGTATATCCAAATTCAAATATTTTAAAATAATTAAAGGGCAAAGGAATTATTACTTATACCGTACCGAGTACGATTTCAAGCTTGTAGCTTGTTATTACCTTTGCAAATATTGCGTTTTGGAGTTGATACTATTCATAATCCCACCTAGCAACATCTTTTTATGCGATTCAAATTTATCAAACTTCGTGGACCGCGATGTAAAATCATCGCGTATAAACATTGGGGAGACCATAAGTAGACGGAACATAAGCATATCATAAAATATTTTTTGTGTTTATGTATTTGTTTTTGAAGTGAAAGCAAATACTTCCCATCGAAAAATTAAGATGGGAAATTTGAACGGACAGAGGTGAATTATTGATTTTTGTTGTTAGATATCAATTGTCAATCACATAAAGTATTAAGTTTCCAAGGAATATTTGAATATGTAAATCTTCAAAATAAATAAAGAAACAACTTTCTCCAACAATTGTCTATAAAGTGTTAAATACAAATGAATTCGATTAGTATTTATTGAATTGTTGAAGTATCTACTCCTATCTAATATCACTTTCAAAACAAACCAGTAGTACCAGTCATATACTTTGTTTTGTCAATATTGGTAAATTCCTTTCGTCGAAAAAAAAATCATGATATTTGATATTTAAATTATTCTTTTTATTTTACATTTTGTATATTTTAATAAAAATAATAATAAATGTATATATCCTTGAAAACTTCAGGCTTAATTATATGAGAAAAATAGCTAAATAACTAAATAAAATCGTTGTCGAAGCTATAAAATATTTCATTTTTTTGAATATGTAAAACTCGATAACTACTTAATATGAAAGTTAAAGCTGAAGGAGTCGAAAATGTAAACTAGAAAATAATAAAATTGATTTCGGAAATATTATGGTTACCTCTTGTAAATATTTTTAACCTATTATTGAGCAATAAACCAGGCCGTAAATATTAAAGAATTGTTATTTCATTGTACAAAGCTGATAGATTCAATGGCCTAAATCCCTGATTTCATTGTACAAATTGATTACAAAACAAATAATAGCGAATTATCTGTATGTATTTATAAAAGGAAAAGGAACCCTAAGTAAGTAGTTTAATGTATGAAAATACTGTAAATAAAAACCCCTGTTCCATCTATCCTTTGAATGTTTTACCAATTTTTCATATACGACATATTTCCTCGAGAAATTTTGCATTCAATGCAATAATTTCCTGATGGGTGTTCGTTGTTCGAAGACTGTTGTTAATTAACCACAGTCTTGAAATAATTTATTTGGGATGTCTAAATTTCTCTAAGCAGATATATAGGTGAAATCAGACGATAAATTGATATAAAATTCAAAGAGATTCAAAAAACACGTGGCGCACACACAGTTTAATCCAATTTATACTGATAATGAATACTTTAGAGTCGAAATACGTATTTATAGAATATACAAATTTTAAATCTAGGAAATTGTACATAGAAATCGAAATTTATTCGAATTTATTCAAATTCATTTGATATATTTTTTTCAGCATGTACATATATATATTTATATATATATATTTTATATATATATATATATATATATATATATATATATATATATATATATATTAGGTTTAAAGCGGGTTTGTTCTAGGGGCATGTCTAGTCCAAGCCCCGCACTCGGAAAGTCAGGAGACTTTTCCGGTTAGTGCTGTAATGTATTTCCCCCTCTTGATATCAAAATATATATATATATATTTGGTCCGCTGTGACGAAAATTGGAAAGACAGTAGCCGATGTAGCGGCCAAGATGATGTAGATTCTCCAGAAAGATCGATTAAGGAGACGTCCACATCGACAATAATGAAGTAGGCCGTAGTTAGCCAGTTCTCCCCGGACGAAGTAATGCATGACGGCGGGTCTGCGCGTGATACAATGGAGTATCCTCAAGAGTTAGGGAGTTTAAGCGGGTTTGTTTTCTAGTGATGATATATATATATATATATATATATATATATATATATATATATATATATATATATATATATATATATATATATATATATATATATATATATATATATATATATATATATATATATATATATATATATATTTATATATATATATATATGTGTGTGTGTGTGTGTGTGTGTATGTTTGTATATACCACTTGTTTAACTTTTAACTTTTTACAAATTTCTATTACGTGTATGAAAATATAACATATTACACTTTTCAAATATCGCACACTTTCATAGCTTCCTGTTACACTTTAACAATACTTAGCACTTCCATCCCTTTTCAGAAAATCACTCTCATGGATACCGGGCGGAAAGATGTTACAAATCAAAAAAACTTTTGATAATTCACAAAATAGAGAGAAAAAAATTGCTGCATTGCTAATAAGAAAAATGTTTCTACAATTTTCCCATTTTTACCTTTCATAAAAATTTTGTTATCTCATTTATTTTAAAATATTGACCTATGCCGTACGATTCGATATTCAATAAATGCATTGTTTTATTTATATAAACATTGTAGCACTAATGCCAGTCAGTTTGCTTAAAACATGAAACTGACAGCATGAAATTGACTTCGAAAATTTTTAAATAAGGAAATAATACAAAAAAGGAGAAATCAATATGTTAGAAATTTTACCGTTAATAAATACTAATACTAACATTTTATTACTAGTTTTAATATAACTACTATATATAGAAATAACTATTCGTTTATCACAAGTAATTAATGAGAATCGAGGTTTAGACATCCAAATGCCTAATTTTCGATTATAAATACGTAATTAAGAATGTAGCCATTATCAATTAGTTTATCATAAACTGGAAGTTTCTTTTTTTTATCAGTATTTAAGTATTAGGCCAAAAATATAAACTTAAATTTTCATGAATTTAAAATTTATCGATTAATTTCGGTATAAAATTCGACTCGATTTAACCATTAATGGTATTTCTGACTGTATTTGAATTTTTTTAGTATACAAAAAAGTTATAATATTCTTAGTTGGACATGAAAGTATTCATTATAACTTATATTTAAATTTTTTGTATTTAGATTTAAGTAAATTTTTAAAATCTAGAATTAAAAACTAGATTTAAGTAAATAATTAAAAAATCAGAAACCTAACAAAAGCTAGAAATAAAGTAAACTCTACGTAGATTTTACAAACTATACATTACTACCAGACAACCTGAATTAAATATCCACATTAAGCTAAGTATCAGGAGGAACCCAATTGAAAATTATAAACCGAGAAAAACTCAATGTGTCCCGTCTGCTTCGCAACTTAATGTGGGTATTTAACTTAGTCTTTCATCTCATGTATAATCTGTTTAACAGTGGATTTTACTTTGTTTATAGTTTATTATAATTTTCTTTTCTATTCTGTTGTTGTGTTTTTTAGTGCATCTCTTTTTAATTTTCATTTCATTTAAATGGATCCTTCTTAAAATTTTAATAAAAACATCCTGAACACATATTGTATATACATTCAAACTATGTATTATAATATCATTATTATATTTTAGGAAGTTATTTGTGCCTCCACTGTAGCAAACAAACTTATTTGGAATAGAATTTCTAAATCAGTTTCATAAAACTTAAGCACTAAGCCGTAATAGTAAACGTAAATTTTGTGTATTTATAAAATCTCATTGTCCTAACCTCCTTTATTATGCTAAGATATTGCATGCCAAATATCTATATTTTTTTATAATAACTCGTATTTTGTAAGTATTTTTCTGTCACAAATATTTTACGGCTACACTTTGTAAATTTAAATTTTAAATAGATTCTTTACATTAAGTATTAATGTAATCATGTAATACTTTTGTTTGAAAATTTCATCAAAATTGCTGATAATGTTTTTTTACACGTAAATAGAGTCTTATGTATTATAGATTTATTATAGAATCATTTCTTAGAATAAACGTTGTTGAACATAGTTCATAAAATTCCAAATCGAAGAACTTTATACGACTATCGACCGTAAGCAAAGTAATATATGTAATAATTGAACATTATTAATACTTATATGTAATAAACATAATAAACATTTATTTAATATAATTACACAAGCAATTTTCTGCGTAGATACGAAAAATTTGTAAATAAAAATTGTTTTTTATATGTTTTTAAAATTAGTTATGTATGTACCTATGTATACCAATTTATCTGATAGTACCACCTATTATATATGTTTAATACCTTCTAAATATATGTAGGGAATATTTATTATGACTTTATACAAGCTTTTAAAATTTATATAATATACCTCTACTTATTTTAACTGGACAGGGGTTCTATATTCTTCATATATTTAATATAGCTGATTTAAAAATACATTTTTTTTCTCGAAGTCAAAAATTAAAATGTATGTAAATATAAATACACTATCGATAATGTACACAGAAGTTGCTCGTGTTGTAGGAATATATTTATTTCAACAACTACTCCGAAAGTTGAGATAAAATGCGTAGAAATTTGGTTATGAGAAATGTATTTTACACATTATAATTAAATAAAATTGTCTGTAGTAATTATCTGTAGTAGAAATTGTTTCCAAGATTTTCTGTTACAACTTTTGTTTTTGCTTAGTTTGTAAGGCTTTGTGTTTACATACAAAAATTCATCAAAATCGAATGAATAGTTCTTGGTATTTTCATGAATATTATACGGTATTTACATAGTCTGTTTACGCTGACGTACATTTAAGATAAATTGAGTTTGTACGAATAACATCAAAGTACAATAATTGGAGAAAACTCATTTAACTTTGCTAAAGTACGTAAAATTATTTTCAAGATAGAATCGTTATATTGAAATCATTATTTTAAAAACTAACGAAGTTTTCAAGAAAATAAATGTTTTCATTCATGGAACATAACTGAAAATGTTCTCTTCATATATATAAACAATAAAGGATCGTTAAAAATCAGTCAGATTCGTGTTTCTACTTTAACTTCTTTAATTTTGAATTTTTATTCGAAAACTATTAGGGGTTGCAACACCTTGTAGCATAAAATTAACTTGAGCTTCAAGCATTGATACCTCAGTTACTAAATTTTTGAATTGTAGAAATCTTCAGATATCGTAATCACTTTTCAAATTATTTTCAAAGAAAAAAAAAATTTTAAGAATAAAAGTGGTAAAGTAAATATTTTAAACCACACATACGTAAATTAAATTTTGATATTTCAGAAAACACACATGTTTAAAAAATTGATTTTTCAGTAATATTAACAATTTACGGTTATAGAGTGCAGAGTAAAACTTATATTTCCATTAAAACTCCGTTAATTTTTGAGATAATGCCGGTAATAAAATATTATTTAGATAAGTTATAATTGATTGTTATGATTTTTAAGAACCGATTCGATCTATTGACTTGAAATTTTGGTTTTTTTATTCATATATATAAATTTATATGAGTTTCCTTAGTAAAATAATTTTTGCATTGTCCCACAATTGGACTTTTGAAGAAAAAGATTATCTATTCTTTTAATGAATGTCAAAACTATATTCAACAAACTTTCAATCTTAAGCCTACAGCTAATTTACATGTACTCATTGCTAAAGGTAGATAAAAACACAACTTACTAACTTTTCTTAAAGTTTCAACGCTGTATTTTATATATGAGCCAAAAAACAATATTTTAAAAATGCATAATCAATACTGCCATGCACTTTCTGTCAACGAAAACCTTTGCCCGATACTTTAAGCTCCCACAAAAACGAAATCCCACCTATAGTCTTGATTTAAAGTATCATACTCAGAAAACTTGTCAATACCGTGCAAGCGCAATAAGATCAATCGTATGAGCTAAACATCCCTCAATATACAAGTTATGCTATACTATAACACAGTTTAATTTTCACTCTGACACTAATAGCCAATAATTACATCATACATTAAAATCAGGACAGAGAATATAAGAAGGATTTCTTTTTTTGGTAGCTTTAAAGTACCTGACAGTATGAATAATGAATTTCTTATAGTCTTTGGGTTATATATTATATAACAATCAATACAAAAGAAGACACTTGTGTTTTTACCTATCTAGCACTCTGTACCTGTAAATTACCCGTCGGACTAAAATTGCGTGTATGAATACAGTGAAAGTTCATAACAGCACTACATCATAATAGCCCTGTGATCTTGCTCTAAAAATATTATCAAAATGTGACGTGATAATGCATATACAATATGCAATATATACAATATGTCAAAGAATATTAAACTCAGTTTACAGTTTTATATGCTTAAAAATATTCAAGCGACAAACAAACTTTTAGTATAGCTATGCATTGAATCACTATGTTAGCCCATTTCCACATGTCCGTCCGTCTATTATAAAGACGATAAAAGATAACGAGTTGAAATTTTAGTAACGCATTTTAGACATAAAAAGAAAGTTTAAGTTCGTTAATGAGCAAAATTGGTTCATTGGATCTAATGGATTCATGACCCAACTTTTAAACCATAAAATACGAAAATGTTAGTTTTTTAAGAAAAAAACATTTAAACATTTTTTCAAGCAAAACTTTTGTTTGAAACGGATTTATGAGGTGATTCTATACCAATAACACCTGTACCAAAATCTGGTGGCGTTTTGCTGCCAAATGCTGTCAACACATGGTAGCGTTACAAATTTGGGACTAAAAATAATACACTCTGACATTCTATATACGAATGTCGAGTATAAAAATATATGTTGATTTTTTTAAAAGACCTATATGTGCATGTCTGTACGTTATATCAACATGTTGTTGTACATATATATGTATGTGTGGTGTCTGTTTGTGTATAAGCTTTATAAAAATTCATCCCTCATGTAGAGAATACAGTTTAAAATATTTTTGGTTATTTATTATTTTAAAATTAATATATAATTAATTTTCTACACGCTCATAAAATATTTATAATAATTTTTATTATATATTATTATTGTATGTGACACCTTTTTTAAACAATGAAAGTAAATTCAATTAACCTCTCTCTTTGTATAAAGTCTTCTCAACGATTCTCCAAATAATAAATAATTTAAATTATGTTAAATTAAAACTGATTTTTATTTTCTAATAAAAAGCTACTCCTTACAAAAGCTGTCATCCTAAAAATACACAATTTAAAAAAAAAAATATGTTTTTGATTATTAGTCTGTATTTGTCTGAAAGTATATTATATTGTTCAATTTTAACTGAATATTTTTGAACAATAGGGATGTTGACTAAAGTGTTATTTTATTGCTTCAATTGAAAAATATGAAAATATGGACGTTCAAAACTCCTAACTAGATATATAAATGAAAAAAAGTCTCCGGATCTTCGCTCGATGAAATAAACCTACGCTTTAAGTCCGAAAATTATAATTTTAATAATAGATTTATTATAATTAATACCTTAATTATATAAGCAATGTTTTGAACTGTGTAAAATCTAAACAGTTCAAACTCGTAGCAACGATAAATATGATACATCAAATTTATGTTTGAAAATTACTTGAAAAAATGTAAACACCCCACATACGTATGCATATTTCAAAAACTCTCAGTTGAAGTATGTCACAAATCCGATTATCAATTTGCAACGAAATCAAAATCAACAAATTTGAAATTCATATTATTTCTAAACCATGTAGTTCTTCGTTCTTATACTATGTTTCCAGTCATAGCATAAAACCATAAAATTGATACTTTTGTATCAGTAATTAACATTTAAAGTACAAATGATTAAATGAGGACCGTTAAAAGTTTTCAAATAAATATCTCAACTACGGTAAAGTTATTGTTATGACTGAATATATTTTGAATGAATATCTGACTTTTTGCGACCATAAAAATGATATATTAAATTTTCGCTAAAAAAAATTATAGTAGTATATACTAATATACTACATACGACTATACTTATTTAGTTTATATTATAATTTTGGATTTTTTAAACTTAATTTACAAAGAAAAGGAGTATGAAAACCTTGAGTAGGAAATTAACCGCTTTTTTGAAATAAGGAAACAATTGGATAATTGTGATGCTATCCCTTTTCAATACTTTCAAGTGTTGAATAATTCGCATTGTTTTTTGTAAAATATTATTAGTAATTAAGAAATAAGGGTAATAGATGAAATGTCATTTTGATTGAAGTGGGAAAAAACAAATAATTTTAGAAAAATATAGTGTCTTTAAAATGAGGGCATTCCTAATTCAAAGTTAGAATCATCAACATTATCACAATTGGAATGCGATATGAGAAAGAACAAATTGAAACCTGAAGTTTTGTTCTTTAAAAAAGTTAATAGGTACATAAGGAACAAAATCATTTTAAATGTCCTCATGCCCAGTCATTTAAGATACTTGACATACAAATCCGGTAAGCTCAAAGTGTTTAGTATCTAAGAGCAATCCTGTAGTGGCAGTTCAACTGGACTTAGAATGCCAAAATGCATCTGGCTTAAGATGCGTATCTACGTACGCCTAAAACTTGAAAATAACGTAAATATATATATATATATATATATATATATATATATATATATATATATATATATATATATATATATATATATATATATATATATATATATATATATGTTTGTGTGTGTGTGTGTGTGTGTGTGGAGTACTAGAATTTACTCCAGAAGAATTTACTGATGAAGAATTAAATCCCAAAATTAAGACGTTTAATAATTTTGTAAACAAATCTACCGCAACAATCAGCGAAAATTCTTTAAAAATACAAATTTTAGATAATAAAACAAATAAACGATATAAATATCAGACAACTACAATATTACTGATCTGTATTATCTGTATCAAAAAATATTTAATATTATTGTAAAATTATAGATGTTAAAGCTTTCGTAAAAGAATCGAGTTTAGTAATATTAATAATAAACTCCTAATAGCTCTAATTTCAGAATTCAACCTATTTCAAGTATTTCCTTTACCTATCGACATAAAAATTCAAGTCAAGTATCCTATATCAGAATTGGTATCCATTATTTAATATCAAGCAGAGGTAAATCACTATTCGAATTACTCAAACCGCTGGACAAATGCACTCGTCTAAATGACTTGTACTTTTCCAAACACATTGCCACAATGGAACGACATTCAATGGTGAATTGGAAATGTTTTGATTTAGAAAGTTAAAATATACCAAAAGTAATCTTGTAAAAGAAGAATTATTATTGTTCAACCTAAAATATGGCAACAACTATCCGAAAACCCATGTTTATTTGCTTGTCAAAATCAACAAAAGGCTGTCTACTCTGTAACACTGGAGAAGATCAAGAATCAATTCTAAATGGTATGGGTCTCCTATCAATAAATGGAGATTGTCGCCTTATCACAAATATTCTACAACAAGAGCTCTCAATTCGAAATATAACCACTTATTTTCAAATCCCTGAGACAAACATTTTTGCAAATATGTATTCAAACACAAAAACTTAGTCCAGAACAACTAAAACCCATCAAACTAAGAAATCTAGATCTAAACGATATCAAGTATACGCAGAACCAATGAACTAAATGGATCTAAAATCGACAAGCGCAACAGTAATTTACACTTGACTATGCTATCTTCAACTTGGTATGGTAGCATTAATTATTTGTTACTATATTTACATATATAGAATCTTCAAAGTATTTCAAAACAATTAGCTGCTTAGTTCCATGCAAAAATCAAATGGAAAAACAATTAACTTTTATGATTGGAGAAAACATAAATAATAAAAAAGACAACAATGACAAAATAAACAAAAATGGAAATTTAGTAGATATACTTTAGATATAATTTCGAAAAAAATATATTGTAAAATTATATTTGATTAAAAACCGATTTAAAAATTCTGCTAAATTATTTGTTTTATTATCTTTTAAACAACCCGGTCGTATTACCAAAAAAAAACATGTGGCGCAGTTATTTGTCTTCGCTATCGTTCAATAGCTAACTATCACAATCTTATTTGTAATGTTTCTCAAAAAATTGCCCTACTAATTATTTTCTTGTCGAAGGTGTTCCAATTTACCAATAGTATTCTAACATTTCTACTTTTCCTCTATTAAGTTTAAAATATTACAAAAACAAATATAAGAGGCAAATGGATCAAAAATCATAATTTTTAGTTATAGGAATGAATAATTTCTATGTTAGTCGTAGAAACTTGAATAATTCATTATAATAAACTAATTCTTAAATGGGTATGTAGAGACCTCTACAGGCTCTACTAACAAATCTGTAATGTAATACACATTGTATTTTTTTTCAATTTTTACGCATAAATAACTTTTAAAAATATAATTTTCCAAATGTTATGATATTTGATATGCACAATCTTGACATGAAAGCGAGGGTATGTCGAAGAGTTTTTCCTATTAATTTAAACTAATTATGACAAAGGTAATTTGTTAACTTATTTTGTATACATTAGCAATCTTAAATATTATATTTTATGACGTTATTTCTGGATGGCATTGTGAACAAGCTCATCTGTATAAGTTTAACAGTACCGAAGCGTCTAAAATGAAACTAAAATGAAAGTTATTCACTAGTTTTGATTTTGATAAGTATTAAGTTCATATATTGAAAGAAATATCCTCTTAGAACTTATTCTTAATATAGATGAAGAACCACAAAATATTTTTATATGTTTTTATTTTAATATTTTTTGTGGAAAAGCGTTTAGTTAGTTTAAAATATTGTTATTAGTATCTGTTTTGTATTATATACATGCTAGATTTATTATATAAAAAATATAAAATTTTTGGTTGTTTATCTATTTTAAAAAGTTATGGGCACAGAAAATATATGTAACAATACGAATTAAAAGTTGTGAATATTGAACATTAAACGTATATAAATTAAAAATGATGAATTCCGTTAATCCTGAAAATCAAAAATTAGCACACTAAGGTATATTTTTGAGGATTAAAATTGAAATTCATTCTATGCAACTTTTCTTCTCTCGTAAATCAACGAGTTGGTATTAATATCAATATGCTTTAATAACGACGTACAGTTATACAAAAGGTGTTAAATTCGTTAGATATGAGAGTAATTTATTTCGTGATACAGTATCCTAAATGCCATATAAAAGGTTTTCCTTCACATGACGTAAAAGGTAATTTAAAATTGAATGAACGCATAAATTAATAATAAACGTAGTAATAATGTATAGTTTTTTTTTTTTTTTTTGTTAAACATTGTATCAGATAAACTTAAAACGATAACTAGCCGTATTGAAAGAATGACCTACAGTAACCAGACCATATACTTCCTAATTTATCCAATTATTTTATCTTGCAACAAAAAAAAAAAAACAATCTGGATCTTTTAGATTTATTTAAAATTGTAAAATGCAAGGTATATTAAGCAAGCTGTCTATTTTATCTAGCTACAGTAAAATTGAAATTATGATTATTTTATTGCTATTTTTTCATGTCAACAAAAACATTTTCCTCTGCCAAAACTAACCGTTTACAAAACTGACTATACAACATAAATCTAAAGTTAGCTAGCTTGTCACTTCAGCATCTCCACAATTTAACTAGAATCCTAGTAATTAAAGCTTAATTTACCGTAGGACCTTGGATGCAGATTTCATTTCTCGAAACTTCCAAAATCAATAGAACTACAACGAAACTCTAATGTTCTTAGAGATTTTGGCGTATTTTATGATTTTTTTGCTATAATATACATCTGAGAATTTTGTACTTCCTGACCACCAAAATCAGTATGTATAACGAACTATCCAGCTCCAACACATTTGTTTACATAAGTAAAGCAACAGCTTCAGAAAGTATTTTATCATTTAAATACTAAACCAAGAAACTAAAACCAAGAGAATCAGTCAGGGGAACATTAGGGAGAATGAAAATCCTCACAGTACCTTGTATTTACATTCTTCGCACAATTACTCATTATGTAAATACCAGGGGTTGTAAATAGCAGGTTGAACTGTCAGCAGTATGACCATTATACTTGAGACTGGAATATTCTCATTCCGAATATTAAATATCAAAGAACAAAAAAGTCCAAGCTGTGCGAGCTCCTTGTTGTTTAACAAATTGTCAAATCTAAACACGGAGGGTAACGGTGCAAAGTTGACAAGACAAGTAAAAGCCTTTTTTAACAACAACGTTTACTCCTTAAAATAATTTTACAATAATACGTAAAAAAGCTATTGTTAATTTTTTGTATCAAGCGTATTAGACAAGTAAATATTTATTTTATTTATTATGTTTTTGGAAATGTACCTGAATCCAAGCAAGATATGTTATGTACAATAAAGATTATTATTATTATTAATTTCAAATCCAACAACGTGAAAATAAGATAGGCTAAGTAATTATTTCTTGAACCCAATATACCTCTCCCGGATTAGCGAAACTGTTTGCTAGAAATTTGATTTCCTACATTTTTTATCTTTGTTTAAATATTAATGCGAAAATTGCATATTTTCTTCAAATCATTTAAATATTCAGTAATATTCACATTTAACCCATTATGAATAGAGAATTATTATAATAAAATTTTATTTTAATTAATCACGCTTTTGATTTCGTTTATCGGAGTAAAAGAATAAATATCTGTCAAAAAAGAGAAATGCGATGTGCTTATCTCATTACAGCATAAAAAACAACCTTACTATCGTAATAATAATCAGGGACTACACAGAAACAATACCGAACGACACGTTGGTTGATTAATTATTCAATATTACACAATAATTATACATTATTAAAAATTATTTATACACACCGCTCAATAATTTTTTAATAAATGTTATCTGTTCTAAAAGCAATGGCATCTCCATATGCTAAACTGTAATATAGTCTCATAAAGTTGTAAGAATCTCTTCTGTTTGATATTTACATAATATTTTTAATATTCAAACAAATGGCTGAAAAATGGTTTTTACATGAATTATAGTTTTTATTCAAATTAAAATTTCACCATCTGACGATCGAACTAATATAAATAGTCATTCTCATGAATATCGAAATAAAAGGAAAGTGTTTTAGGTTTCCAACATAAAATTGTAACAATGTGTGCTGAAATCAGAAAATAATGTAAATTGACTTATTTGTTCCAATTTCTTTGAAAAAAGCAAGGAAGTATTTTAATCGCAAAATAACTATTTTAAAATTTTCATAGAAAGATGTATCCACTTACATCTTTGTAAAAACATCTTTGTATCCATGATTTGCGGAGTAAAATTGTCATTTTATTTACAAACATTAACCAAATTATTATAACAAAAATATAATATTATTCGGCTTGGTAAAGCGCTTGACCGTTATAAAACAGTTGTTGTGTGTATTATATATTTTTTCATATCAGTTATTTATAATTTACTAATGGAAATTGCTAGTAAATTTTTTGTTTGGCTATTTAAATATTATCCTGTTTAAACTATTTAAGCATTTTTACATGTTATAATAAAAAATAATGTTTGATAATGGTACAAGATATCGGGGCCACCAAACCTTACTTAAGATAGTGTTAGTATGTACTTTCCTGTATGCATACCGGTTATCTTGCGTCGATAGCCAATTTACAGTTACCGGGTGCTAATGTACGTAAAAACACAACTCATAATTGTTGTAGTCTCAGGGCTGACTTTTATGTATGAACCAAAGTATGTTACCTTTGCCAGAGCACTTAAAAACTTTAAAACTCCCAAAAAATAAGAAATTTTACTTGTATTGTCAGTCTTGATATTTATGTATGATGCAATACTCAGGGAACTATTTAAATACAGCAACCAGGCCAATCGTAGGTTATCATAGGTCTAACATAGAAGGTGTTTAAAAAATTAGAAATTTTTTTAGAGAAAAACTCTAACGACGATATATATTTCTTAAAAACCACAATTTAAGTTCAAAATCATTTCATGAACTCATACATGATTAGAATAGTTATTACTATTATATAACAAATTATTAATTTTATTTTTATTTATTTATTGTACGGAAGACACAAAAAAGTACATAATACGTCAAGTAGTACTAATTCAGTATATTCGCAATAAAAAAAATACCCAATCGTGCTTTTCATATCTGCAGCAATTTTATTTTTTAATTTAATAAAACACATCACCGTGTACTTAATTTTGAGTTTTCAAGTTCGGGAGGACTGCACTTTGGCCGCCATCTTGATATTTACATTTTTTAATTTGTCTCTGAAACTATTAATACGATGAAAATTTCGTCAGGAACTTTTTTTAGATAATAATATTATCTAAAATTATTTCTCTTGCCTTTATCTTCCGATATTTAAAATTCAAAACTTGTAAACAAAAGTAAGTCACAAAATAGATTTAAAATTAACCTATGTATTCTTTCGACGCCTAATAACTTGTTTGCATTGATTTATTAAAAATTTTTGTTGGAGATTTTTGTAGAATATATTTTAACGAATAAATTGATTTCTCTATGTCCGAGGTCCTTCAACGCGAAGTCAACAATTGGTAAATAAGAAACATAAGTTTATACAAATATGATTCACATTGGTTTTATTTCATTTTTTTCGTTTTCATCAACAGGCAGATTAGCAATTCAAGCTGTGGACATGTATTAATGCTGGAATTATTCAATCAATGTGGGCTTCTAAAACCAAGTGCCAAATTTAAAAGTAATTCTATGTTTGGCTACGTGTTTCTCAGAAACTAAGACTCGGATTTTAATCCATCATCTTATATAATTAATATCATTGAACTTAGCAAATAGTGTTCATCAAAATCGGTTCACTAGTTTTCAAAAAATGAAACAAAAAAATGTTTAGTTAATTAATTCTGTTAATAATATTATGTAACAAATTACTTTTCAATGTCAATACCAATAACCCAATGTTTAGCTTTGAAACGGATTGGTTGCGACTTTGAAAAGCAATAGATCACAAGGATAGTATGTGCAAAATTATTAAGTTTAAAATTATTTTTAGGTTTCTGTTAATTGTGTCCATGAATATGGGACTGTACCCCTCCTTAACAGCTGGACCGACTTTTTGTATATTTTTGTGGACCCCTGAACGGTTTTGATTCACAATTCAACCCAATAAACGGTTGTACTAACTGATTCTAGGAAACCTTAAATTATTTGACAATTTATGTGTGTTTCAGTGAGTTCTTTGTTTATATGTACATATATTAATAGGCCAAAGCCCATCTATAACACTCTTGCGAGTAAACCGAACACGGAGACCGGAGACCTGAAAAAACGACGACTACTTTGTAGTCGAAATATGTATTTATAAAAATACAAAATTATTTGATCTAGGAAAGTAGGGGAAAAAATCGAAATTTATTCGAAAAATCCTAGAGTTCTCATTAATAATTATAAAAAAAAAAAAAAAACTATGGCATATTTTTAAAACAATGAATAAATAATATAAAAAAGATATTGAGAATACTTGATATTTGCTAGCGCATTTCCAAGCAAATCATATTTCAAAATCCATTATCATACTAATTGAATAAAACCATTTAATTTCCTATTATTAAACTTCTACATCTCAAATCAAAAACCGAAAGCGAACATGAAGCGTTTCGTATATGTGTTCTTGTAAAAATATATTACATGGTCGATCGATGGCTGGTGAGATAAATGAGCCTCGGCCACTATATTTTCTTTGGCATCACATTTTTAGTATTTTTTTAAACTAAAGAAAACACTGTACTATTTTTGTGTTATTTTTAAACTAACCAAAAAATGGCATTTGAGCTTATTGTCAAGATTAAAATATGAATTGAATTATAAAGAACACGGTACACTTAAAAACTATAGAATTTAAAGACATCTATGAACGTTACGATTTGAAATATTTTTTATTTTAATTGAAAACATTTAATTTTTAAGTGTTGATTTTTTAAAAAAAATCGATCAGTGGGGACCTTGCGGGTTGCATCTAGACCACTTGCTTTCTTTGTATATTTTTAATACTGACTTGTTGCTTTTATCAAAGAATATAAAAATGCCGTTTGAAAATAGCAATCACTTGAAATTGTTTACACAAACAATATCAGTGGGACAATTTTAAGAGAATTGCGTTAAAAAATAGTTTTTACTTATGCGACGATTCCTACACTATAGTGTACTGCTATAATTCACCTCAGATGTGATAAGGCTAAAAAAGGTGGCATCATCCTTAATCAAATAAATAAGGAACTAAAATAATTAGGTCTGACTATAGGGATTGGTAAATAATGCTCTGTAGAAAAACATACTTGTCATGTGTTAATTCTTCCACTACTAGTAATATGACGACTAACACAAAAAAAAAATTTGTTGCTTTACAAAAGCTTTGCATGCTACGTTACAGTTGGAGAATTCAAAACCATAACTGAAATATATACAAAAGCCACACTTAAGTGAATTCTATACGGTTTATAATGAAGTATACAATATAAATAGATATTGATTGATATTGCATAAATGGTATTTCATTCAGTAATAAAATAAAATTCTTTTTATCATACTACAATATACTTGTTGATATGATTTGTATACTATGTGAAAACCTATATAACTAAAACCATATTATTAATTATAAATAATCCACTTGAAAATATTTTTTAACCACACACTAATTTACAACAAATATTGACACAAATTTGTGATAAATCTTTTTTAATTAAATTTTAATGTTGCTATCAACCGAATGGAATATAATTTCTAATAAATAACATATTTTATTTTATCATTAACACTAAGTGTAATATATCAGATTGATATTTGATACTTGGTATTGTATTTTTATATATTTAATATACCTTTTACCTGCGGACTCAATCGCGTGTAGACAAAATATGAGAGTTCGTAGTTTGCATTAAGTTCATTTTTACCTTGTTATAGGTACGCATTAGAGATAAAATAATAGTAATAGATAAAGATAATATTACGAGGAACCTCCTTGTATAGCTACCCAAAGAAATAAATGTATAAATCAAACTAGTAGCACAGTAAATAAGCCGGAAAAAACGTTGAAATGTAGAAAAGTGGTGGAACAGATACGATTGAAAAAATTCCTGTCTGTACGTGTTCCATAGACCTTCAGGAACAATTATCACCACTAACATTTGCCTCATTTTGAAAATATAAGCTGAGGATGTTTTCAAACCCATTCGAACGCCCTAGAAGTAACAGAGATAGAATATATTTTAAATTCGAAATTTTACCTTGGATATCACAGATTAAAAAAACTGAGGATTTTTCAACCCTAATAAAATCATACCAAATCATACTAGTTTTTCATTGGTTTTAGGAGTCGCTAATCACAAATCTGAATCAGAAAGCAACTGAGGATGGTCGTAGACCCTTTAAACCGGTCCCTAGAATTAACAGAGATAAAAAAAATTTTAATTCCATATTTAATCTTGGAAATCGTCTCTCGGGAGCTTTTGGGGTCGCTAATTAAAAGGAACTAAGAATTTGTTTAACCAATAAAACCACTCCTATAAGTGACAGACATAAAAATTTTGAAAATGCTAAATTTAAACTCTTAAATCACTTTTCAGTACAAATTTTTGTTAATCTCTTTCAATTTTAGGAGTAGTTTTAATGAGGTTGCAACCATCCCCAGTTACTTTTTGACTTTGGATTCGGTAATCAACGAATATACAAATCCTCGAGAGACAATTTTTGTGGTGAAATTATGAATATTAAAATTTTTAATGTCTATTACTTCTAGGAGTGGTTTCATTGGGGTTGAAACATTTCATGGTTGCTTTTGGACGTCTAATTCGTGGTCAGCGATCTCAATAATCCGGTAAAGACAATTTGTGAGATGTAAATTTGAATTTCAAAAAATTTTTCCTGTCTGTCACTTCTAGGAGTGGTTTAAATAGGGTTGAAACTATCCTCAATTGCTTTTAAATCTTGGACTTCTTATTAGTAGCCCCGAAAACATTCAAAAGACGAAGTAAAACCTTCCAAAGTGAAATTTTGAATTTAAAATTTGTTTTATCTTTTCACTTTTAAGGAGTTTCCATAACGTTAAACCATCTTCAGCTACACTTTGACCTCAAATTTGTGATCAGCGACCCTAAAAACCTCCAAGCTACGATTTTCGTGGTGAAATTTGCATTTTCTTAAATTTTTATATCACTATTACTATGTAGGGTGGGAAAACTACCCTAATTTCTCAATTTTCAAAGTTAGGTATAGGTTAGTGGTGAAAAATGTTCCTTTTAAAGAACTCGTACAAACAAAAACTTTTAAAATTGGAGCTGTTGGACCACTTTTCCACATTCTCCGACTTATTTGCAGGGTTATAGTAAATAAAATAATTACTAGTTCGATTATGTTTTATAATAACTACCCAAAGTGAAGATCGATCTATTCCTGATTCGATAAGAATCCCAGATTTGAATCTTCAAGTGACATTTTTATTTAAGAATACATACAGCAATTAGAGTATTTAAATTTAGATTGTCAAACACTAGTCGTAGAAATGAAACACAAAAATATGCCTGATTGATTTTTTGCGGAGTAAGATGGATTTTAATACGATTTGGCTCGTTGGATTCGTGAGAATTTCTAAAAAATTACGACCTAGTCTAATTACGTAAAAATCCCAAATTTCATTTGTGCATAAGAAAAATGCATTTCAAAAGTGCATTGCATTTTGAAGTAGATAATTATTACAAATTGTGACAGTTGGTAAATAATGGTGAAAATGAATCCAGTTTTGTTATTCAGGGATTTTCAGGGCCGCTGAAAACGAATATCAGGTCAGCGTAAGATTGCGGAGTACCTGGTGCTTGCAGTGGGTGTTAAAAACGTTTTCATCTGGAGTATTATGACAATTTACTAAATAATTGGCCCAAACAAGTTACTCGAGGGTTTTAAGGTCGCTGAATACTACAAGATCAATGAAGGGGTGATAGGTGCCTTCAGTGGGTGTTCTAAACGTCTTTCTCAGGAGTATTATGACAATTTATCATATAATTGGCCCAAGCCAGTTAGTGGAAGCTTTTTGAGGTTACTAAACACTTTTTGGTAAGCAATACGTGCAAATTTTATTTTTTTATTTTGTTTTTGTGTTATTTAACTTATTTATTATAACCGAACAGTGAAAAAGGTAATAATATATGCCTGTATTAATTATTTTTATAATTTATTTATATGAATGTGTATATAAATTCAAGTGAGTAACTTCAAATTACAGTTTATAAATTCAAGTTATAATAATGACTTGCGTTTAATCTAACATTTAATCTTCTACATTTTCAGTTATTTCTTTGATTGGGCCCATTTATGATAAATTGTCATAATACTCCAGAAGAAGACGTTTAGAACACTCACTGTAAGTACCAGGTACTTCTTCGTCGATCTCGAATTTATATTCAATGACCTCAAAATGACCCCTGAATACCTAGTTTGTGCCAATTATACGATAACATGTCATAAAACTCCAGAGGTAAACGTTTAGAACTCTGTAGGCACTGTAGGCACCCGTTACTCCTTTCTTGATCTTGTCAAAACCCCCGATTAATGGGTTTTGACCAATTAAATACTAAATTGTCATAATAATCCAGAGAAAGACGTTTAGAACACTCACCACAGGTACTCGTCTGGTTTTCACCGATCTCGTATTCGTAAAACGTAGTAATCATAACCGTCTTGAATACTTAAATGACATTATCATTTCGTAAAAAACTCAAAAACTACAACATACTCTTGTTTTTTGATTTTTCCTTTTGCACAATTTGTTCGCCTTTCTATTTAATTATCTCGTACAGTCAAAAATGTTTATCTTAATTTATTGTATTGCTACGTGATTAATTGTTATTATAGTAGGGCCTTTCCGGGTTAAAAATGTTTTCTCTGAAATATACTCAACAAATTTTAAAAAAATAATCGAAACTTAATAAAAAGAGAAAAAAACATAATAGAAAATATTTTCGAGAAAAAATCATAATAGAAAATGTACTACTTATGTGATTTATTAGTGTAGGTTTACTTTTTATTATTTTGGAGCAGTCCCTAAATTATCACTAAATCATTAGCTAATTGCTAAAATAAATTTATTGTTTTATGTACTACAGACCAATTTTATTGCAAAAATGTCAACTATTTATTAAAGAATGCATCATTCAATATCCGTCTATTTTCTACCCTGGTCACAAATAAATCCTAACCCATAGTATAGTTACTCTCTCTCTCTCTCTCTCTCTCTCTCTATATATATATATATATATATATATATATATATATATATATATATATATATATATATATATATATATATATATATATATATATATATATATATGTGTGTGTGTGTGTGTGTGTTATATGTAGAACTTAAAATGTATTATTCATTGTAATTTATAACTTTAAATATGCATGAAACATGTCTCATTGTTCGTGTATGGTAGTACTGTAAACTACAGATCTCACTGGAAAATAAACTAAAACCGCATCCTCTTTGATTGTAGACAAACAAATTGGAGGGTCAAAAGAAAATTTAAATTTTTGGTTTTTACATTGATCATTTCATTTCACACTGATTGTAAAAAGATTCGCTTTCATAACTTCCATAGAAAAGCTATGAAATAGCTTGATATTTCAAGGGTTTTCCAAAATAGGACGTGGGTTCCAAAATAATAGTTTTCTAATTTGTCAAATGATTTCAAATCGATTGCATAAAACTTCATCTTCCTGGATTGCAAAAAAAAATTGGTATTTTTAGAAATTTTTTCTTAAATGCGAGTAATAAGATAATTAGAGTTTTCATGTTTCTTCTTGATTCTTTCACATTGGATGCAAAAACCGCACATTTTTAGCTTGCATTGAAAATAGTAGGTATTTTTGGAGATTTTTCTTAAAAGTAAAGGAATGCAATAGACAAATTGCAGTTTTCTAATTTACCTTTTTAATTTTATTTTATAACCCATTAATTTTATAAAAACCACTTATATAATAAAAATGTGTTTGTTATGTTATGTGTTTAAATTTGCTTAAAAATTTAAACTTTTTACACAACAAAAATGCTTATCGGTGACAAATTTTATTTTAATAATTCCTCAGTAGTAGAACAAAGAAACTGGAAGATGGGCCAATAATATTCTGAATATACAGTTAATAAAATTAATAAGACAAACTTTATTTGAGCATTTTTAAGTAACGCACTTTTTTCAGTAGGTGATACTTACACATTACGGCTTACAAATATAAGAGTAAAAACAATATTAGTGTTTGATTTAAATTTATCTAATTAAAAAAAATACAATGATTCCTCTTGAAAAAAAATATGCACATCCCTGTAATTTCTTCAACTTTTATATTGATTTTATTCAACATAAATATTGTTGACAGTGACAAATCCATTACAAGCTTTTCCTATTTTCAAAAACTTTATATTTTTAAATAAAATTTTAAGTAATTAATTATTATGCTTTTAACTTGTTACATTCAAACAACTTTTTTAAAAACAAAATACATTAGGTGGATCACGAAAAATTTTATATTGAACAGATGAGTTTACTATTGACTGTAATAAATATTTTAATTTGATAAGGACACTGAAGTGTGGTCACTGATCGGTTAAAAGAGTTAATCCAAGACTGTCTTTGTTTTGTCCGTATTAAATTCCTTGCAAGTGCACATTTCTTTTTAAATTCAATAAATAGTTCAGTTGTCTTGACAGTTACCATTTACATTATTAAAAAGCAAAATAATATTATAAATGTAAAAAAATTAATATAATATACTAAAATATTGTGAAGTTTTTCACTTAAATATGCTATCTGACGGATATAATATGAACTATCCTATACAGAACAACTCCATAAAAACTGATATCTTGTTCATGCTGATTGCTGTAGTTATAAATTTAAAGTGTCTAAATAATTTATTCCGCGTTAATAAAAATTTAATTTCATTCGATTATAATATCAAACCCATAGAAACTCACAAGTCCACTTTTTATGTATTCAAAAAATTGTGGTACTTACCCTGACGACTAGATGGTTATAGTTGTTATTTAAGGGTTTAGTGGTATTTAATGTGATTACCAGCAGTGATCACAGACGGCTATAGTTTTTCAATATCGGTAAAGACCTGAGATCTGAAATCTATCATAAAACGAATCAACAATGAATTTCCAATGAATATGAGTTGCTTTCTTTATCTATATGTGTTCTTTCGTTCGTGGATAAAATTCACACACACTTATAGATTTTGAAAGTCAATTATTCGTAAATTAAATTCGGAAACAAATCAGTAATATGATTTATTATTTTCAAGCCAAAACAGTTAATACTAATTAAACAAAGTAAATTCATCGAAGAAAGTAATTGACTTTTAAAATCTATATGTGTGTGTTAATTTCATCTATGAAAGAAAAATCACATATACAATAAATAATACATGGACTGAAAAGTCCCGAGCCTAACACATAAATGGTGCTAGTTTTATCGCAGTCACCTTTTTTCAGTTAATACTAACCTACAAAAGACAGCTGTTAAAATTTCATGATATTCTATTCATTAGTTTGTGAGTTATTGTGAAAAGAGTGACGCTACTTTTGATATTTTCAAAACAATGGATCAAAAACAATTTCGTGTTTTAATTTTACACTGCTTCTTGATGGGGAAAAATACCGTTCCAGCGAAGCAATGACTTGAAAAGTGTTATGGGGACTCCGCTCCATCAGAAACAACAATAAAACGTTGCTTTGCTGACTTCAAACGTGGTCGTAGAGACACCGATGATGCAGAACGCAGTGGACTGGAATGATTGAGTTGCACTTGATGGAGATTACGTTGATAAATAAAGCTAATTTTGAACCAAAAAAACTGTTTCTTTTCTTTGTTAGGCCCGGGACTTTTCAGTCCGTGTGTTATATACACAAAAGAATTAACAGATATTCAATTGTATAATTCATTGTTGTATTCCTTTTATCAAAAATTTCAGACCTCCATTTCTTACCGACATTGAGAAGTTACAGCCATATATTGGTCATTGCTGGTAATCACATTATATACCGATCACAACCTTAAATAAGAACTGAAACTAACTAGAGGTCAGGGTAAGTACTAAAATTTTTTGAATGCATAAAAAGTAGACTCAGGAGCATCTATGGACGTTTGTAATTTTTATAACATTCATTATTTAGTGAGATATTTTAAACATTATCTACATATACATTATTTACATGAAACATTCCAAACAATATCTCAAGAAATTTAACAATTCGATTTAGAGTAGTAAATGCTTCTGCCGGTAAGCTAAGAAGCCACACTCCCAGTAGATTTCTCAATACATTAGAAAAAATTAAAAAAACAAGTAAATTATGGGTAACATTTTTAATTTCACAAACGAGGCGAGGGGTGTTTGCAAAAAACAATAAAGTTTCTCTATGTTTAATAATTAATTCATATCAATTGCAAATTTCGTCATTTAGAGATGATTTCCAAAATGGGTGGGGGGTAGTTGTATTCGTAACTATAGTTTCCTCCTGATTACAATATACAAACGTTTCCTGTTTGTCGAGAAAACATTTTGTGTTTAAGAGGATTTTTTTCAATGAAATGTAATACAATTTTCCTATTTCCCTGAAGTATATCATCCCCGCATCTTTCTATATGTATAGAAGAAGCTTGGTATATTCGAAAAGAGGAAATGTAATTTAAAAAAAGTTTAACTATTTCATTTCACATCAATTGCAAAAAAACACATCAGTCTTATATATTTAGAAAAAAAAGTTAATATTTTTTAAGCTTTTCCCCAAAATCAGAAATGGAATATAAAATAAAAATACAAAAAATGCTTTCCTATTTCATTCCACATTGATTGTAAAAAGCCACATATTTCAAATATAGTTTAATATATTAGCCCATATAGTTTAATTGAATTTTTTTGTTTTTAAGTAATTAAACAACAATTAAGCAACAATCTTGGGCAAATTTAGTAAAATAGTTAATATTTTTTGAAAATTTGGCCCAAAAGGAGAAATGCAATAAGATGTAAAAGTTATCTTATGCATTTAAATCGATCGCAAAAACTTGATTTTTTTATTATTTTTAGAAAAAAACTTGATTTTTTTATTATTTTTAGAAAAAAACTTGATTTTTTTAAAGATTTCTTCACAAAAAAGTCGAGGGATGCAATAAAAAATTAAAGTTTATATATTTTCCCAAACTAAGCCTTCTAATAGTTTCTAGGAAAACAAAAAGGTAATTTTAAAATTTTTAAGTTTTCGTATTTCTAATAATTATGTCATGTCATTCCACAATTGCATTACTTCGTTGTAGTATGTATTAAAAAAAAGGTGTCATGTCAGGTGCATAATGGAACACCCTGTTTTTGTTAAATATTTAAGAAACACATACATACTTTACCATACCTGATACCTGAACATACAGCAATAACAACAAACGAAGAATTACGTAGTACTATATGTAAATAATATGTAATAATTGAAAAATTTTTTTAAACATTAAATGGAATTAGGTTTTCATTTGTATAATTGTATTCGTTGTAACATCAACCAAACGAAGATACAAGGCCTTTAAAAAAACGGTTTATCTTGAAAAATTATTTCGAACTATTTTACAGTAGAGTCAATCAATGATTTATTTCAGATTTAGATAATCTGATAACTGTCCTAAAATTTTGCCAATTGCTAAAGAACATTCTGTACATCTATCGTAGTATTTTACTTGTATACTTTTCAGAAATGTAAACAATATAAACATTTCTTATTTTATGAATTGTTCATTAAAAATATTGAATTTTTGAAAATTTACGATTTTTCAAATAAAATATTAATTATGAATTTCATTTAATAAGAAGGAATATTTATATCTTAATTGAATGAATAATTACTGCCCTATTTTCGAATAAATTTATGTAAAAATCACAGAATAGCATATAGCAATAATATATCGGAAATATTTCAAGAAAACTGGATCGCCTTGGATTAATTTTTTTTCTCGGTGTAGTACATAATCTTTGGCACAATTTAGCACAACTTTCGTTTTTAAAAAATTCCAAAATATGGGATCTAACTTTACATCAAAAAAAAAAAAAAAATCCCGCTATAAACCTTCGAATTCTTATAATATAGGGCGTGTTTGGCCGAAGTACTTATTAAACTCAGTAAGCCAGTTAGCATTAAAAAATTAAAATCCTACAAGCTGACTATAGCGGTTTTCGGTCAGGCACTTACTGGCTTAACATAACACAAAACACCGGTTTACGTTATATCCCGTACATAACCTTATAGACTGAATATAATTGACAGTACTTATTTTTACGTCTAAAATCATTATATTAAGTACGTATGTATCTGAACAATGACAGATCTTTTCCTGTCCGTTTTGTTTACATCAACAATAAGAAAAATGGCGTCGTACATTAAGCCATGCTTACTGCTTTAGAACTTATTTTGTTTCCCAGCCGAAAATTTTGTAACTACAGTAAGTGACTTACTTAATTTAGTAAGTACTTACTTCGGCCAAACACGCCTATTTTATTTTTTCGATGTGACACAAAGTAACCCTTTTGAGTACAATTTAGCAAAACTTTCTTTTTTGAAAAATTCCAAAATATGTGTGCTAACTTCACTCCAAAACACATAGTAACACACTTTAGGCACAATACAGATACAATCTGTGCTTACTTTTTTGATAATTCCAAAATGTGCTAATTAATTAATTTTTTATTCCATGAAAACTTCTTGTAATATAAATCTCCCATTGTTATCCCTCTTTAACTGTCAGTGGTACATAGGAATACTTACATATACAGCGCCTTAGTTTTACTACATATTTGAGACCCAGGCCAGATTACAAAATAATTTTTTTTAATATGTTACATAGATAATAAATGGTATTTTACTATGTTTGTTAATAAATGATTGATGTCTACTTATTGTAGTTCAATTGAACACAAAAATACTATAAAAATAAATTCCTTTTAATTATTCTAAACGTTACATGTGAAAGCTGTATATAAAAACTGAAATATGAATTTATTCTAGCTTCAAACATCAACTCATTCCATAGCCAACGTCAACTGAATACATGTTCATATAATACGACAACACGCCTTCATAATCTCTAACGAAATGAATCCATTCTATACCATGACGCAACACTTATTATTTAGTATTATAATTTTATCTAAAGTATTTATATAATCATTTTCAATTTTGATGAAATTAATCTAATTTGGATTTAATCACAAACAAATATTTGAAGTGTTTGACAGATACCAATTTTAAATTAACGTTAACATTATCAATATTTTCATGTACTATTAGTTCTAAAAAAAATCATTAACTTTTAGGAGCAGCACATATTTCCTACAAGTAATTTAATGAAATAGCTGTCCATATATTATTCTATGTCTATGAAAATTCGATGATGTATATGTATATTTCCATTTCGATTTAATTCCTAAAATAACTGTCATAGTATAATAAACTCTAGTTAATAATAATTATAAATGTATTTAACGATCAACAAATTTTAAAATATGGATACAGAATTAAAACCGAGTGAAATAGTTATTAACATAGACAGCTATCGTCGTTTAGTAAAGCATTACATGCATTTGGTTTGTAACTAAATTTTCATTAGTTTTACAACAATCATATTAAGTTTAAAAATTTTTGTAGCATTTATACGGTGCAGCATTATATTGGGCTGATAAAGTCGTTGCATTAAGTAAAAATGATCCGAATGATATATATTGGATGGCACAATGTATGTACCTGCAAAAACAATATCACAGAGCCGCACACTTAATTCGAAGCAGAGGCTTAGAAAAAGTAAAGTATACAATAATGATAGGCGAAGTGTATACTCTAAAAATAATTGCTGTTTTAGATTCATTTACAATGCCATTATTTAACAATAAAAAGTTTATTCGAAGCTGGTGAATTAACAGAGGCTTTACAAACTATCGATTCCGCTGATGTTAATACAAGTTTTCAAAATGAATCACAATTTACTAAAATTGGTGAATCGATTGACACAAATCAAATTTTTGATGAAACACCTAAAAATGTAAGTCAGTTTTTAATTCGCACGAGAACCCTAGTAATTATTATCTGATTTTCAACAGCAAGTTCAAGCTGGAATATTTTTACTGAAAGGTCGAATATATGAAGCATTAGATAATCGAGGAATGGCTAGAGATTGTTATAGAAATGCCTTACAGTTGGATGTCTACTGTTACGATGCTTTCGAAGCTTTAATTCAACATCAAATGTTAACTTCGCCAGAAGGTAAGTTAGCCAATATTTATTTTACAAATATTACATTGGCTCCCCATTACATTTATCTAAAAAAAAACTGCATAGTTTAAAGTTTGTTCCGGTTTATTATTCAATTTTGGATCATTATCTTCCGCCTTAGTTTGCAAACAGTTACAACATAAGCAATATATGAATTAATAGAATTGAATGCAGCCAAGATGTAGAAGTATTTACCGTATGCAGACAGTAGCTCCATACGATATATTTTATTTCTAGAACTATTATGTGAACAACTACTTTTCGTTAAATAGAGATGAGGTTAATGGACCATAGCTTCGAGAATGCACACAAAGGTTCGGACATTCTTCTTTTGACAGTTTTCGTTGCATGACATGACAATCGCTAGAAGAATATACAATTGAATGTAACATAATCTATAGTTTCAAAAATTATATTTTTTTAATAATAAAGTTATTTATTTTAGATAGGTTTAACCTTCTACATACTCGTTGTTTTTAGTTATATTCACAATCATATATTATATATATATAATTTTTTTTTAGAAACTGAGTTGTTAGAATCCTTACCAATATATCAACAATGTACTATATCTGAAGGACAAGTATTAAAATATTTATATGAAATGAAATTACGAAAATATCATTCCACATGTAAAATTTCCGAGAATGAAAGCTTACCATTTCTCACAGCATTATCGACATCACAACATGATAAAACGACCCGATTATCAAATACTGATTTCATACTACCAAGAGATACAATGTCTTTGGATATAAGTATACCAATGAATAATATATTAAGTAAAAATGTTAAAATACAGAATTTATATAATACAAAAAAAACACAAGAAACTAAAAAACAACAAAATGAAACCGTTATTGATAAATTACAACGGAGTTTAGATAAAGCTGTTAGTGTTGCGGAGAAATATTATTATAATTGTCAATATTCATATTGTATTAAAATTACGGAGGGTATTTTAAAAGAGGATCCATTTCATAGTCAATGTTTACCAGTACATATTGCATGTTTGGTAGATTTAAAGGAATCAAATAGTAAGTTTTTTTAATGTGTTTGTAGCAGCAAATTTGAAAAACAGAAAATCTGTCCCCAAATTGGTTAACAATGTCTGCCTCCAAGTTGGTTATATGTGTGTTTGTTCCGATAATTTTATATTCATTAAAATTAAGGTTAATTGTTTTAATACAGTAGTTTTCATATTTTGTTATATAGTAAAAAAAATCCAAATTTTGAAACTTAAAAAAAAATTCAGGCATTAATTTCTTAGTTTTCTAATTCGTTTAATGTATTATATGTACAATAAAATTCCCACAATAACCTAAAGTTATATACTTCGCGAATATTACTGGTTATTAATTTCAACCTTTTCTATTTTAGAACTGTTTTATTTAGCCCATCGTTTAGTAGCTTTATATCCCGATTTAGCAATATCATGGTTTGCTGTTGGATGTTATTATTATGTAATTGGTAAAAGTGATCCAGCTCGGAGATATTTATCAAAAGCAACAACATTGGATCGTTTATTTGGACCAGCTTGGCTTGCATACGGACATTCATTTGCTGTTGAAAATGAACATGATCAAGCTATGGCTGCGTATTTTAAAGCTTCACAATTAATGAAAGGGTAAAAATTTCAATTCAAACATTTGGAAGTATTAAGATCATAAGAATTCAAATCTGTATTTATATGCATAATTTTTACAATTTGCAGCTGTCATTTACCATTGTTGTATATCGGTTTGGAATGCGGTCTTACAAATAATGAACGATTAGCCGAAAAATTCTTTCAACAAGCCAAAGTTATTGCTCCCGAAGATCCATTTGTTATGCATGAAATGGGTGTGATTGCATTCCAGAATTTAGAGTAAGTAAAACTTATTTATTTATTCTAAGTTCATTTAAGTAAAAGAAATTTTATTATTCTTTTCAGCTATAAAACAGCAGAAAAACATTTTCGTGACGCATTAGCTCGAATAAATACAACAAATGGTTCAACGCTTGTAGAAAAATGGGAACCTTTATTAAATAATTTAGGACATACATGTCGAAAACGTAAAAAATATCATGAAGCACTTGAATTTCATAAACAAGCATTAACTGTTGCACCACAAAATGCTGCCACTTATTCCGCGTTAGGATATGTTCAAGCGTTGTTAGGACGTACTCAAGAAGCTGTTGAATCATTTCATAAAGCTTTAGGTTTGCGAAAAAATGATACATTTAGTATAACTATGTTGCGTTTAGTGGTCGATGAATTGTTAGAAGAAACTCCACCATTTGTTGGTAAGTTTCATAAAGACATAATACATTTAAATGACCTTCACAAATTTTTTAATCTCATTCTAAATATAATATATAAAGTAGAGATGTTATGGAGCTCCGAAACTATCGAATAACTGAAATAAAAATATATCCGTAACCGAATCCGAAATAAAAGCCTCGGATGATTTCTGATAGACTTTAATTTAAACACAAGCACTAGCCAGTGTGTACATTACAATTTTATATTTAGGAGTTCTTAGATGAAAAGTGTTGTGTAAATTAAGTAGTAGATTGTTTATATCTGAAAAAAATATGTCCTGAATCTAATTATATTTAGACATTTTTTAATAGAGTTAATGCTGAATCCCTCAAAATGTAAACAGTGTGATAAAAAAAATTTTGCGGAAAGAAGGGGGCCCTACTTCACTGAAACCTTGTTTTGATAGTAATTCTACGCCAAAAAATTATATGTTGACTAAAATGTCAAATGATAACCCAGAAATAAAGCCAACGCATTCCCTTTTTCTATTTTATTTTCAATTCCTTAAAAATCTAATATTAGTAGCCGAAATTATCCGAAACTAACCGTTATAAGGTAAAACAGAAATAATAGTTAAATTATTTCCGCGAAGTATTAATTAAATTTATATTCATTAATCGTACACGAAAAATCTAAAAAGGAAAGCAAAATACTTAAATCAAAATTATTTTCATCTGAGGGAAAGAAACAGCAAATATCTATATATTCAGAAATAGTAACAATGAATTTCTATTAACAATATAATTAAGAATCACTAGGTTCAAGGATACAAATTCAATTTTGCTAAATTTAAAAATATGCTCGGACCCACGTTTTCTTAGTTACAATTTTGTTATTCATTGCGATTTTTGTGCAGGAACATATGATCGTCAAATTACTAGGCGTTTTACTGAAAAATTAAACAAAATATGGTAACCGTTGATGATTTTTATCTCGAAAACATAATTTTACCAGAAATCGCGATATTTATCTCAATTTCAATCATAAATACGTAATACGTAAATGACAGTAGTATATGGAAGGAAGCATGTACTTGGAAAGTAGGCCTTTTATACCGACTCAAATAATCCGTTACCGTTTATATTTTACAGGTGCTCCAGACCAAATGCCTGATTTTGATATGCTTTCAACACGGAAGTCTAGTTCAGATCGCACACTATCAGATATTAGTGGAATAACAGCCACTTCACCAGATAATGATGCAATCCCCATTGCAGATAATAGTATGATGAATGAAACTGGTAATACAACTAATGCTAACAATACATGTCTGAATGATATGAGCATGAGTTTCGATTAGCGACGGCAAGTAACTAGACAAGTGAATAGAGTGTGATTGATATATATATATACATATATTTGATCTCTTTCATAACAAAAAATGGTTATTTTGTTGTAAAATAATGTAAATTTTTTTAAGAGTATAGATCTTATTAAAATAGCAATTAAAATATTTATGTGTTTTATACAAAATAAATTAATTTAAAACAATACAAAAAAATGTTTAATGATTTATCTGTATATCCTTGTATTTGTAAAATATTTGAAATGTATAATAAACAAATGACATTTAGGTTTCACAAAGTTTTCAGTAGGTGCTTTTCATTCAAGGAAATTTAATTACGCAACTTTAGGAATATTATTTTAATATTGGTATAATAATAATCCCAAATGGTTATTTTCTAATTATAAAATAAGGCGGTAAACATGAGAGAAACTTTTAAAATCCTTAAAGAAATTTTTAAATAATCATAATTTTAAAATAAATAAATTTACCAGAGAATTTTTCAATAATTTGTTTGAAATACGTTATTTAGAATTTTTATATTTACCGCTATTTTATTATTAATAGAAAAAACAAATACATAAATTTGAGAATAGTTAGACATTTTGATAGTAAAGAAAAATTATTAAAGATTTAATATTTTTTGCGTAAAAACGTACCAAATTTTTCATTAATTAAGTAAAATTGATAAGCAGTTTTTTAGCACATGGGAAAATAAATTTTGACATTTAATTTTAATCGTTTAAAATAGTGAAAGAAAATTGTTTGAGAGTTATTATTTTTCATGGAATACCCCTTTTTCTATTAATAATAAAATAGCAGTAAATATGAAAATTTAAAAAAAAGTATTTTAAACGAATTATTGAAAAATTGAAATCGTTTTTACCCAAAAAGTATTAACTGACTAATAATAATTACTTACTTCCAAAATGTTTCTAACGATTGTCAAACTATGTATATAAACGACAATCTGGAAAATTTATTTATTATTTAAAAATACCTATATTATAATGATTATTTAAAAATATCTATATTATAAAAAAAGAATTATGAAAGATTCTTTCTTATTTATCGTTTATTTTATAATTACAAAATAACTATTTCGGATTATTATTGTACCACCATTAAAATAATATTTCCAAAGTAGCATAAGAAAATTTCATTTTTCGTTAAAATTATTAACTCTCGAAACATATATTCATTCGCTCTGAAACTGTCTCTAACGACTTACTACAAAATTAAACGCCCAAGGCAATTTTTTTCAGGAAATCATAAAATATTTGGGGGCTTATTTGACATAAAATATGTAAGCATTTTTCTTGAAAAAGATTAACTCTCAATTAATTATCTTTGACTCTTTAACTCTCTTCAACGTCTCTAATTTTTTGAAAATTTAACAATAGTTCAATTTAAAGTATATAAACTTAAATTTTGTATATTACCGAGATCATAATTAGGTAGATATGAAAGTATTCAGTTTCAAATTTAAATTATTCAAATATTCACCTTTTCTCTTTTATATGTGCGCAAGTCTGACATATATTTATCCTATTCAAAATTATAGCCTAACAAATAATGTGATAATGTGCAACTTTCCTCGAAATTCTAAAAAATCTAAAGGGGTTCAATTAAAAAAAAAAGTATAGTAGAAGGGTGCCATTCCTGATCTTTCAATGCATATACAGTTTTTTATTTTTGAATACTTTTGCTAGCTGTAATTGAGGGGGTAGGAATGTAGTATAGACATAAATTAATAAGTAAAAAAATCAAGTTTTATTATATTTACCAAATATATATCCTCCATTTCAGCCATTCAGTTTATTCCAGATATTTATGCGCGAAAATTTAAATGTTTATAATATAGTGCATAGAGATTGCCTTTTTTTGTCTCATTCTGTATTGCCTTATTAGAGACTTAAAAAATGAATATTTATTATGCTTAAATTCCTAAATTATTCTTTTGAAAGTATTTGTAACAGCACACTGATTCTGTAAAAAAAATTTGTTGACATTTAATATTGTAATGGTCACAAATCGTAGTAAACGCAAAGACGACTTCAAGTCTAGAATTAGTTATGTCTATGAACTCACATTTTTGACAGTTGATATATTTTAGGTTATGTAGCATTTATTGAAACATCGAAATAAGCAAGAAATAAAAAAATTAAAGGTTTATTTTAAAACACTTTGACTGTACATACTATGGTAATGTAAACAAATACTTAAGAATTCTAATATGAAATGCATTTTCTGTGTTACTTAAGTACTGTTCTGTTAAAATTATTGAAATATTATATTTTACCGGTAATTTTTAGTATTCAGTTTTACACAAAAAAGAAAATGCTCACGATGATAGTATATGGAGTTGTGCATGGGGGCGTGTAATTAGATCTAAGGAATTAAATGGAAATGATAAAGGAGAAGGTGAAGAATCAAGGTATGCAAGTATTCTATGCTTATTGAAATTCTTATTTATGTTATTGTTTGGTTTAAAGAATGACAATTAAAATAAAACAATCTAAAAAGGTACTTGAAAGTTACTCCGACCTACTGACGTCCTAAGTTAAGTCAATTCTGTTTTTCTTTTCCATATTGACAAGAAATGAATTCAAACAGATCGATTTGACGCCTTTTATTATCGAAGCATGCCGATTTTCTTTTGGTTGGTTAAATGCAAATAAATAAAATGATTAAATATTTTTTATTGGTATTAATTTTTAGTATCTGTCGGTATTCATTTAGTGGTAGATGTAATCTTATGTAATTATTATTGATTCTAAATCTGGATGCATTAAAACTCAAATATAAACAAAATTAATTTTGATTTGGAATGAATGGGATTGAATTGTCTGTCTATGTTTGTTCTCCCTCTTTAGAAAATTAAACAAATAATAAAAACTGTTTGTTTCTTAAACTCCAACAACTTTAGTTCGATACATTTTTGCATAAAATGTTAATTTCCCACAATTCCAGTTCATAGTCGCTAATCAAAACGTACATAATTATGATACAGTCTATAATATGATTAATTCTTTAAAATGCATGTATTATGTATTTTGTAATAATCTATTTTAAAATGTTAAACCATTAAAATAATTAAAAGTATTTAAACAATGCATACTGATTGTGCTGCTAATTCAATCTATGGTAATGTTGACCTAGCACTGCTTTGCATTTTTCGGTAGATTGTGATTGCAAAGTGGTATTGGAAACAAAGTTGATATTTGTGATTTTTTGAACAATGTATTTCTATAAAAGACAATCTCCTGTGCTATCTTCCACTATTCTCACTATGGATGAGGTTTGATAGTGTTTTAAACTTTAAATTCACTTTTTGTTTCGGTGGTGAGATTAAATTTTGTTAAGAGAAAATAACTACATAAATATTGTTATAGGGATTCAAGTTCTTCACAAGAAGTTCTTGGCGAGTATTTATTATCAGGTGGTGTAGATGATTTGGTAAAAGTATGGGAATTAAAAAATGAACGACTTGAACTCAAACATAAATTAGAAG